>JARUPZ010000026.1:0-507500 GCA_031213475.1 Nereocystis luetkeana | reverse complement strand
CAGAGTTTCGTCTAAGGGGTGGCATGGCAAGCGAAACAAATGTACCGCACAGATGTGTGGCAAAACAAGCGAATATGATAATACGTGTGGATGCCACACCTCGATCGAGGTGGGCGTTGCGGGTATACGTTGCCGACCTGGCTAAGACGCTCAGCCGGCATTGGATCGAGAACCGCGATAAGTACCTGCACAGCGTCAAACTCGGTTGAGGTACGAGTGAGTATGCTAGACGTGCACACGACTCAGCGTTTCTGCACTTTTTTTCTTTTTTGTTTTGCTCATCCCATTCATTATCTTCGCACTTCTTCTTCTCTCTCTCCTTCCAACTCGTAACTCAGATCCGGGGTCACATAGCAGGCTCTTCTCCCCCCTTCCCGCTACGGTACGTGCCTTCATTTTTATCGCGAGAAGATTTCAGCCTTTTCTTCCCTCGTCGACTCGCATCGAATTGTACATCATGTTTACATACTCCGCCTATATTCAATGCTGTAAACCCTTTTAGGACCCCAGTCCCGTTTCGGGGACAAACTACTTATATTTAGAGTGAATTGTCCCCACATAATATGGGAGTGCGGTTCTAAAAGGGTTGAAACACCCCCTGATCGTATTATATATATACCAGGTATATACTTGTATATATATATATATATATATATTCTCATCCCATTCATTATCTTCGCACATCTTCTTCTCTCTCTCCTTCCCACTCGTAACTCAGATCCGGGGTCACATAGCAGGCTCTTCTACCCCCTTCCCGCTGCGGTACGTGCCTTCATTTTTTTTATCGCGAGAAGATTTCAGCCTTTTCTTCCCTCGTCGACTCGCATCGAATTGTGCCTACCCACGCTGCAAGGCGCTCTCAACAATTGAATCCTTTTTTATTCCTGCAAATAAAGTCAAAGTCCGACCCACCTGGGGCTCGAACTCAGGGCTCAAACAAGAAGAATTAGAGGTTAACAACTTGAACCACCCGGGGCGACCGGGACCATAGTAACCATACCTGGTAGTACATAGGACCAAATATTGTCAGTAAAAACAAGGACATAATATATAGGTTTTGTGTTTACCGTAGGTCCTATTCACTTCGTATGCCCCCCCGCCATCAATAATAGTCTGACCACACATTTCATACTCCAATGATCTGCTGCTGCTGCTGGCGTAATTCGCCCCTTTGCCCAAGATCAATCAAGAAAAGCATTATTACCAGCCTAAGAAAGGGAACCATAATAACCTGTGACCTATTTGTTGGAAAATGGCCATAATCTTGTGCCATAGTTGTGGCCTGTTTGCCTGTTTGCCGTTGTGCCATCCCGAAACCATGGACTCGCGGGGAAACATCACCAAACAAAGCTGGTCAGGCCTGGACATGAACACCAAATAGAAAAAAAAAACGATTAACGGAGGTTTTGGGAAACTCAGCAGGCGTGGTTAACCCATCTACACGCGAGTACCAACAAACAAACGCTGTCAATCAATCAATGTGCTCCTATTAATATTACGGAAGACCATAGATAGTAAATAGAACCAACCATTGTTATTAAAAGCGAAAGTAGGCAAGTATATATATACCAGATTAGATAGGTTTTTGAGTGTACCGTAGGTCCTATTTACAATGGTCCCCCGGTAATACTGTTAAATAGAGTCTGTCACAGGTCACAGGTACGAACAGCACTCCCATACTCGGGAGTGTATGGGGCCCGATATCTGCAGGCTTAACTGTTGCATACCGAACCACACATACAAATACTAGTCTATTTTTGTCGCAAAGTCTCACGTAAATCCACACTACTACTCGTACTACTACTACGGTATCGATCACGGGCATACTCAATTCGATGCCAGTGGACGAGGGAAGAAAGGCTGAAATCTTCTCGCGATAAAAATGAAGGCACGCACCGTAGCGGGAAGTGGGGAGAAGAGCCTGCTATGTGACCCCGGATCTGAGTTCACGAGTTGGAAGGAGAGAGAGAAGAAGATGGGCGAAGATAATAAATGGGATGAGCAGAAAAAAAAAGAAAAAACTCGAACCTAATAATATGCAATTCATCTGGGTGGCTTTTAATATGCCACAATTATAATAACGTCAACACCAAAAATAAAAATAGTGAAAACTCGCGTGAGTACGATGAATTCCCCCCCCCCTCGGTTGGATGTGGCGACTACTCGTCGGTCGCGAGCGCTCGCAGAGGTACACTTTTACATACAGTAGTAGTAACGCACAACAAGGATCCGAATCATACTATGAATAAACAAAAACACTACCCGGCGTGGTTTGTTCAATAATTAAGCATTGTGGGTCGGCGCTATATACCTGGTATAACGTAGAAGACCAGCCAGGGAGGGAACAGCTTCAAACCGGCCGAAAAAATCCTCCGGTCAAAACCATTTTTTGGTTTACGCGGAGTACCGCCATCATCTGGTATCGGGTTCAGTTTTTTTTTCGAATATTCCATCCCGTGCCCAACTCTGTCTATTAATAGTTAGGCCCTGCTGCCTGACATGGGCTTCTAGCGGTAACAACGAAGGCACGACCCGTAGTGGGCCTGCTATGTGATGGGTATTCTGCTATGTGATCCACAGGGTCGTCTGATGAGTTGCAACTAATACTATAATATTTTAGTTAGGCTTTTGCCATCCGACAATGTGTAGCATGAGCTTCCACGTTGATCAATCAAAACACTCCTGAAAGAAGAAAAATATCCGTAAACCTGGTACAAAGAAAGGAAATCTATCTATGCACCAAGTCTATCTATCTATCTTTTACGTCTACTATTCAATACCTGATAGGAGTAGGAGTGGGGAGGAGGTGTGAAAACAGGGGGCGAATATAATGACCGGGGAGAAGACCTACCGTAAACGAAAATAAAACATAGCAGGATTGCATGCTCCCTGGTATTTGTACAAACAAACTTTTTACGTACCAGGTACGTACTACCAGGTACAAGTTTTTGCCCAGCTTCGTACAATATAAAAGTTGGGCATAAGCCAAAATCAGGTACAATGTCTAGCAGACGACGTCAGGGTGTTTCAAGCCACCGAGGGGTCCACGGAAAACTCCCCTCTGCTGTTCGGAGTAGATACGGTGTAACAGTTATATCCGAGGGCTGCTAAGAAGAGCCGGAAGCAGTGCCGGGGGTTCGTCGAAGCGGCGGACTCAGTTTCATGGCGAGGTGGCACAGGGGCGAGGCACAGAGGAGCCGGGTGCGCCATGCAGCTGAGGACGCCAAGAACGGCGACAAGGGGAGGGGGGAGGGGGAAAGGGCAGCCGTACTGATACAGCTGTCGACGAATGCACAACACACGAAATTATAGATCGGGTCGCGAGGTATCGGTTCGACTATCTCTTACAGACGTTTGCCTATCTATGTCTCCCTCTCCTTCGCGTCGCCTCGTCTGCGCAGCAGATATCTGTCCTTCCTGAGTGCATACGCTTTCCGTCTGGCAGCCTTTTCGATGTCCTTGTTTGTGGTATGCGGTAGCTTGATACGGGTCTGCGGATATTGGGGGTTTCATATATTGTGGGGTTTCGTATTATGTGTCGGGGCATTATTTAGTATGCTTCGTGGATGGAGGGATGGAGCTGCTCCTCCGGGAGCAGTCGATGATGTTAATGATACGGCCCAGGCTTTGATGTTAATGATACTGCCTGTCTATATGTGAGTGGTGCAGCCGGTGACAATCTTGGTGCGGCTTACCTCCTGTGTGTGGTTCATGTGGTGGGGTCTCTGACAGAAAGGTATTGATCCACCTGGTGTGTGTTGTGTTTGGCTTATTGTAACTAGTATTTTATTTGCTCCTCCTCAACGATCATGGTGTAGACCACGCGTGTATCACGTGCACGCGTCCGACAGCTTCTGTGATCTAACACGATATCGTGTGACTCCGGGCCCGGAGGACGCTGAAGGGTTATACTGTGTTAGAGGAGAGCACCTACTGGTGGAAGGGCGTCTGTGGTGGTATGGCGCAAATGGAGGAGCTGCTTGATATGGATGCGCAGCAGGAACGACGACATGGAGGCGGCGGGCCACAGCAGCAGCAGCAAACGCAGTATGGACAGCAGCAGCAAAGGCAGTATAGACAGCAGCAGCAGCGGTCGTATGGACAACAACAGCCACAGCAGCAGCAGCGGTCGTATGGACAGCAACAGCCATAGCAGCAGCAGCGGTGGCAGTATGAACAGCAGCAGCAGCAGCAGAGGTCGTATGGACAACAACAGCCACAGCAACAGCAGCAGCGGCAATACAGTGGCACCGCGGAGCAGCATCATCGGCGGCAGTATGGAGGCCGAGGGCAGCAACAGCCTCAGCCTCAACAGCAGCAACGCTGGGGTGGAGGCCAGAATTATCATCATCAGCAGCAGCAGCAGCAGCAACGGCGGCAGCCACATGCTGCTTCGGAGTGGTGCACTGGGGCGGCTGGTAACACCGATCGCGTGTGGTATCAGCCTGAGTCCCCTCCGCCTGCAGCAGCGTCGATGTACGGATCCTACATGTGCGCACGGTGTGGCGCCCGAGGGCATAGGGATGTCATTTGCCGTGCACCCAACAGTGTGTGCGACGACTTCATCTTTCATGGTCGCATGGCCAGGCAGTGTATCACTGCCCAGCCTGCTGTCGTCTACGCGCCGAACTACTACAGTACGCCGCAGGCTGGAACGCCGGCGCCCCAGCAGCCACGGGTGGAGCCGACAGCGACGAGCTCGGCAACGAGCTACTCAACCGATGTGGTGTGGAGTTGCCGACGCGAGCCTCCACCGAACGAGCTCTGTGATGCTGAAGAGCCGCGTGTAACGTCTGTGCTGCAGCAGGATTACCCTGAGGTCGTGGACCTTGGTGTTGCTTTGTCCAATGTCGTGGATCTCGGTGATGCTAAGCCTGAGGTGGTGGAGCTTGGTGTTGCCGCGTCCGAGGTGGTGAAGCTTGGTCTTGCTGTGTCCGAGGTGGAGCTTGGTCTTGCTGTGTCCGAGGTGGAGCTTGGTCTTGCTTTGTCCAACGTGGTGGATCTCGGTGATGCTAAGCCTGAGGAGGTGGACCTTGGTGTTGCTGTGTCCGAGGTGGTGGGCCTTGGTTATGCTGAGCCTAAGGTCGTGAAGCTTGGTGTTGCTGTGTCCGAGGTGCGCAACTCCGGTCAGAAGGGGGGGTCAACGTACCCCTTCGACCGGGGGAAACTCATATGGGCGAGGCTGGCACCGAGTGGCTGGGAATACGGATCTGGCTCGGTTTGGGGGGGGGTATGGTGGCAGATGGGGAAACGGGGATTACGAGGGGGCGGGGACTAGCAGCGGCGGCAGCAGCGGCGGCAGCAGCGGCAAGCGAGATTTCCCGTTCGACCCTGGGAAACAGGCATGTAATTGTTTTCCAGTGTCACCCACTTTAGTTTGGTGGACTGGATCTTTTTTGTTTGTTTTTGTTTGTTTGTCCTTTGCTGTGCTTTCTTTGTGTTTGGCTGGTATGTTCTCAAATGATGTGTGCAATATTACGGAAGGCGTGGTGTACCTGATACCTGGTATGTCTTATATGACAGAAACATTTCCACCGCAGCTGCTGTTCACGTACTCGTATATTAACCAGAGGGTATGAGGGAACCGCACCACGTCTGCTACCTGATTCCATACTGCTGTGTCTACCCAGGCAGTGAGTTGTAATGGCAAAACGGGCGTACCTGCGTTGCCAATTACCCACTTGAATATGAGGAAGACGAACTATGAATAGACATCGGTACTGACGTTGTCTTGTCACTATTGTTTCGAGTGAAATTATGAGGGGGGGTTTGATGGCATGATTCTACTCGTAGACATAGTGCATAATGATGTGACTCGTTATCTAACGAGTAACCTCGGTTTCTGGCACGATCTGGCTTGATTTCTGACGCTGACCCACCCGATACTGCCCACTGCACCCTGCGTCTTTGCGAGATGTAGTCCATGTCGCGGCAACATGGAGCCGCGGCGGAAGACAAGTGTCGCATCCGTATTGTAGGGAGCAGGAGACGGAGGTTGAGAGGTGGGGTTGTGGGGTGTTTGGACGTGAATAAGTTTCTTTTTAGTTTATGGTTGAGGTATTTTGGAGTCGTATTGACATCGCAACATTTTTATGATGAGTGCTTTGTCGTCTACCGAGCAGGGGGGGGGATAGTAGCTGTACTCGGTAACACGACGAAGCCTTTCTATCGCAGATAGTGGAGTGCA
Organism: Nereocystis luetkeana; assembly: GCA_031213475.1. Lineage (NCBI taxonomy): Eukaryota > Phaeophyceae > Laminariales > Laminariaceae > Nereocystis > Nereocystis luetkeana. The sequence goes on along the minus strand of JARUPZ010000026.1, from coordinate 501,313 downwards.
GTTGGAGTGTCATAGTAGTTGTACTCGGTATCACGACGAAGACTTTCTATCGCAGATGGTGCAGTTCAGTTGGAGTGAGCTCATAAGTGGACGCGGACCATGCACGCAAGGGTACTGACCGGAGGTCTGTCTCTGGTGGAGTGATTTTGTGCGCGGATGTCTGTTCATTGCTTTCCTCTACTGGATGTAGATGTCTAAGGCATGTGTTTAACGGGGAGTCTGAGATCAACACGTACGGTCGGCAGAGCAGCATGCCGATTTCCTCATCAAACCGTTGCCCGCTGAGATATTTCGTTTTGGGCTTGACTTTGTGATGAGTTTGTGGTGATTTCTTTCGTTTATTTCTTGGTTTCGGATGTTTTGGGGTATTGGGTGATGAGAACGGAGAGTGATTTTTAGGGAATTATAATTGGAGAAAGTATTGGGATGTACTCATGCGTTGAGTAATGTTAATACGCCAATAGGGTATGCCGATGGTCTTGATGAATTGTGCCGTACCCGTTGGCTATTGGTTAAGTATGCACAACGTACAGGGTACCCGAAATTACTAGTATCCATAGTACTTTTAAATTCAGATGCAGTTTGTTGCTGACTTTTGCATACTCCCGGCGTGAACACCTACTAATAGCAGGGGGGCTATTATAGTTCGATTTGAGATGTCTTACGTCAGAGACGTTCTGTTGTTCTGCTCTTTCAGAGTGCGAAACAGGGGGGCCGATACTATCGGGCGGTACGATATCTATGTGAAGACGGTGTTATTGATTTTGTTTGAAGGTTTTACCAACATACTTACGTTTGTTGGATTTTTTTCCTTCTCATAGTTACTGTCTTGATATAGTTTAGGAGGTCTCTACTGGAATCGATATTTAGAGATTTTGTATTGGGATTGCCGTTTTACATTGGCGATTCTGAAGGTTGGATTTTGGGACTGCCGTTTTACCTTGGCAACGATGAAGGATGGAATTTGGGGCTGCCGTTTTACCTGGCAATTGGTGATGAGATATTCGAGACCTATCGTATCGAGCACCGAATAGGGGGGCTGTTTGTGGTATGCGGTAGCTTGATACGGGTCTGCGGATATTGGGGGTTTCATATATTGTGGGGTTTCGTATTATGTGTCGGGGCATTATTTAGTATGCTTCGTGGATGGAGGGATGGAGCTGCTCCTCCGGGAGCAGTCGATGATGTTAATGACACGGCCCAGGCTTTGATGTTAATGATACTGCCTGTCTATATGTGAGTGGTGCAGCCGGTGACAATCTTGGTGCGGCTTACCTCCTGTGTGTGGTTCATGTGGTGGGGTCTCTGACAGAAAGGTATTGACCCAACCTGGTGTGTGTTGTGTTTGGTTTATTGTTCAACTAGTATTTGTTTTGCTCTTCCTCAACGATCATGGAGTAGACCACGCGTGTATCACGTGCACGCGTCCGACAGCTTCTTTTCTGTGATCAAACAGTCCTTGCGTCGTGGTATTTTCTGTTTCATTTCAGATTTTCGGTCCTGTTTTTAGATTATTTTTTGTTCTTATCCTTCTGGTCTTGCTTGTGTTGTTGTGTTATCGTACCCGGTACGCTGGTATTTCACTTTGTTTGACGAACTTGAATATGCGACTATTTTTCATTTTTTTTTTTGTCTTCCTCTGTCTCACAGTCTGTGTGACCACAGAATCATAATCTCTCTAGGATAAGGAATCAGGACGGACACTGGGTGTACTGATGAAGCTGGGTAGAAAGGACGATTCAATTTGAAGACAACAACAACAACAACACCAACAACCTTTCCTATTTGAGCCGAAAACGGGTATACTTGCTGAAACCGAGAAACAAAACACACGCCACGAGCGCTGTGTTTTTGGCCGTGAGAAATCACAAAGAAAAACATTTTGTTTTCGCCTGACTGAGCATTGAGCGTGTGGTTTTTCGTTTCCTTTCAGAAATTTACCTGCGGGTAGGTACCACGGGCTCTACGTGGATCTGCAGGCGGTCGGCAGGCTTTATTTTGTTTTGCCACGGCCGGCGCGCCTGAAGAATCTGTTCTGGCGTGTATTTTTACTTGTTTTGTTCTAGATTGTACAAGATTTTCGTTCCAAAAGGATGCGGGTATAACGTACGTAGGCGAAAACCCATGTACCTTCACACCTGCCATGCAGTTTTGGTATTTTTCAGGAGCTGGACTGGTCAGAACGAAATATATATGTATGTCGTCGGAACGGGGTTTCCGACGCGGTTCTTAAGAGTTTGGGCCTGAAATTTGGACACGTGATTCCTATAATCGTAATAGGTACCTGGTACTTGTATGTCAAATACATTCCTCCTGCAGATTTTTTATTTGATTTTTTGTACTGACTCAGACAGATGATAATGATTACGGGATTTTTTTGTTTTGCGATGAGGTGACGAAAAATAAAATAAAAAACTGCAAGAGTCGGGGGTGTGCATTTGAAATACTCATACCACGAGTACGATGAGGTTAATTTTTCAGGTCGAAACTTGAAAAAAAATGAAAGGGGATCGCAGAAAAACAATCAATGGTCGCGCAATTACCTTTGTTACGTGTGGAAATCGTGCTTAGGCGATGTCTCTTGATGGGCGGCGAATTGGGCACTGAAACTAACATCGCACTTCTCGTAGGCAGGGTCTTCAACTATGTCTTCACCATTTTTCGCCCTGTGATCGGCAACAACGATTTCAGTACGAATTTTGTGTTGAAAAGTTGATGGTGTTCTGGAGCTTTGGCCAATATCTCGCCGAAATCGAGTGGTCTTATAAAATTGTATTTTTTTGTTATCTCTTTTTTGCTTGTGCATGCAGTGTTGTGTCCGTCTTAGTGCCTCTAAATTTCAAATCTTAGTTCCCAGTAAGTAGTGGTTCACGAGATACGACAGGCCAATAGTGTATCCATTTTTCGCTGGCCCAGCTATTATTATGAGTAGGGGGTATTTGCAGCCAAGGCAGGTCAGTTTTTCGAAGTTTCAGAAAAAAGGACGAAATAATAAGCGAACGATAATCCAGAGTGTTTTTTGCCTTGTTTCGCCGTTTTACGGGCCTAACTCGTAGCTTCCTGTATATACATCACAGGTAAGCAGGTAACCCTGGTATATGTGGTTACCGTACCTGTCTGCGGGACGTATTATTTGGAGCGAAAGCCACAATAAGGTACACTTACTTGTTCCACTTGAGACAAAAAGTAGGAACATACATACATGCTGAAACCAATCAAAATGCGCACGCCCCGAGCTGTTGTTTTGGCCATGGAAAATCACGATACGTTTTGTTTACGCCTGAATGTTGAGCGGATAGAGGGACTCCAACATCTGAGTTGAACAGTTTCTTGAGGGTATTGAGGGACGACGGCTCCGCTTGGACTTGCAGAAGGTCACCAGGCTTCTTTTTTCTTTTTGCCACGGGGGACCAGCCAAGATAGTTTGTTCGGGCGCCCCCATCCCGTTACCAGCTTTAAAGCCTCTCTGCCTCCCTCGCGGAACCGCTTGCTCGGCTCGAAGTTGTTTTGCCGTTGAAAAACCGAGCTCGCGTCGGCGTGGGGTGGGGCAGATGGAATTGCAGTCTGTGCCCGCAAGGTGCTAAAATAGGACTCCTGTGATCATAAAAAACAACAGCACAGTATACGATACACATCACACAACTAACAACTACTGAATGAAGCACATCGCACACCCCGACGACGAAATAGTGATAAACAGCTTTCACATACGGTGTGTTGCTGATCTCACATTAACTCTTCAATCAAGGTGTCCGTTGTCACACCAAGAACCCTACGAAGATCCGGAGAAACTTATAACATAGAAACAAAATTCGGCCGAGAAGCACGACGCTTCCCACCTGAACGTACACGAGGCATAGAAGGCGCACACAAAAATAAATCAGTGTGCTTCCGGAACTAACATGGCCGCGGGTACCCACGACTAACCAAATCGTGTTCACCGACTAGAGCGGTTGCTGTCTGGAGTTCCGTCTGCACCATGCGAAACGCACAGTAGCGGAGAACAAAAGAGGAACACGACTGACTGCCGTCTAGGGTGCTGTCTGGCATGCTGTCTGGCATGCTTACACCGAGCGAAAAACAGTGAAAAAAGAGCCATCGAACCAAACAAGACAAATATCAACGATCGGCAGTCACAGTTACTATCGCGGACTGCCCTACAAAGAAAGGGTGCCGCACAGCTAGTATCGCGTCCCTGGCAATTGCGGGGGGGTTATGTATGCCCAGTAGATACGGTACGTATGATACACGCACACAGTGAATCTGCACGCAAACGTTGCAACAGAAGGACCGGAGAGCGGATACACAGGGAGGTAGAAAGAATAGTGCACATATATATGGCCTCCCCCATTGTCTCGAGACCAGGCAAAGCAGCAATGAATGGGCGAAGTACGAGACATCAAATCCAGGTGTGTCTGCCCAATATCAAACCAGAAACAGCTTTACCCGATTGCTCCGGTGGCTACGTGGTAACCACAAACAGCTGCTGTTGTTATTATTACAGAGCTGGCTCCCTCATCAGATGGGTTGATCCAATCCCACCGCGTGGTGAGAATTATTCTTGTTTATAAGAAAAAAATGGAATCAGCTCCTCCTCCTGAGAGGGCATGGCGTGGGTGGAAGAAAATCGACGCAAGTCGACCAGGGAAGAAATGGCAGAAGCCTTCTTGCTATGGCAAAGAAGGCACGAGTCGAAGAGGAGAGGGGGGAAGAGAGCCTGCTATGTGACCCCGGATTGGAGTGACTGTCGTGACTATTCCAAAAAAAAAAAAACATATTGCAGGCTTGTATTGTGTCGGGATACATTGACTTCTTGTATTTTGTACGAACAAGCTCGTTTACTAGTACTATTGATACTGCAGTAAGTAGAAATACTTTCTACTTGCCTTTGCTCATAATTTCTGTATCTATTTTTTTTGTTTCAAGTGAAGCTGGCCTTACGGCAGGGTTTCTGGCTTGTGATGCAACTTTGTCTTCAGTGTGTACCCGTTGTGGGGTCAAAATAGACCAGGAATGAATGAATGGCTGATTTAGGCTACGACCAAGCGTTATGGCACGTCGTTGTGGTTCTATTATCTTGCTGATACGTGTTTCAGCCCCCAAACCACAAGGTTGTACTCGTTCGGCAGCATTGTGTAATCTACTGCAAGTGCCCACGAGTATTTTCAAAATATATATGGGCAATGACCAAAAACGGGTATTATACCCGGGTATTATACCCGGCCGGTTTCGAGCAAAAAAAAGGGCACAGCGTAGAACCAAGTCAAACGCACAACCCACGAGCCACGCGATTTGGGCAAGAACCACTCGTACCCGTTTTTGATCGGAAAAACTGAAGGCACCCTTTTAGAACCGCAGTCCCGTTCTGGGGACAATCCAGTCAAATTTCAAGTAGTTTTGTCCCCAAACGGGACTGCGGTTCTAAAGGGGTTAAGAGCGACGGTATCAGCACTAGATTGGGCAGTACGGAGCAAGCCCGATTTATGTTTAGGTTCGCTCTGGTTCCCCTTGATCGCCCACACGTACGTACGTACGTGTGCTAGGTTCTCATTCAAGCGGTTTCTTGCCTGTCCAGAGCTTCTGAGCAAAAAAAAGGGCAAGCATTCTTCTCAAACAAGGAATTAAAAAAAAAAACTAAAACCTTCACAACGACAGAGGGTCGACGGGGATACAATGACACCAGCCCAGCTTGAAGAGCTGTAAGTAAGTGGAGATGCGTAGAAAAACAGGTGGGTACAAACTCCATCCCCGAAAATAGTAGAAGAAATGGATCAAAGACACGACGCTTGAAAACCCGCTCCCACCATACCTCTAATAGTTGAAAGGCGAAAGCCGGTAACAAAGCTGCAGCAGATCGTGAGAATAAATAATAAGACGAACACAACAGGGGCGTCCGTGTGAACAAACAAAACGACCCACTACGCCCCCAGAGGTCGGAAAACCGCCGCAACGGTTGTGATCACAAGCATGATGAAATATGAAAGCGGCTAAAAAATTATATAATCTTTCATTTTTTTTACTTGGTTCTTGTAACCCCCCCCCCCCGCGCTCTCTCACGGCGCTTCGCGCTAGGTGCAAGCAATGTCTGTCTGGTTGGTGAAACCCGACATTCTCCGTCCCGGCATTGCAGGGAGGCGAGGATCTACGGTCATACGACTACGGCCATCCATGAAATCGAGTACATCCCTTCTTTGTGTACACCCCTCCTGTCTAGCGAGTTTTTTTCTGTGACAGTTCACATTTTGTATCCGGGCGCCCTTGCAAGCAGTGCTGAGAAAAGTACCTGCTGCTGTGGCAAGCCGATGCGTGCAAGTACTGTAGGGACCACTAAAATCTAAAAAGAACGCAAACAAAGTATCTCGTGCGCCCAAGTATCTTCCTAGAGGGATCAGCAGGGTCCAAACCACCAGGAAGACTATGCCGCAGGATACGCAGACATTCCACATTTTTACCAGACAACAGTTTCAGAAGAATTCGCAACGGGAAATGCTAAAACAAGTGGCCTAGTGGAGCGGTACGAAGCGACACAACAAAGCAAGCACACTTTCTTGCGATGGAAAACACGGCCCACGTGGGGAAAAGAGAAGGACGCTCGACCGTCGCGTGCGATGCAGTGGCACCCCCACCGTCTAGGAACGTACATAACCATACGCGAACCTTATACCGTTGCACGTAAGCGCTTTGGGAATACACCCGCATGCGAATATTTTATGGCGACGTACACGTAGCAGTTTGGGAATATAACCGTACGACAATCTATTATGGCTACACGTATCGCTTCGGGAATCTTCTTTTTGGGAAGACTCGTACCTGCATACCAGGTTGGCCTCGTCAATGCCCTTTTGCTGCTTTGTGTTCCCGACAAAGGCCATCCCGTTCCCTTGCGCTCCCTCTCTAACTCACTGGAGAAGCAATGATCAGAACAGCGTGAACTGCAAAGCAGCGTGCCCTACTCAGCAACGCCATCCCTGTTTCTCGCCAGATTATACACCTGCACTAAGTTTACACTAGGCAGCTAAACAGCTATGGGAACACGATGTGCAGCAAACTCAGATAAGAGTGGCGCGGAGGACCCAAAACCGAACCACGAAGTCTCATGTACGGAACACGAAGAAAACACACCCAATAATGCTTACGTGACGATCAATCGGAGGCGTGCAGTGGTACATATTTCGCTAAAAAAAGCGAAGGCAAAGAAGAAAAGAGCAAGACAACACATATACAGTAGCACTACCCAAACGCTTGCAGGGATCGCCGAAGGAAAACGCTAGGTAGAGGGCTCGACCGGCGCAAGAAGAAGAGAAAGTGGGCGGCGGCTGCGGAATGATAACGCGAATCTGTGGTTGGACGTTGAACAGAACAGACATACAGTAGACAGTTTCGAAAAAACAAAACAAAAAATGCTCAGGGTAAGTGCTCAGGGTGTGGGTGCTCATGGTGGGTGCTTCCACGATTTAGAAAAGTATAAAAAAACAATATGCTGAGGGTGGGAGGACGTGGGCCTGCAGTGCGTTGAAGCTTCCCGACTTTTCACAGCAAGCTTTGAGCATCGTGCAGTCGACCGCCGCGCGTTCCGCCACCTTTCGCCCCGGTCAGCCCCTCCCACTCCTCCATTACTCTAACACGATCTCCACCATCGCTGCCCTCCAAGCCGCCACCTAGCTCGAGGTTGTGTGTCTTCGGTTTCGTGTCTAGCGTGATGATGTGCTTCTATCTCATGATCGATCGACCTGCTCCTCCTCCCCACTTCGCCTCGCCTGCTGCTGTACAGCTGCTATTAAGCTACTATACAGCAGTACTTGTAGCCCGATCACAACCAAACGCCTACTGGTGGAGGAGGTGGTGCGCCCCGTTTCCCCAACGCGTTGGCGAGTGGTCGTCCGCCTCGAGTACCCTTTCACGCCATCACCGCCCTCCTCACCGTCACGCGGCGTGAGGTTGCTAGGTTGCTTGTCTTCAATTTTTCTAGATATAGATGATGCATGCTCCACCTCCTTGCCTGCTGAGATACAGTAACTGAAGCTATACTTCCTTGCCGCCAAAAAAATCACGAACCAAACCACGACTCGGTCGCGCAGATGGCGCGCCTTGTCCCCCTAACCCTAACCTACGGCGGCGAGTCAGTGTAAGTCCCGGGCTGCTTGTGTGACGGTACAGGCATCATTTACTACCTACCTGTGCTCTGTGCCATGTCCATTACCCTGAGCAGCTTCTTTGCTCAGGGTAAAACCCTGTCTTCGATCTCATACCCCTGAGCATCAGATTCTGCGAAAAAAAAAAGAATTCGCTCAGACCTATCTATGCCAATGGGACAGCGAAGTTTCAATAAAAAGTTTGAGTTTCAAAGATACCCGCCAATTGTTTTCAGAACGCGATTCCTATGGGCCACGTAAAAAAACAAAATAGTTCCTAACTTTTGAAAAAAAAAAACCCGAAAAAAGCAAATCTGGGGTCGATGTTGGGCCAGCATCGGCTTGGGAAAACCACAGGCCGATCTTTGGCTCGAAGAGGCGAGATTTCGAGTCCTCGACAGACATCGATCTACAAAACCAACGACTGCGTCATGAATTCTGAACGAAGTGCGCTCGTTAGGGGCTCCGACCCACCCTAGGGTCACCGCCTTCACACCGTGGGCGGTGTCACGTGGCGGGAGCTGACCAGGCGTATGATAAAAAAACATTTGGTCGCTGGTTTGCACAAACCAGAAGACAAAACTTCTCCATCCGTCTCGAATGGCAAAAAATAGACTTTTTTTCAGGTTTGGGAGGATACCGTAAGACGCCGCCGGCAAGCTCTCGCCCCCTAGACCATGGATCCGCCTGATATCTCCGAGGCCGTCATCTATATTCGTTGGCCTTGCCAGATCCCGAGCGGGTTGGCCGTGGGCTGAGTCTATGTCGAGATCGAGCGTCGATCGTCACACGAGCTGGTTTCTATCACCGTGTTGACAATTTGCAACACAAAAAAACAGATTTGGCCGCCTGCAGCCGTTGGGGGGGGGAAACAATAAAAAATCAAACATTTTTCTCTTTTTTTCCCACAGCGGCGGTACGAGATTTGTTTCGGCTGTTTTTTAAAGCAATACATCCGACTAAAAAACGTTTGAACTTCGCGTTTCCATCGGCATAGATAGGTCTCAGGGGAAAAAAATAGTCGTCCACGTCTTTTATGCGGCGAGACTTCGTCAAACCCTGAGCAACCATTACCCTGAACGCTTTTTTTTCTTACTTTTTTTTCGGGAACTCACTCGTGTATATACACGAGCGCGGAGTCTGCGTTAGATTCACAAAAAACTGAGGGGTCGGCTGAGCGTGCGCAGGAAAATCGGGGCTTACTTCCCTGGAACCAACAATTCCTAGAAGGCTTTCTCCGCGAGCAACCAAGGGGATGCTTGCCCGCCACTCACCAGCGGAAGTGCGAGGACGGGGCAGGCGGGCGGAAAAGCCGGAAAATGCCATGGGGTAAGTAAGTTCGACCGATCAAACGTGCAACGTCGCAACGTGGTGCCGGAAGGAAGTCGGCGTGTAGAGTTAGCCGAGAGAAACAATACTCGTCCGAACATCGCGCGTGGCACGCGAGAAAAGGTGAAAAATAAGTGTAACCTACCAGGGATAATACCGCCGCAACCGTAGGAAATACGGGAGCAAGCGCCGGGGAAGATCAATATATTCTCAAGAATACCGTTCCGGTTTATCGATAGACAGCCGGCGATAGCTTAAACAACCGTCAAACAGTGGGCGTCGGATTTAAGAGCTATAACATTTCGCGATGGCCACGTGGCCCCTGGCCTTGCTCACCAGACGCGACAAAATATGCAAAACGCCAGGGAAAGCGAAACCAAGGGAAAATGGCAAGATAACCCCGCACCCGAGCCAGGTAGGCGGGCGAGTGATGCGTGTAATAACCGACCCGGACTTCACAAACGATTCTGATCTCAGGGATGAACAAGCGAGAGATGGCAAAATCAATCATCGAGGTGAAATAGCCAAACCAACAAAGCAATTTAAAAAAAAGTGACAATTATAACGTGACACTCAAGCCAGGTACAGGGACAAGCGTTGTGCGGTTTGACCAGGCTGGTTCCAACAAGCGTCCCGGGTCTCCGGCGAAAAGGCGCGAGCGAAAATGTGACTACGTCGTCGAGACGGAATACCGCACAGGAAACAGAATACCTACTGTAGGACAAAAACAAGGTATACCACGATACGGCAACAATCGAAGGAAGCTAATTAGTTGGCAAGCAAGAAACATCTAGAACTATATACTACTATTAATAATCACGATTACGAGCAAAAACGGTTTGTCGGGGCGGGATTGGCGAGTTCAACTCCGCAGGATTCATCGACGCTGCCTCAAATTCCACGCCCAAAAACTCTACCTTGTCGAGCTTGAAGGCACCACAGATTGCCTTCCGCTCCAATACCTGTAGTGCAGCGGGAAGAAGAAAGCTTGAGCTTGATTGGTCCAGGATCGTCCAAGAAAGGAATGCTGCATTACGCGGGGGGGGGGCATAGTTAATAGGACCTATGGTATACATAAAAACCTATATATTTAACCATTTTTACTAGCAATATTTGGTCCTATTAACTACGGTCCCCCGTAATAGTTGGTGGTTGTTGTGGTGTTAGCGGATATCACGGTAAAGAGATATCACGGTAAAGAAGCATCGTGGTCAGAGGGCGACTGTCAGCCGTCAGTTCTGGAGGTGGGTCTCGTTGACCCCTGCGGGCGGCGTTCGACGCCGGCGTTTCGGAGGACGTGTTGTTCGCGAACCAGAGGGAACGAGCGCCGCTGGCTGTGCGGCCAGGTCGAAGTGCCCGAGCTGGTCACGAGCGAGGCGGTGGTGTCGACGAGGGTAAGGGGGCTTGAAAACGGTTTGGGGTAGGCGAGCAAGGCGGCTAGGGTGCGCACCTCGTTGGAGGTCCTCCCGGTGGCGGCACTGACGGGATGGGCGTGAGCCCATTCCACGCACTGTAAACGGGCATCCCAATCTGTTTTGTTGCCCATTGTCGAGCAAGCAAGGGGATGAGCTATGACATGTTTTACGCGCTCGACGCCGCCTTTGCCGTTGCTGTCGTAGGAGCTTGTCGCCGTTCTGAGCAAATCTTGGACCTTGTAGATAGCGTGAGACAGCTTGGAACATAGTTGAAGGCTGTCGTTTGAGCAGAGATCAATCGGGCATCTCCACGAGAGGGATGTACTTGTTACCCGAAACTATCAGCGTTGCCTACGACGGTAAACCGGCGGCAGAGAGAACGTACTGTCTGCGTGCAGCCCAGAACATACGGCGAAAACGCCAGTGTAAACATTCCCTTCGGGAGGAACCTGGGAGGGGGGGGACGTAATATTCAGCGCTGATTGTGATGCCAGGCCGGCATGGCAAGGGGAGCTTAGGAACCACCCAGCTTACTGTCAGTCATGACCTTATATAATATGATGTGCTTGGCACCACGGGAAATTCCGAAGCCACCATCGGGTGCTCTCGTTACTGCCGATCCACCAAATATATCACTCAATCATAGACAGCGTTAACCCCTTTAGAACCGCAGTCCCATTTGGGGACAAAACTACTTGAAATTTGACTGGTTTGTCCCCAAAACGAGACTGCGGTTCTAAAAGGGTTAAGGCGACTTCAAGGTGGCAGGCGGCGCTGGCGTGACAGGCGTACCTAATCCACGGTAATATAAGGACCGGCAGCCTAAATAAATCCGAGAGGGCTTGTCGCTGACATCCCCGTGGAAACGTTCTTCTTTCAGCTGAAGAACGGATTGCCGACCGACGGGGGGGGGGGGGGGGGGGGGTAATGCGATGAAATAAGAAGAAGCGAATCTTCGAGAAGGACCGGAGGACTCACTAAAAGTGTATATCATCAGCCTGGTTCGGCCCATTGTTCGCGCGCCCAATCAGCGTGAATACCGCTAGACGAATTCCTAAACTTCGAGGCCCGCTGGGGATAGTAGCTCGACAAGGGGAGTCGAAGGGGTGGCCTCCGACCTTTGAGCACCAGGACGCGATGAAGCTGGCTCAGTCCCGCCGGTGGCCGACGGGACGGTTGCGGAGGGGGGTCTGGGGTGCTGCAGGCACGAGCTTCGACTTTTCTGTAGATCGTCAATCTTCATTCGTGGTCCCAGTTCGCGAAAATGGCGAGAGTTAAATTGGGAGAGTGGGAACCCATCCTCCTAACCGACGCTTTGAGTGGAGAGCGCGAGCTCACCCAAGCCGTAGACCAAGAGTCGGAGGGCCATAAAGATATACGTCTCCGGAACTTACAAGGTAGATAAGTTCCTCTTCGGATGGCGCCAGACGACTGAGTTCGTTGCGGTCGTCCTCGGACGGAAGTAGCGGTCACCGAGATAGGAAGTCTACACTACAGGTGGCGATGCATTCGAGTGGCACTGGTGTATGAGTACCTGAGCTTGGTACCGCGGCAGTAACAGCGTAAGAGGGGTGTGCCAGATATGCAGGCGTCTCGGCGTGTGTGCGGTGTGTCAGCTCCGGACCTCATGCTCGGGGGGGACCTACGGCAGTCTCAGCCGGTAGTGAGGGCTCGAGCAGTTGGTTGCGGACACCGGGTTGGAAACTAATTTTTCCACCCTGAACCGCTCAGTCTGTCCAAGGAAGCACTGGACGAAGTGGTCTGTGTCAACTACAGGTCGCCCAAGAAAACGGTGGTGGCACCAGTAGCTTCCCATGTCAAGGACTCGAGATCAGACGCAGGCGAGCGGGTACTCCTCTGGCCTGCGACGGTAGCATCAGCGTTCGCGGGCCCCAAGGCTGACACGGGCGAGATCGGCAGGAGTTGTTCTTATTCTTGGGGTGGCGGTGATGTTCGTGTGAATCAGGCCGTTCGGCAGCACAGCAGCAGAAGACGTTTGACCAGTCAAGGGACCGAAGGCAGACAAAGTCCAGACGCTATTGCTCTGGTTTACGACGGTAGCATCAGCGGTCAAGAGCCCTAAGGCTCACACAGGTGAGATGCTACGGCGCTAGCAGGGCTGAGGTACAGAGGCGGGAGAGAGCTGGGTTCAATCTCAGCCTGAAGGACTAGTGCGGCATGGCCTGATTTGTTCGACTACATGTTCGACGAGAGGTCACATCATTGCGCTGCAGCGTCATCACCCATGGATTTGCCAAGAGCGGTGACTGCAATCCTATCGAACCCTCCAAAAACTGTTTGGGCAGCGGTTCGGGCACCTACGGGAGGTTGACGATCTCAGCTGGGAGCTCGCAGACGTCTGACGAGCTTTCAGAGTTGATGGGACGCTGAAGAATGCGGTTGGCCAACTTCGCTGGACAAGGGTGCTCGTGGGGTACCTCGTAGAGTGCTCGTACGTACAGCAATACGTACTTGAAAGAAAACGCGGTGGGACTTTCAAGATTTCAACCATGCGGCCAAACGAGGTGAGTTCGAGGCGGCATCGAGCGGCAAACCATACAGTCGGGAATCGGCGACATCACCAGCGCCCTCGGACGGCACGTTTATGCAGGCAGCTGCCTGAGCGTTCGTGGCACTCCCTACTACCATCAAGTCAGGAGCGAGAAGGCATCTGGAGTGACCGTAACAAGTCAGGAGCGAGAGGAAAACAACTATTAATAGTGGGAACATGAAAAATGGGCACCTGTTCTGGCTCGCAGCGACAGCAGCGCTTGAGCAGGCACACGGCAAGAGCAAGAGACTGAGAGAAGCTTCGGTATGGAGACGAGGACGCCCCGCGTTTAGGTACGTGGTCTTGCGGCCATGCTAGCAGAACTAGATTAGGCATCATGGGGCAAGCACGGCTACTGTTGAAATTCCTTCTGACTGCTCTTGGCCACTCACACGTGTTGGGTTTATATTCTTAGGTTTCTTGTGTCTCAAGAGCTTCTGAGCTAGAGAGCAAGCATTCCCCTTTCAAACGAGGAATACGCGAAAATTAAACGCCCCCACAAAAAAAGAACGGAGACGGCGATCCCGTGACAATAACTGACATGCTTGGCTTTCAACCAGTATTGGTTATCGGTTTTGGTTGATCACTTCCCTGTAGTGTGCCGCTCTGTTGTTATTCTGTTATATTTCAGTGCTTTCCCCGTTTGGCTTAATTTCAATGCATTCAACCATTAGGTAGGCGTATCAGCGCACGTGTGTCGACACATTAATACGTATTTACTTGATAAACCTCTCGTCCGTAGCTGACTGCAACAACACACGCTTGCCACCAGCTAAAACGCTTGCGTGTACGTACCAGTAGCTTCCGCTTTATTTAGGCACACCAATGCCGCAGAGACAGACAGGGTCCCGCCACGGCCTGCGCCCTCTAAACTGAATCTTCATACTGGATATGTCGCAGGGCATAATGCTCCGGCAGCATCGGACGAACAGATAGACACATGCACCGGGTACACAGCCTAAATGCACCGGGTACACAGGGGCGCCCGGAAAAACGAATGTGAACCGTTATTATTAGACAGAGGGGGGGGGTACTCATTTTTTGCTCGCCTTAGTAATTTTGCCATTGACCACGCATCCTTTTCGAGACGGAGCACCGTTCCTACTCCTAATAGAGACACCTCCAACAATTGGGCGCTCACTACGTTGTTTCCATATATTACATAGATGTTTTTTGCTAATCTTATCCCCTTCCTGTTTGGCCGCCTGCGGCCACCATCTATCTCCTAGGATAATAGCGATCGTTTTCCCGCTGCTATCTATTGTGTCAAACTCCTCCACGTCACATTCGTCTATTTCCCTCATCTTCTCTTCTAACACATTCAGTTCCTCCTTGTATATTTCACATTCTCCTACTACTATGTGAGTTCTACTCTCTATTGCTTAGCCACACGGGCACATCTGTACATATATTTCCTCCTCCTCCCGGCTACAGGTATACATCTTTCTTCTTTCTGGCAGGTCCAGGTCACCTACACGAACGCGCAGCTTCAGCGCTTTCGCGAAGTCAATTGGGCCGTGCAGATACGTATCAATTCCTATTCCTTCCGTCAATCTCCCGTATACATCTACATGTGTTTCCGATTCCACCTTGTTCCGTAGCGCTAGCCTTTCCCTTCTTTGTATCCTGTCTTCTACTTCTGCCTTGTACTTCCGACACTTTCCGGTGAACATCACCTCTTCTTGGTTCCCCCCTACATCCTTTCATACTTTCTCAACTACGCTATCCCACCTTCTCGCTCGCTCTTTTGTTACTTTCTCCCTTACAGCTCTATCAACTATGGCCGGCAACCTCTTTTTTGGCATGTTCCTTACTTTATATTGCCATTTCAACTTTCTCATATCCCTGTTTGTCTTGAGTGGGTGCATTCCCAGCTCTGCTCTTATTACTGTAATACTAGTCGTACTTGGGCATCTTGGGATGTTTTTAGCTGCAGTCATCTGTACTGTTTCCAACTGTTTTACGAGTTTCGCATTCCCTTCCCATACTTTTCCTGCATATTTTTACTTTGGTACTATCTCATTCATCAGGATACATATCTTAATCCTGGTGTCGAGGTGCGAGTCAGTTAGGATCGCATCCATCTTCCCTATGTGTGCTTTACCGTTTCCTATTATTTTTCCTATATGTGTATCCCAAGAGCAGTCGTTTGAGATCTCGACGCCAAGGTACGTATACTGGTCTAGTATCAGCAATTCATCTTCTCCCCACTGCCAACTGAAATTGTTCGGGTTCACCTTATCTTCGTTACAACAACTACTGCGCATTTATTTTCTTGACGTACGCCGTCACCCTCCATTTCGTAGTGTATCCTAGCGCCTTCTCTATTTGTTTCTGCAATCCTTCGGGTTTTTATGATATCCTCACGAAGTCATCAGCAAACATCAATCTCGACACTGTATCTTCCCCTACCGTGACTCCCTGCCTTGCTGCTTCAACTGCTACTACCAGGTCGTTAATATATATCTTGAATAGGTTGGGTGACAGGGTCCATCCTTGTGCAACTCCTTGCAAAACATCAACATACTTCGATATTTCCCCGTCCAGCATCACAGCACTTCTCGCACATTCCGTCATGTTTTTCATCATTCTCCACATCTTTCCTCTGATTCCTCCTTCCCTTAGTTTTTTCCACAATCTATTTCTCCATACTGAGTCGTAGGCCTTCTGTACATCTAGAAACAAACAGTACGTTGGCAGTCCCGCGTCTTTCCTACCTTGGATTATCCTACCTACCTAGAGTGTACACATGGTCTACGCAGCTACGTACGGTTTGGCCTAAACCCTGCTTGCCCTTCGCTTATTTTTTCTTCCTTCACCGCCATCGTTCCCATTGTATCGTTGAAAATCTTACAAAATGTTTTGCCTACTGTGCTTAGTAGCGTTATCCCTCTACAGCTCCCCGGGTCAGCCTTATCTCCTTTCTTGAAAAAAAATACTACTACTCCTTCTCTCCACCTCCTGGGTGCGTACTCGTTTTCCCATATCCAGTTATACAACATAATCAGCATGGTAAGCATTCCTTCTCCCCCGTGCTTCACAAATTCATTCACTATTTGGTCTGCCCCTGCTGCTTTTTTATTCTTTAGTTTAGCTACATATTTGTTTACCTCTTCCCTTTGGAACTCTCTCTGTGGCCCTTCCGAACCACCGTCTTCCCTTTCTGATGCATCTACGTTCGCCTCTGCCCAAGCGTTGGCTTCCTTCTCGAATTCTGCGTCGAACGTGTCGTTGGCTGTGGGTCTTCCTATCTTACGGGAGTGCTCGACTAGTATTTTCCTTTTCCCTTCAAACTACAAACCATTTTACGGTTCTGTGCTCTTAAGGTAGCTATTCCCGTGTCAGCCTCTCCTGCTTATTTGCCCAGTATCCCTTTTATACCTACCCACACCTGCTTCATCCCGCCTTCAAAGTCTGTATTCGTTTTGTTTACCGCGTCTTTCCATATTCCTTCCTTCTTCTCTGCCATCTATTTTACTTTCTTTCTAGCTATATCATATTCCTCCCATCCTGTTGTAGTTTTACTCGATGCATACCTTGTGTGTGCCTTTGTCCTTACTGTTACAGCCTCTTTCACTTCTTCATACTACCATTTTACTGCTCTGTTACATACTATCGACGTTTTTCCTATTACTTTACTTGCTGTGGTCTTGACCAACTTCTCCCATCCTTCCATTATCCTAGCTCCTGCAGCATCCCTCTCTATATCGTTCCGTGTTGTACCTATTATTTCCAATAGCTCGGAAACTTGCTCTGCATTTTAGGCTATCTCTTCTTGGAACTCTTCCGGTTTCTCTTTTACCTCTAGTTTATCTATTCTCTATCTGTGTAATTGGCTATCTCGTACCAGTATTTGTTTGATAACTCTTGTCTGTCGACTGTCTGCCCATGTTCGACCGTGATCCGTACCAGTAGTTCCTACGTCCGCTGCGCATACATGTAGTTATGTTTCCTTCCCACTTCCATTTTCTACTCCTATAAAGTCAAGGATAGAACTTTCTCCCTTTTGTATGCACTGTCTAGTCCATTCCGCTCCTTCCCCGTTTACTCTGTCGTTCAACGTCTTCATCTCGTTGTGTTTGAGGAACGCCAACATCTCTTCCCCATTATTATTTTTTGTTACTCCTCCATACTGTCCAATGCTCTCATTCAGTTTGCTTGCCTTCCCAATTCTTGAATTAAAATCTCCCACTATTAATAGTACTACTTCTCCTTGCCTCTTTTACTTCTGTACATCTACTACTGCTAATTGTACGAACTTCCTCTGTATATCCTTTATCATATTCTTCGACTCTGGGGGGCATATATATATGTTCCTAAGAAGTAATATCTTGCTCCCCGCTCCCCTGGTATCTTAATCCATATGCTTTCGTCGAATTTAGTGTCCTTGATCACCTCTATTATGTCACACAGGTATTCTTTGACTAGGAACCCCACGCCCCCGGCCCCCCTAATCTTGCTATTCTGTCCCTTCCTCTTCTTCCCTATCCATGCGTTCTCTCCAATTTTGCATCCTATCTCTTGAATTCTGTCCCCCCCCTCTTTCTCCCTCGACTCTTGAATAATTCCCACTATGTCTAGGCCGCGCTTTCTTACTTGTTCGACAATTTCGATGATGTTTCGTTCTTCCGTGGCGAAGCCACATACATTCTATGATCCTATTCTCAGCCTCGTTTTCGTTTCACTATCCGCTCTAGGCTCACCTGTGCCTTCTCCGTTGTCGCTACGAGTATTTCTGTCATCTCTTCTTTGAGCATTCTTTCCATTTCCGTTTCTGTTATACGCCCCTATGTTTCTCCCCCATTCCCTTTGAGCCACTTGCTGTTTCCTGCCCCCCCTTACCTTCGTTCGCCCTAGAACTACGTCTTAGCTTCGCTATTCCATTATTAGCTACACATACTCTCCATCCCACGATGCCAACACTTTTTCTGTCTTTATCCTCTGCCACTCCATGCTCGCTTTCGGCTTTAGAGTGACTCCAAAGTGTTCTCCCTCTCGTTCTACGTTTCCTATTATTGCAAAGCAGCACAGTCCTACTTCTTCGCACTTCATCTTGAATTCAATACTCGTCATGTCGCTAGGAACTCCAAATATCAGCACCATTAGTACTTTACCCTGCCAGTCTTTCTTGCTCCACCCACCCTGCCTCACCGTCTTTCACCTAATCTCTTCTGAGAATATCTCCAGCTTGTTTGTGTTCATAATGGTAGTGGGAAACGTTCAAGTTACTGGGACTTCCCAATCCTAGTACTCGTTGGGGGTCTGGTGTATTTCAGTTCTTTTGCCGGCGCACCACACTAAATATTGTCTCCAATACGGGCTCGTAGCCTGGAGCCAAGTTCAACAACCTTAACACAAGTACCCCACGTTTGACCCAAGCGATCTGCATGGTAACCATCCTGGCGTCCCACGATCGTATCTTCTATCTTCTTGCCCCGCTGCTGTACTGGTTACTTTCCTCCAGGGAGGTCATTTTTACCATGCAAGGTTCAAGGACGACTTGCAAAACACAAACTCTTACTCACACATCGGGATGCCCCGTACGTTTCTTTCTCCGTCATATGTACGTTTCACCATGGTTAACTACCCCACTAATGCTCCCGAGTAGACCTTTCCTGCCGAAAGCTTGGCCAACAATCCCCCCACACGTTGTACCCACTTATAGCCTTGAAGATATCAAGATATCTACGTACCGCTTGGTGCTCCTTCTCTTTGGTCATGCGGTCGGTCAATTGCAGGGTGTTTGTTTCATGAGTATAATAAGTCTTGACTTAATGCCATGCATCATCAACCCGTCCCCTTCATTCAGCGCTTGGTATGTGCAACAAATGTCGGGGAGTTTAGGAATAATGTCAGACCAGACTTCCACCGCCCAATGGAAATTAGTAAAGCTTTACGGGTATCTTGCCACGAGACCAAACCTTCATGTGAATTGAACATGTTGGGGTGACCATGCTGTATCTATGTGTGTGCATGTGGGGTGGTCCACCTTCATGCTAGGTATTTGGCCTTTTTTTTATGCATTTACTACCAGTATTGTGATACGGGAGGAACTTTATATATTTTTAAAGTCTACCTGGTATGTCTTATTTGGGTTCGGATATGGGGGACAAAACTGGTTAGTTGAGTTGTTTCATTTCTAGATCTGGTTTTTGTATTGGTATGGGAAAAAAAAAACTAAACAAACTAACAAACGATCAAACAATCAAACAAACAAACGGTTAGGTGAGTAGTTTCAAATATGTTTCTGATTTGGGTTTCGGTATCGGGAAACAACATGGTTACTCGTAGTTGAGTAATTTCATGCCTGAGTCCGGTTTATGTGTTATTTTATGGTGGAAAAAACTGGTTAGTTAAGATGTTTCATGTCTAAATCTGCTTTTTGCGTTTTCGGTACGATAAAAAATATGTATGTTAGCTAAGTAATTTCATGTCTAATCTGGTTTATGTTATGTCATGGTGAAAAAAAACTGGTTAGTTCAACTATTTCACGTCTAAATATGTTAGCCGAGTAATTTCATGTCTAATCTGGTTTGTTTTATGTTATGGTGAAACAAAACTGGTTAGTTTAATTATTTCACGTCGAAAAATTAAATATGTTAGCCGAGTAATTTCATGTCTAATCTTGTTTGTGTTTTTATGTTATGGTGAAAAAAAACTGGTTTGTTCAATATTTCCACGTCTAAATATGTTAGCTGAGTAATTTCATGTCTAATCTGGTTTGCGTTATTTTATGGTGCTCATCGCGGTCCGATGATATCTCGTTGTCACGTTTTCTTCATTAATTTTATTATTATTATATTTGGATGTACTCGATCAAGAGGTTCACCCGTTGCTATTCCCCCGCTTTTTGCGGCGTCCCCGGTGGCTTGGTAGGTGGTCCGCGTGCCTATCAAGATCAATTTGTGGGTTCAAGTCTCACCGAGTGTATGCTCGTGGCTTTTTCTTGCCAAAAAGAAATTGATGAGCGGAAAGCGCGAGAGCGTGAGTTAGCTATACATTCGATGGAAATCGACGAGCAGTGGGAATGCTGAACCCTATGCGCGAAAAAAACAAAGGCACGTACCGAGGGGGAGAAGGGTGGACACCTGTGACCACGGCTTGTCCGAAAACTCGTTGAGGGTAAAAACCAGGCTATAAAGTAAAAGTGATGTTGAAAAAACAAAACAAAAAAAAAATATACATGCAGTACAACTCGATCACCGAGCCAAACGCACACACGCCCTCTGCCCGTAAGCGTCGTGGTTAAGGACACAGATGACCACCCGTCTCTGCACATAATACCGGTCGATGCGATGCACTGTGCCCATGCTTCCGCGCTCGCTCGCTCGCTGCCTGTGCCACGCATGAAGCGCTCCACCTCCGCTCCACATCCGATGTTGAATCAGAATTCACGAAATAATACCTGATCAAGAAATCACGAATACCTGGCCCAGCGAGCGACCGCTGCCCAGGTGCAAGCCACGGGCCCTGTCTGTTCGCGCGCCCTACCAGTCTGTCAGCACTGTTCCGTGCGGTATCCACTTGCTACTCCCACGAGCGCGATCAACCAAACAGTGCCCCCTGCTGCTGTCGAAGTAAGCTACGTACTACTGATACGTACTCAGCCAAAGAATGTGAACCATAACGCCAAATTATCTCCACAACAACAAACTCCAGATTATTACAATATCGGTTTCCGATCCCCAAGAATATTTTTCTTAGTTCAATTATTTTACGTCTAAATCTGGTTTTTGCTTTTTTTTTGGTGTGAGAAAAAAAATACGTAGTATAGTAATTTCATGTCTAAATTCGGTCTGTGTAATCATATGGCGAAAAAAAACTGGTTAGTTCAATTGTTCCATTTCTAAATTTGTTTTTTGTGTTTCGGTATGGAGAAAAAAAATATTGGTTGAGTAATTTCATGGCTATTTCTGGTTTTGTCTTTTGGTATCGGAAAAAAAACTGTGAACCGTGTATATCATATTGTGTTTGTTTTACCGGTGGGTCTGTTTTTTTTTTGTTTTAGCCTGTTTGCATGGTGTTTATGTCTGGTCTGGTCTATATGGCATTTGTGTCGGAAGGAGGCGTCTGTACATTGCATGTCTAGTGTCTGGTCACTTGTTTTATCAGCGCCGTCGCCACTCGACGCCAACCCATCCATCCAGATTAGAGGAGGGGGACAGGGGGGGGGGGGGGGTTACTAGAACGAAGTAAAACATGAAAATATGGGTCAGTTTATTTTCATTTTCCATATTTTATCGTGCGATCACAACACAACTATTGCAACGGTTTTGGTGGGGGTGTGGTCTGTCGGTTTCTCTTTTTCACGGACGCCCCTGCCCAGGTCGCCCCGGTGGTTCAAGTGGTTAACCTCGAATTCTACTGGTTTGAGTCCTGGGTTCGAACCCCAGGTGGGTCGGACTTTGACTTTATTTGCAAAAATAAAAAAGGATTCAATTGTTGAGAGTGCCTTGCCGCGTGGGTAGGCACAATTCGATGCGAGTCGACGAGGGAAGAAAATGCTGAAATCTTCTCGCGATAAAAACGAAGGCACGTACCGTAGCGGGAAGGGGGGAGAAGAGCCTGCTATGTGACCCAGGATCTGAGTTACGAGTGGGAAGGAGAGAGAGAAGATGTGCGAAGATAATGAATGGGATAATAAAAAAAAAGAAAAAAAGTACCCTTTCTTTTGTCAATGCAAACTTCACCAGTAAATAGTGAGTTCCTGCGTTCAAACATCAAACGAGTAACTACTGTACGCACAAACCGGTTCCAGCTGTATTTTTAGTTCATTATTCGCTCCTACGAATTTCGCTTGGACCGTGTTTTTTTTTTTTTTATTTCATTTGACATTTTCCGTCCAATGTATTTATTTTGAACCACTTCCGCCAGGTGTTCTCCGTTTTGTGACGCAGAGTCAGACAAACATATCATACAATGCATTACCCCTCCCCCCCCTGCCACTGTCGTCATACGACTACAACCAACCATGGATGAGATCGAGTACATCTCTCGTATCGAGTACAACCCCCCTCCCCTGCTAGCTACGGTGGTGCGTTAGTTCATTTAGATCGCGGGCAGACTCCAGCAAGCATCACCTTCACTCGACGAACTCTCGTATCGAGTACGCCCTGTGCGTGCGCACCATTAACCCCTTTAGAACCGCAGTCCCGTTTTGGGGACAAAGTACTTGGAATTTGACTGGTTTGTCCCCACAACGGGACTGCGGTTCTAAAATGGTTAATAGATACCTCGTATAGCTTAGGGTGTGCATTGGGCGTCTTCTGCGTCGCTTTCTGAAAACATCAGACGCGTGCTACGTTGTTAGGGGAATCACTTTTTTCCTATTAAGGCAAGCACCTTTGGACTTTCGGGGGCTCCAAAACGGCACTCAGGAGTTCCACCCTATAGTGTTTTACACAATGTTCGTCGCCAGCCATCGGGTTTCTCGTTTAACTATTTGATTTTATAAAAGTTGGCGCTTCATTAAGGTTTAGACACTTTTTTTGGCAGAAGCCGCACATAAAAGTTGGTGGATCCCTATCGTAGGAGTAGCATTAATTAGCCAACAATAGTCCTGGGGAGGTGGTTGGGTGGACTTGAATTCGCGAAATAAACATTGCCGGTAGTCATACGAGGTGTGCCACTGGAACACCGGAGGCGGCGGCTCTATATAACGTGCACCGCGACCCGTGGCCCGATACGTCTCGGGCAATGGTGTTCATCGCAGACAAGGTGCCGACTGCACGCCCCTCTCGAACGAGAAGGAAGGCCCTGAGGAAGACACGATGCAAGAGCATCGACACCAGCGGCCGTTCGTAGATTGCGCATATATATGTTTGCGGGGGGCGTGAGAGCGACGAAGCAGTGAGAGATTGCCCGGTCTGGTGGTTTTCGCGACGATGCCCTGTAGGGAGGGTCGGAGACCGCGGCAGACAGAAACTATTGGCATTGGATGCCTGAATGGGGACCCCAAGGAGCTACAAGCCACGAAGAGGTTCACGCAACACTTTCCGTTGGTGTTTAGATTTGACGCCGCTGTGTAAACTTTTCCTGCAAACGGAACGGGCAACTCCTCCAAGGAAAAGAAGGACCCGCGTCGACAGTGTCACCCATCCGTTGTAGGTGGTACCTTAATGAGTGGGAGAGGAGGGAGGGGCGGGGGGGGGGGTCGTAGGGAAACTGCCATCAACGAAGGTGGAAATGAGCCGGCGGACATGGTAGCACGGTAACCGGCCGACCACAGCAGTAGTACGTAGAACTTGTCTAGCCTGTTCGTACCACAAACCTCTGCGGCTGCTTAGAATGCTACGCGGGTGTGTTTTTTTTCTTTTTTTTCCTCTATCTTTCACTCTCGTTATTATACTCATGATATAAAATAGGTTCTACTTGGCTTGGTGGGTGTTTTTCTATTTTCTCGGTGTTTTTCTTTGTGGTACATTCTGTTTTGTTTTTGTTCCCTTCCTATTACGGGGGGGCATAGTTAATAGGACAAAAAAATGTTTGTAGTTGAATATATAGGTTTTGATGTATACCATAGGTCCTATTAACTATGGTCCCCCATAATAATAGCTTACTACGGGGGACCATAGCAAATAAGATAAAATATTCCTAGTAGAAATAGAGTAAATATATAGATTTTTGTATGTACCGGAAGTCCTATTTACTATGGTCCCCCGTATTAGTATATTTTATTGTCTGCTGCTGTTCTCACATCAACTCTCAAATCAACCAGTCATTGGTCACACAAAGGTGCTGGGTCCCTATTACGGGGGACCATAGTTAATAGGACCAAAAATTGTTGGTAAAAAATGTTGAATATATAGGTTTTTATGTATACCATAGGTCCTATTAACTATGGTCCCCCGTAATAGCGATACCTGAAAACCAAAACAGGATGGCGCGATGGACAGCCCATCAAAGAAAAGACCGACAGGGAAGGGTATTATTGGGCTACCGACGGATGACGGAATATCGAGGCTATAGCGCGCAATGCCCAAAGCAGCAGCATTACATTATATGAAGACAGCAACATCACTTTACTCTCACTACCATCAGCAGTAGCAGCACCTCTTTCGCTTCCAGCAGTAGCAAGAGCAACACTAAAAGAGTCGTTGCAAGCACCAGTATCACTACAACTACTAGCTGCAGCAGTAGAACCAGTACTACTACCACGACCACCACCACTGGCAGCAGCAACAACAACATTACTGCCAGTAGCGACAAGCCCATGACATAAGGACAGCAGAATTACAAAAACAAACAGCGAGACACGACCAACATCAGCTACGCAAAACGAGTAGAAGTTATGTCAGATAGGAGAGGAGAGCCAGCCCTGGAGCAACGCTCCATCCTTAAGATGTACATCCTTGTTTGCGATCCCGCCAATCAAAACATCCACGGCTTGGTCAACGCAAGCGCCGCAGCCAAAACAGGTACCTGCTGCTCACGATGAGGATACGTGTGTGCGCAGGGGATTGAGGAGCAGCAATTGAAGGAGGTGAAGCTATCGCTTCCGGAGGACGCAGAACAGGAGCAGCCGGAGCTAGATATTGGTTGGAGACAACTTCGAAGGGAAGCGATAGGGACCTGGTGGGGCGGGAGAAGGAGCTCATTGGGGACGGAGAAGAGGAAAACGATGTGAATCAGGGAGAGCATCGATTGGAGACGGTGGAGAGACAACAACAGCAGATACTGCCGCAGCCACCTCCAACGCCACAGGTGAGACGGCGCTGAAACGGCGCGAACGAATGAGCCGTGGGAGACGGAGGCGCACATGGGCTAGTGGGAGAGCAACAACCATTGGTTAGGAGTCGGAGCATGTCAAGAAACGCGAGGAGGAGCAAGTGAGGGAGGTGGAGCTAGTGCTTCCGGAGGACACAGAACAGTAGCAGCAGGAGGAGCTAGATATTGTTCAGAAACAACTTGGCAGGAGAGCGATAGGGGCCTGGTGGGGCGTGAGAAGAAGCTCGTTGGGGATGGTGAACAGTAACACGACGGGAATCAGGGAGAGCATCGATTGGAGGCAGTGGAGAGGTATCAACAGGAAGGAGCAGCTGCCCCAGCCACCGCCAATGCCAGGTGAGATAGGACTGAAACGTTGTGAACAAATGATACGTGAGATATAGAGGAGCACATGGGCTGGTGGGAGAGAAACATACAATGGTTACGAGTCGGAGCATGGCAGGAAACGACAGCGGTGACGCTTCGGAAGCGGCTATTGCGAGAAGAGCATTGTGGCAGCAATTTCGACCACAGTACAGTTTGTTTGCCGAGTATTCAAAATGCTCGTAGGAAGTTCGACGCGCGCATTAAACCAGTTGTCTCGGTTTGTTTGCTTTGTCTCGTTTGCCAAGCACTTCAGCAGCCCACCCTCCATGCGAATCGCTCAAAACCTCACGGCACCTCGCTCTTGGTGCACCCAATATCTAATTCGTGGTTAAACAATAATACACGTGCTCCGTTCCGGTATTGAAAGGATGCGAGGGCCTATGATGATACGACTATGACATGCACGATATCGGGTACACCCCCGTGGGAGTGGTGGCGAACCGGTTCAAAATCTCCGTTTGGTCAATATCGAATACGCGCGCTTGAAATTAAAGTAATTGCGGTTCTGTTCGTTCTGGTTTACTCGCACTGGGTGTTGAATCCACCAATCGAAAGTACGTCTGTCAGGTAGCGCCGGCAAGCGCTATATCGTGCACGTATCATACATATGGGATTTTTCATGCGAAGCCCGCATGCACGTACGGAACAACATTTGTATACACCCCTCCTCGACCCAATTTGTTTTTTAGCTTCGGTTTTCATGTCTTGAACAATTTGTGTTTGCCCCCTCCCGCTCGTTAGGCGACAAGAGACTTTCATAATTCGATTCTCCTGTGTTAGGCACATTGTCTTTAGCCCCCCCCCCCCCGTTTCCTGTGCGGGAGGATCTGAGTACGGTTTTGTCAGGTGCAAAACATCCAACTTGTGTACGTAGTAGCTGGATAGTGCTCTTTGAGATATCCGCCCTTCCGGAACTTTGGGTTTGAATATTAAATATTGGCTATCGGACATCATGGTTTAAATTGAAAGCTAAACAAAGGAGTACGTCGGTATCGGCCGGCAACATGATACCCTCCACGGCCACCGCTGCAATAATCTCGCTAGTGGAAGTACAGATACCTACACAGTTTCTTGTCGACGCTTATATTGCGTTGAGGTTGTTTGACTTTTTATGCACGCAGTTTAACTGGGTTGGTTATTGAAGTTTTGATACCGGCCACCCCACCACGCAGGTCGTATTCGATACTGTTTATAATGATAGCCTTTACAGTACATATAGTACACCAAACGCAAGCTGAAGATCGAGAGTGTACTTGTGCATTATTTGCTACCGCTTCGAGTTTGAGTGATTCACGGTGGATATCTTTGGTGGTTGACCTGTTAAAATAATGGGACTTCCATGTCAAGATGCTCAAGTGCAGCTGATCTTGCCTGTGGTTTAATATTCACTATTATTGGGAGGCCGATGTCAAGAAGCAGAAGTGCAGTATCTAAGGAATACATAGGCATGGTAATCCATGGTGCTTGATGAAGGAACGCCGCGAGGTTCGGGTGGTATTTTACTGTCTTTGAGGGGTCTAACATTTGAAGTTTTGATGATTGTGGTGTTTTTCCAGCAGAAAGGGAGCTGTTTGGTTCTATACTGGGTCCTTGGATTTCTGTGCTTCGAGTGGCGGCACTACTACTTGAAGTGTCACATAAAGAGCACTTTTTTGTCGGATGTTCGTGGACCTACTATAGCATCAGCACCAACGTCATAACAATGCGCCGCGACTAGGGAGGCTGTGGAACACAGCCGTTGGTCATAGTCATACCCATGGCTGATGTGGTTAGGTTGGCTGATCGGTGTGATACATGCGGCAGGAACTTTGTCTACTGATATTGCGGTGGAACTTATGTATCTCCGAAAGGATTGGTTGGGAATACTTTTGGGTGCTTTCTTGGGGACTCAGGTATAGGGATACGAGCCCCCCCCGTTCTCGCACTTCAACCATACCTCAATGTTATAACTATTTACAAATATATATACATTATACTCGTATATATATGTATGTTTACCCTTTTTTTCCAAGCTCGTGGCTTTCTGTTTCCCACCAACCGCTTTTCGTGAGCGGGGCAACGCGCGAAGCACCCGTGCAAACTGTATAAAATCCAAAATACAATCACCTTTTTTCGATTTAAAACTCTGATGGCTGAGCCGTTGGATGCCAAAAGCCGACGACTTCGGCGATCGGATCGCCGAAAAAACAGTTTCCGATTGCATTTTGCACGTTCTGCCGGCGTAAGCAGCTACGGTCATTTCTTGGATCGAAAAATACTTATCTAAGCAAAAAATAGAACTGGATACTCGTAAGAAACACCTTGAACGGGGGTTTGTGGGGGAAAAGGCAACTGGTTGTTTTTCACTTTTTTGGGTTTCGGCTAATGGCGGCCACCATTCCGACCCGGAGCTCGAACCCTAAGCCTAACACTGTCCATAAACAGAGGACCACTTGGTTTGCGCGCCACGTGGTCGTTGTGCTTGGAAAGCCCCGATCGGCCGTTCGGGCACATCTAGGAAATTCGCCTAAACAGGATGGTCCGCGCGACCAGTTCGACATAAGGTCAGCCGTTATTTCCTTGTTCTTATCGACATCCAGCGCAACCCGTGTCCCCGTGACGATTCTTGAATCCTAGACACTAACTAGACACTGCGTATGCAAGCTAGACACTAGACACTAGACACCTCGTATGCAAGCTCTGTGACCACAGAGCCACGGCGTATTTATGCTACTGCTTGTACCGGTTCTTCGTTCCGCAGTGCGTCGATTAGACGATGCAATGCCATGTCATCGTACTTGATACGACAGGCACCACATACACATACACACACACATTCCAGCATGCTTTGACGGAGAGAAAATCAAACGTATTATGGGAATGATATATCGAAAACGAAAAAGTGTCGTGCGCTCCAGAAGGAGATGCGGCAGAAAATACACCAAATAAAAGTAGGAGCGCAACTAATACCACCACAACAACACTAAGTACTTGACAACACCTAGCACCTCAGTACCCATACGGGGGGTCATAGTAAATAGAACCAAACATTGCCAGTAAAAATAGGTACTCATATTCAAGGCAGGTTTTTCCCGTAGGTCCTATTCAATATGCCCCCCCGTAATATTATTAAGAGCACGGCACACCATGTGGGCGGCACACGCCACTCGTACGCGACCCGTACCACAAACACCAAACAAACTTGCTATTGCTCTGGTCGCCATGTCGGCGTTAGGAAAATATCGGATAATCCTTTCAGTACCTCCTGCAGTCCGGTCGTGGGCACAAGCTGGCTCGAATTTGACGGTTTCATTCCTGAAACGGAACTTAAATTTGTCGCCAAAGAATGGGATAAGGGACTCTAATGGCGCAAGTACCGAAAAACAGCAAATATTTCTGTCGGATGTCCGAAGTCAAAACATACTAGATGTTTCGTACCAGGAAAAAAAGTCGTTTTTTTCACAGAGACACAGAAACGCAGGGGTCGAGGTATGTAAAGATTACTGCGACCAGTGCCAACTACCGGTGAGGTCCCATGTACACAGCATATATATCATGTGTGTTTATGCGTTACTTCATGTGAGTTTGCCGACATTTGACTGTGTTCGACATATATATGATGGGGCCTCGCAATATATATCGAAACAGTATTTATTTGATGATATGCATATGCTTCGGGAGTGTGGAGCTGCCTTTTCTGAGGCAGTCTGACAAATTTGATGGTACGGCCAGGTCACGTGACATACATGGTGGTACGTGACGAATGTTTTTGACATGAACGGTATCGACTCATAAATTGATGCCTGGTATATGTGTTGGTGAAGCACGTGACAATGATGGCACGGCTGACCTCCCGGGAGTGGCTTGTTTATTTCGGCGGTGTAGTGAAAATATCCTGCCGGTTTCTTCGACGATCATGGTTTACAGGTGGACGGGTTTGGCAGCTGTACACCTCGACAACCTAGACGACACGAGTCGTGTAGTGTTTGTGTACAAACCTAACCGTGCGCGCGATTGGACTACTGTAAAAGGGGCATGGAACGACAAAATTACTATTATTGCGGGGACGGTGAAACAATACCCACACCCGCACCAGGTATCATATAGATACAATCTACCCTTACTGCCTCATGCTGCTCGGTAGTAGTGTGATGCGAGTTTGGGGATCCCTTTAGCCTTACGGGGTCCCCAACAGGCTTGGGGGGTCCCCTCTCCCCTCAGGGGGATTCCCTTGCGCCTTGCGGGACCCCTAGCCACCTTACGGGACCCCCACCATATATATACGAATATACTGCGTGCCTGCGGCATGGACTTTTCGTATGCGATATGTTGATGATATTCAATATCATGTTGGGGGCAGACACTATTCGGGCATAGTGGGGGTCCCGCAAGGCGGCTGGGGATACTGCAAGGCGAGAGGGCGCCTCGGGATACCGCAAGGCGAGAGGGTATCCTCTAAGGCGAGAGGAGCCCCCCTAAGGAGAGAGGCGATCCCCTAAGCCTGCTGGGGATCCCGTAAGGCAAAAGGGATCTCCTAACACCAGAGATCTCCCAACTCGCAACATTGCATCAATATATATATATATCATACATATATCATATATATAATATATGTTGTTGTTGTTGTTGTTGTTGTTGTTGTTGTTGTTGTTGTTGTTGTTGTTGTTGTTGTTGTTGTTGTTGTTGTTGTTCTCACATTAACTCTCTGACGAAGGAGTCCGTGGTCACACAAAGGTGCTGGAGCCCTAGGAAGATCCGAAAAACCAAAAAAAAATCGAAAATTCGGCTGCCTCAAAATACACGAGACGAAAAAAGCGCACACAAGATAAAACCAATGTGCAAAACTGAACTAACATGGCCGCGGGTATATCCTCTCAACTATAACATAGAGTACCCCCGTTCCCACCACTAACCAACTCGTGGCTGCTGACTACAGCGGATGCTGTCTGAAGTGCTGCCTGCACCGTACGAAACGCACGGTAGTCGTGAAAACGAAAGAGGAACACACCTGCCTGCTATCTGGGGTGCTGTCAGAGTGAAGACTCGCGGATATGCAGTGAAAAAAGGAGCAATCGAACCTTACTACGACACGAATATCAACGATCGCCATAATCTCTTCCTGGACTGTCTGACACAAAAAGGTGCAGCACAGTTATGATACCACGTCCCTGATAATTGCGTAGGTTATTCCCCATGAAGGGTATACAACTCGTTAAACTACAAAGACCAGCAGTGACGACGTTTATAACAAGTACCGGTAGATACTATTCAGCCTCGTGAAAAACAATACCAGGAAAAAACAAACTATGACTGCTTCTCTCGTGATGATAGTGTGCGCGCCGATCATGGGTCTCCATGCACCGTCTTCCTGCCGCTCTTCATGGCCGCATCATCGCCTTGGCCCAATCCACCCGCTCCTTTGCGCGTGCACTCGTTGCCATTCCCTTCCAGTCGTTTCCCTTTCTCCGTCATCCTGAAGAACAAAATGCTCCTCGCACTTGCGGTTCTGATCTGGAAAATAAAAATTCTCGCGCAGGGGGAGGTCAATCCGTCTCTTCCCCGCACGTCGACGCTCAGTCTCCCTCCTCCCTCGTCGTCGAATCCAGCCTCCTACCGGCGCAATAGACTGTGCCGTAGTGTGGCCTGTGGTGGCGCCTGCCTCCGCGCACGGACACCCCGATTGAGCATTGCTGCTCTGCCGCAGCTGCCCAAAAAAGACGCGCGAATCGTAGGTATCCGTGCCTGACGCACCACGTACGACCCAACTCTACTGCCGCCTGAGCCTCGCGGCCACAGGCAGCAGCAAGAAGGTATCACTCCTTGAGGGTGAGTCCGGCCTTACACCCGCCAGAAAGACCTACCCTACTCGCTATTAGCCGGATAGGGCATGCCTCGCAGTATTCCTTGCCGAGGCAGCGAGGGGAACGGAAGTATATATATATATATATATATATATACCTGGTACTCGTATATATATACGATATATATATATATATATCAGAACAGTAAGAACAGGTACCTCTGGCACCTGTTAATAAACACACACCTTAAATACCTTCGTACTCGTGGAAAGCTACGTGCGACCTTGGAATTAAATGTTCCATCCATTCATTCGTGATGATATTCAATATCACGTTGGGGGCAGACACTATTCGGGCATAGTGGGGGTCCCGCAAGGCGGCTGGGGATACCGCAAGGCGAGAGGGCGGCTCGGGATACCGCAAGGTGAGAGGGTATCCCCTACGGCGAGAGGAGCCCCCCTAAGGAGCGAGGCGACCCCCTAAGCCTGCTGGGGATCCCGTAAGGCAAAAAAAGGGATCTCCTAACACCAGAGATCTCACAACTCGCAACATCGCATCAATATATATATCATACATATATAATATATATATATATATATATATATATGAACAACAGTAAGAACAGGTACCTCTGGCACCTGTTAATAAACACACACCTTAATTACCTACTCGTGGAAAGCTACGTGCGACCCTGGAATTATATGTTCCATCCATTTATTCCCAAATGCCCCGATGGTTCAAGTGGTTAACCTCGAATTCTACTTGTTTGAGTCCTGGGTTCGAGCCCTAGGAGGGTCGGACTTTGACTTTATTTGCAAAAATAAAAAAAGGGATTCAATTGTTGAGAGCGCCTTGCAGCGTGGGTAGGCACAATTCGATGCGAGTCGACGAGGGAAGAAAAGGCTGAAATCTTTTCGCGATAAAAATGAAGGCACGTAGCGTAGCGGGAAGGGGGGAGAAGAGCCTGCTATGTGACCCCGGATCTGAGTTACGTGTTGGAAGGAGAGAGAGAAGAAGATGTGCGAAGATAATGAATGGGATGGAAAAAAAAAAAAAAAAAAAAATGCCGGTCGCCCCGGTGGTTCAAGTGGTTAACCTCGAATTCTACCTGTGTTTGAGTCCTCCTGGGTTCGAGGCCCAGGTGGGTCGGACATTTGACTTTACTTGCAAAAAAAAAAAAAAAAAAGGATTCAATTGTTGAGAGCGCCTTGCAGCGGCGTGGGTAGGCACAATTCGATGCGAGTTGACGAGAGAATAAAATCCTGAAATCTTCTCGCGATAAAAATGAAGGCACGTACCGTAGCGGCAAGGGGGGAGAAGAGCCTGCTATGTGACCCCGGATCTGAGTTAGGAGTTGGAAGGAGAGAGAGAAGAATATGTGCGAAGAAAATAAATGGGATGAGCAAATATATATATATATATAGACACACCCACTCCTTGAATTCTGCCGCTTCAGATTTCCTGCATGAGGCCTTTTCCGCGCGATCGAAGTACCACACACACACCTTGCCAATCTGTCGTTCATGATTTTTTCAAATAAATATACATCCAGGTATCATAAACCCGGTATCTCTGACCAAGGGAGTACAAAAAATCGCGAACCGTACAACAGAACGTTTGCCGCTATCCTGCGCCCAGCAAGAATACGCAGCGCCGCAAACAAAGAAAACGCCAGCGGGCTGCATGTTTTCGAAAACAACCTGAAAATTGGGAGAACGAGGGCACAGGACAACCGATATGTGTATTGATAGTTGTTACCCACGTAGGTGTGAGGGGGTGAGTATTAATAGGACAGGTTCGTGTCACGGTACACGTGGTGGTACATCATCACAAACAAGCAGGTCTTCATTCTGTCGGTCCAATATTCCACCAAAAAAGATGACGGCACCACATGAATATCGACTGCCACAACAGTAGTAGGGAAACACCTTGACGATGGCATAACCGTCTGTCTCGAATTCATGCACACGGCATTCTGAGGCGTTCTACGATAGAGGTTCGCCATTTTTTTGTGGGCTCCTCACATGAGGAGCTCCATACCCCACCCGAAAACTGACTTCAGCAAAAATCAAATTGCATCCCGATGAATAATCCCATGTGCCTTGAATACAAAATAACGTTTTTTTTTCGAAACAAGATTGGCATCCCGACGTTTTTGGTTTAAGGAACCACGTCATTCAGAAACCACAATACGGAAATGTGCTACCTCTATCGTAGAACGTGACTTCTCTCTCGTCCCGCCGCCTTTCCTATACACAATGGAAACACCGAATTAATG
Source organism: Nereocystis luetkeana (assembly GCA_031213475.1). NCBI lineage: Eukaryota > Phaeophyceae > Laminariales > Laminariaceae > Nereocystis > Nereocystis luetkeana. The sequence continues at coordinate 467,735 of JARUPZ010000026.1, read as the reverse complement.
CGAAACTCTACGTATATATTAATACGTAAATATTGGAAAGAAAGCTGAGTGTTACAGCTCTGCTCGCAGGGGGAATCTTGACCGTGATACAACCACCACAAACACACGACGTCACCTCCCTCCCCGCCCTCATATACAAACAAAAATGAGAACAGCAATAAATTGTTGAACCCAGACGAAGGATCGAATGGTGCACATACAACAACAGCTAGCTGTGTATTTGAAAACAAAAATCTGTACCAGGTATGTATGCTACAGCTCTGCTCTGTGAAGAAGAAAATAGGCGTGACCACACGAAGAGATAAGTTTATTTTAATCCTCAGGCCCATCATGCGCAATTGTTCAAATGCCGTTTACGGTCAACTAACGAAAACAAAAGTTTTTAGATCGTACAACCATGTTTGTGACCGCGTGGGGGCAGAGGAATCAATGCTGGAGGCGAGATGGAGAATACACCGACGGAACAAATTCAATACGTTGCGCAGCTTTGATACAAAAACTATTAGGGGGAACAATAGTTAATACATACCTGGTAGGACCTATCTATGGTAATCACAAAAACCTTTTAAGTTCATGATTTTTACCAACAATATTTGGTCCTACCAGGTATTAACTATGGTCCCCCGTAATAAGTTCCAAGGCTGGCCAAGATCGGCCGAAGACACTTATTTTTTTGTTCTCTGTAAAATGAAAAAAAAAATCCCTGCGTAGCATTCTCGTGTCAAAAACATCGCAAACGAACTCTGCGCGAAGGGATGCAATGAAGCCTATTCCCTACTCTAAATGGGTATCGTACGCACCAAATCTCAATTATTTATACATGTCAACTGGAACGAAACGACTTCTAAGATCGGCTTTTTGGCCCATATCTCCAATATCGCTTACCGCAAGCCCTAACCATACTAATCGCATACAAACAAGCCGGAATGTGTTGTGATACACGCCGTTAAATGGGCGTTCAAACTGTGTTCTCGGTAGCTCAAGCAAGCAAACGCACCCAACCCCGCTTAAAACAAAAAGTCGTCCTTGTCGTCGGAGGGAGTCTGGAATGATGCGGGGGGGGATGGACTACGACACGATTTATTTGAGGAAAAAAGGAACAGTCACGCAGCACTTAGTTATTAAAACGTGGCCCCTTCTCCGTTCGTTGTTTAGTCCTTTCCGCTCAACAGCCCAACACGGAAAAAACACTCCTACCTTTCTTAAAAGAAAGGCTCGGTGTATAATCCATGGTAACAAAAATATTATCCCGCTCCGTTACTGGGTACATGACATACATGTGTTCGGGGATGTTCGACGACGGGGTTCAACAACTGTTCCAGCGAAGTATAGCACCTGGTCAGACCGTACTTACTTGGCGGGGAAAGGATGGGAAACAACTTTCTTTGTAGGGGTTTTAGAGACTTTATTATATGTCGGGTGGGGATAATTGATAGGAGGTTGTTGAAAACCCGCCGGCTTACCCGCGGGTATCTAAACGGGTACCCGTTTACCGAGCACCACCTGCGTGAATTTTTGTATTTATTTCCCAAGTCGACAAACGGGTATACCCGCCGCGTACTCGGGGATGTAGTTGACGGGGTGCAAGTCTCCGTACTAGTAGCAGCAGCGCCGTCCTGCCCCCTTGCGGGGATCGGTGACGACAACACATGAACGAACAGCGAAAACTAAAGTAAACATAAACCCAAGAAATAAACACTAAGAAAAGTGCCTAGATATCAGGCTCACCACCAACCAAGCTAGGCAGGACCTCGTTCACATCACAAGACAACATAAAAACCGTGAACAAAAACTACGTGCACGGCAATACCAGCAGGGACAAGAGTTATTACCGGACGAGAGCCGTGTAGCAACACTGCATGTATAGAAGCCAGTGGTCAGTGATAGAATGTTGTGCTTGGAAAAACTATGGTATTTTTGGGGCGGCTTGGATGCTCGGATGCTGTGCCTGGCAAAACTCTGGGTTGATTCGGACTATTAGAGTAATAATAGTTTGGGAAGGGTAGGTGCATATATATAGCTATATACATACATACATACCAGGTACACCGTGGGTGGGGTATGCAACGTTTCCGAGCAATGCCAACGATATCATTCACAGAGTTTGTTTGATACTGCTACAGTTTGTTCGTTGGGTTTCCTATCCCATTCAATATTCGCCGTCTTTCCTCGATCCGTCTTGTCAATTGGTTCAACTCAGACCCGGGGTCCCTCGGTAGCAGTCTCTTCCTCCCTGTCCCTTAAGGTTAGTGCCTTGCCTATTTTTCGAGATAGTTATTCTGCCCTTCCTTCCCTTTCTAATTTTTCATCGAACTGCACCTATTGCCCAGCTCTAGGCCTTCCCAGCTTTCTTTTGTTTCGTTCAAATATCTTTTAACCCACGCACACCTCGGTGAGATTCGAACTCACGAATCAACGCATTCTATTGCTGTTGTTGTAGTACAGCAGTGGGGGTCAGGATTCCAGGAACAACTTCTTCTAAAATAAAGAAAAAAACATGCTCGAACTCCCGGGAAAAATAGAAATTCTTTGAAGAAAAGACAGCTAGCTGCGTCCAGGCAACATTCATTATGATAAACTATCCTATAAAAAGGAGCCACTATCGAAGCTCATCCAAAATTATGAAACAAATGTGAAGGTCGTTCCGGACTGTGGCCACATGTCAAGCGACGGTCAAATATGATAAACTATGATATAAGGAAGAGACGCCTCCGACGCCGACCAAAAATTCATTTAAAAAAACAGAAGGTCGATCCGGACGGTGGCACATACATGTCAAACGACGGCCAAAGTCCCCACCTCCCAGCAGAAGTGCTGCCGGTCATAAAAGAAGTAGTGAAACTATTACGGGGGACCATAATTAGTAGGACTTATGGTACACGTAAAAACTTTGATATTTAGCCATTTTTACTAACCTAACAATATTTGGTCCTATGAACTATGGTACCCCGTAATACCAAAAACGAGAGTAGACATTTCAACCGGTGGAACGCAATGAATGCTGGATTCTGTCGATTCGGGTTTTACCAAAATCGGTTAGTATACATCGATCGTCGCTTTTGTGCAAAAACGCCAAGCACAAGCACAAATCCCACGGCAGGAGCATTGCCACTGATAAGCCTCGCATCGTGTTTGTTTCCTCCTGAAACTGGCCACGGGTACATACATCTGGATTTGTCCACATTTCAGTTTTGCTTTCAACGTTTTTTTTTTCACTATCTTCAGCCAACCAGAGGGGTCATGGCACGGACGTGTTGTGTTTTCCTTTGCATATATATATACCAGGTATATATTGTATGCGGTTTCTGGTCCCTCGGCGGTTGCATTTTTTTTGTCCAAACAAACGCTGTACGTGCTTACGTGTCTACGATGTAAATACATACATACATACCTTGTACCTGTTACTAGAGAAGCACATCGCATTTTTTCTTCTTTGGGGTCTACGATGTGCTTCAATTGTTTTGGGGATGTACATTCTGTTGTTGTACCGCAAAATAGACAGAGACGGCAGTCCATCTGCCTGACCCCGCGTTGAGGTGGTCCCAGGCTTTGGTACAACGTTGAAGCTCCGAGCCGCGCAGGCGGTCCCGCGAGGGTCTCGTCCAGAGGCTTCAAAGCTGGCAACGGAGAGGAGGCACCTCTGATGAGAAATGCTCTTCACGCTCCCGCCTTGGCGAAACGATTGAAGCTTGGTGACCCTCGGAACGTTTAGGTGGAGCCCGTGGTGCCTATACCCTAACGAAAACAAAATAACCCAGATTTTAGAGACCACACACTCAACTTTCAGGCACAAAACCACAAGTGCTTGCGATTTATCATGGACAGAGACAACGCTCGTGGAGTGTGCGCTGTACTTGGTTTTTATTCGTGTATGTCACTGGTTTCGGCTCGAATGGAACAAGTGTACCTGATTTTGGCAATAATACCCCTTTTTATTACTACCAGTACGCACGTAGGAGGGGCGATCGCCGTGCAAAAGGGAAAACGACACACCATACCCCCAGATGCCCTGATCGACAACCATCCTGGGTAACCCTTATGATCACAGAATGAAGTACTGAAATACCTATTTTGTCATTGTTTGGATATATATGCTGTAGCTTGACTCGTTTTTCGTACCCTCCCCACTCGCTGTATAGCGAACACATGTTCTGCGTCGGATCATGATTGTTGTGGGGCCCCTCTTCGTTGCATGATTATTATAGCGAGTGGGGTAGGTATTCGCTTTGGAGGGTGTAAGACCGTACTCATCCTCAAGGATTGACACCTTCTTGCCGCTGCGTCTGGCCGCGAGGCTTACACGTCGTGTCAGCAGAGTTGGCTCGTACTCGGTGCTTCACGAACGTACACCAAAGGTTCGTGCGTCCTTATCTATGCAGCAGAGGCAGAGCAGAGATGCTCAATTGTGAGGTCCGCGCGCGAAGGCAGCTACCACCACAGGCCAAACTACGGCTCAGTATAAAACCGCACTGACTGGTAAGAGGCTGGATTCAACTAGCGGGGAAAATACGGATCGAACTCACCCTGTCTGTGCGAAAAAAATTAGCTTTGACACGTACGTCACGTTCTACGTTAGTTAGAGGTAGCACGTTTCCGCAAAAATGTTTTCTGAGTGACGGGGTTCCTTAAACCAAAAACGTCGGGATGTCGATCTTGTTTCGAACGATTACGTTTTTGTATACTTGGGACATGGGATTATTCATCGGGATGCAATTTGAGTTTTGCTGAAGTCAGTCTTGGGGTGAGGTTTGGAGCTCCTTAATTAAGTGAAGAGCAGGAACCTCCGAAAATCTAGGGTGAAGCTCTATCGTAGAACGCCTTAGATCAGAACCGCAAGTGCAAGGAGTTTTTGGTAATGGGCACGGGGGAGAAGGGCAAACGATTACTACGGGACCATAGTAAGTAGGACCTACGACGGTAAACACAAAAACATACCCTGGTATATGTTTCCCTATTTTTACTAACAATATTTGGTCTTATTTTGCTATGGTCTCCCGTCATATTATTGATCGAATGGAGTGGCAACGAGAGCACCTGCGAAGGAGCCGGCCGATTGGGCTAAGGCGATGAGGTCGCCATGGAGACCGGCTGCAGGGCGTCACACGGAGTTCCATGACCGGCGTGCTCGCACCATCACGAGAAGAAGCAAGCGGACACAAAATTAAACTGAGTGTGCGAACCGAAGTAGCTCGTACGGAGGGTCGTCCTTCCCAGCCGAATTTAGATTCTTCTGTTCTACAGTTTTCCAGACGTTCCTACGTAAGGCTCCACAATTTGTCTGACCACGGACTCCTTGATTTGAGAGTTTGTGCGAGAACAACCGCAACGTACGGACGTATTATTGATAGCTGACAGGTATTCTATTACCGGGGGCCATAGTAAATAGGACCAGATATTGTTGGTAAAAATAGTTAAATATATAGTGTTTTGTGTGTATCGTAGGTCTTATTTAATATGGTCCCCCGCAATAGCAGTTATTTGTTTTTAGGGCTCCCCAATAAGTGTGACCACGGACTCCTTGATTTGAGAGTCAATGAGAGAACAACCACAACGTACGCACGCAACATTATTTGCCTTCTGACAATGTGCAGGGCGTTATTTATTCAAAATGAAGAAGCTGACATAATTCATCGAATACCACTAACTTCATCGAACCAATTCTCCTTCCCTGCCTGTACTCACTTGCACCCCCACCATTTACCGAGATATTTCACCTACTATGTATCTATACGCCGCGCTTTCTATTCATAATAATAGCATTTTTGCCTGGTTTTTCTCGTCGCTCATGGTGAGCAATATTAACATTGTGGCTAGAGGAGCTTCAAGCGCTCTAGGCCTGCAACGTCCAGCAGATTGTGTTTGATTATGGGACGCAAAGTAGTACCCCCCCAGCGAAGTATTACGGGGGACCATAGTGAGTAGGACCAGATAATGCTAGTAAAAATACCGAAATATATAGGTTGTTGTGTTCACCGTAGGTCCTATTTAATATGGCCCTCCGTAATAATAGTTGTGTAGTATTTTTCGTGGCTAAGGTCATTCTGCTCGGAGACTTGAAAACAAAAACATTTTACACCACGCTTAACCCTTTTAGAACCGCAGTCCCATATATACAAACCAGTCAAAATTCAAGTAGTTTTGTCCCCAAACGGGACTGCGGTTCTAAAGGGAACGTGAGATATCTGATGTATACGTGGGCTCGTGGTACACGATGCGAGTAAGAGTATAGACAAGCAACAATCAAATCTAGAGGGAGAGAAATAACAAACAGCAACACTAAAACGGCGATATTATGCAGAATAATAGGCGGTGTCGGCAAGCCAAATACAACGGCTTCGTAACACCGGGCGCCCAATTTTAATGTAGCATCCAAGGGCCATACACTGCCTGTTCACCAACCAGGCGGGTTATTTTCGTTTTTCTCCGCGTGGGTTGTTTGTCTTTTTTTGCCTGACGCATCCCCTCCCAGTAGGTGGGACCCTGTTGTTGTTGACGAACTGGACAAGGAGACGGCAGCCAGGGCACAGCAAGGTACCAGACCGGCTATTATTGTAGTAGGTACAAGCTGTCTATGCTGCGCTACTGGCATCACACACTGCTTCGGCTGCCTGGGCGGCGCTGTTTTTCCTTGTGCTACGTTTTTCCTGGTATTTTCTTCCGTCGTATATTGGTTGTTTTTCTGCACTATTTAATACCAGGTAGTACACTACCAGGTACCAGGTATTACTATTACGGGGGACCATAGTTAATACGACCTATGGTAGACATAGAAACCTATATATTTAACCATTTTTACCAACAATATTTGGTCCTATTAACTATGGTCCCCCGTAATATCAAAAGTATCGCTTGCCAGACCTCTTCCTGGGGGGAACGACACTTTTTTTGGTTTTGATTGTTTTTGATTTGTTATTGGTTGTTCACTTTTTCGATGTTTCTCTCTATTATATACTAGTATAGGATGCTTATTATGTCGTACCTGTCGTATCCAGAACTATGTGGAACGGTTTTGCATCTACTCTGCTTGCCGCATAACAATGTACAAGTACTCGTAACATCTCTATACTATGGTGTAGTTTTATGACCACATTGAGCAGACCGTAGATATAGCTTGTGGCACCTCCCTAGGCTGTCTGTGTGAATGGGTTTGAATAATCAAGACCGACGGTTAGAAATGACGATCTAGACTGCGGTCGTAAGAACATACACGTGCTGCACGGGTAACCGAAGATCTTGCCTCAAACAAAACGTACCAGGACCTAGGTATTGTTTTAGCCAAGATCATTCATGTCGTATGCTTGGGTTGAAACTGGACATGTACACCTTGCCCCTTCCTTTATGTTTCTTTGTCGTCATTTTTTTTTTTGGTTTTGCTCATCCCATTCATTATCTTTGCCCATCTTCTTCTCTCTCTCTCCTTCCAACTCGTAACTCAGATCCGGGGTCACATAGCTGGCTCTTCTCCCCCCTTCCCGCTACGGTCAATGTATATGAAAAACGTTCAACTTGGTTTGCGTGATTTTGATCGAATGAGGGAGGCGGCACGTCCACTACTGTTTCTTCTCTGCGTCTGCTATGATGTCCGGTCCCTCGGTTGAACTTCTTACCTTTGAAGTCTATGGGTGCGCATCTAGGGACAACATATATATGAGTTGATGGAAGATCAACGAACAAACTACGCCCCTTTCACATTCTCTTCTATTGGGTGTACGTGCCTGATGCTTCCTCAGTAGCCCTGTCATGTATGTGCCGGTGGGATGTACTGCATGTACTGCGATGCTGTACTGTGTACGAAAAAAACAACGCAGTTTTAGTCAACCCACCTCGTACGTGGGTACCAATTTTCAATTTTCAAGAGTCGGGACGAAGAGGTTAACGACTAAATTTCGTTTCACATGTGAAAAAAGAGAGCTTTCTTTCCGAATTCCGTCCACAAGTTCCTCCGTGCCCGTTTTTTTTTTTTTTCGTTTTGATACGTTTGTCTTCTCTGCTCGCTCGTCGAGCATAGCACCCTTCCTTTCTTCCTTCCTTCCTCCTTCTTCTTCTCTTGTCTTCTGTTGTTTTTTTGGTGGTCGCATGAGTGAGTCACAATAAATACACCACCGTGGCGGAAAGGGGGCATCTTGTTTGCCCTATCCGGTGTCGAGGTGCGATCACAGTTAGTCTCGGTGAGCCTGAAAAAAAGCCCTTCGCGCCTAGGAAGCGGTTCCGCGAGTTTCAGGGTTAGCCGAGAGGCGTTAAATATATCAAGAGGGGGGGGGGGGGGGGGGGAATTGACGCCCCCGAGGCAATCGAGGTCTGGTGACCCTTCGCACAGACAGGTCCAATTGGAGCCCGTGTTCCTATGTTGTTGTTGTTGTTGTTGTTGTTGTTGTTGTTCTCACATCAACTCACAATACAATGCAGTCCGTGGTCGCAGGACAGGCTCCACTAACTCTGGAGTGGAAGAAATACCTCGGTAGTATATACGCTGACAGTAGTAGTAGTTCCTATTTAACCCTTCTAGGACTGCAGTCCCGTTCTGGGGACAAACTACTTACCGTCTGACTGGTTTGCCCCCAAAACGGGACTGTGATTCCAAAGGAGTACCGCCGTCCCGATTTGGGAACAAACCATCCTAATTCCAAGTACTTTGTCGCCGAAATGGGACTGGGGTCCTGAAAGGGCTAAAAGGCCACACGTACGTCCAATGCCGAGGTGTAAAAACAAAACATGTGTGTGCGATTTCTCATGGCCAAATACCCGGCTCGTGATTTATGTATTTTCCTCGCTCCTCGTATATACCAGGTACCAGGTTTGTATGTATGTATGTATGTATGTGGCTGGTTTGGTTCAGAAGAAACAGGTTGCCACGAGAGTACAGCAGTTAGTACCTTATTTAGGCCTTCGCCCAAATAAATGATACGTGCAAATTGACATATTATATACTCGTATGGCGAGATAATATGCTCCCAAAAAACACAAACACAACAAGAAACTCCGGATGCTTGTTCATGGTTGTCCATTTTATTTCTTGCAACTGTAAATACGGATCATGGTTGAAAATCCTCACCCTAAAAACTCAAAAAAACAAACTTGATACCTAACCTGGTAGTTTGCGTGCACGAACGACTGGAACTTCATTTTATATGATGACGGAGGGCAAAAACATTTTTCCCCCCAGAATACATTATTAATAGTATTTGCATCCCCCGGTGGTTCAAGTGGATAGCCTCGAATTCTACTTCTGTTTGAGTCCTGGGTTCGAGCCCCAGGTGGGTCGGACATTTGACTTTATTTGCAAAAATATAAATAAAAATGATTCAATCAATTGTTGAGAGCGCCTTGCAGCGTGGGTAGGCACAATTCGATGCGAGTCGACGAGGGAAGAAAAAGGCTGAAATCTTCTCGCAATAAAAATGAAGGCACGTACGTACCTTAACGGGAACGGGGGTAGAAGAGCCTGCTATGTGACCCCGGATCTGAGTTACGAGTTGGAAGGAGAGAGAGAAGATGGGCGAAGATAATAAATGGGGTGAGCAAACGAAAATAAGAAAAAAAGGAAAAAAAATGTGCGCAACTACGCGTGACGAATGAAAACATTGAAATTACGTGGGTTAATGAAAAAGCTCGGAATCGAACGGAACAACAAGAGTAGAGCAGTATACTACGGGCAATTGGTTATAATCAACCAAAGAACGGTTGAACGCCAAGCAGAACATCAATCAGTCGCTTAGGTGCACCGGAGTGGTCAAGGTCAGCATATATATACCAGTATATATATGTCGGCATCCTTCAAAATCGTCAAGGTCAGCATATATACCAGTAATGTCATCCTTCAAAATCGTGAACGATTTGTTCCTGGCCAATTGTCGTGTGGCTCGTGGAGTGTGTGCATTCTCTTGTTTTGGGTTGTGGGCGTTGTCATTATGTTATTATTTCGCACGTGTCTCAAAACCTGCTATTTAATAGCCACATGTATACCTTTCTTTTTTTGTCGTTTTCGAACATGATCAACTGATGAGAGGCGCAAACGATGATGAACGATGGGAGTTGACGAGGGAAGAAAGGCCTGGGGTCTTTTCTCGCGGAAAAAATGCGAGGCAATATGCATAGGTGGAAAGGAGCGAGAATAGCTAGCCTACTATTACGGGGGACCATAGTTAATACCTGGTAGGACCTATGGTATACATGAAAACCTATCTATGTATTTAACCAGTATTACTACCAATATTTATTTGGTCTTATTAACTATGGTCCCCCGTAATATTAATATAGTTTCTGACCCCGGGTCTAAGTTACGGCATGCAAGGAGAGACAAAACATACTACTGATGTTGTACTGCTTTTAGAGTATTTGTAAGGTACAATACTACAATGACGTGATACGTACTCCGGGAACTCATATCGGCAATGACACAGAGACTCTTTAGTTGTGGTATAATTATTATTGATCTTCGTTTGCGTCCCACTCTATGACCTCCTGCACGGCGGATTGGTAAAAACAAATTAAGCTCTCCACACTTCCACGTTTTTTTTTTCGATTTGTCTTTGTTTTTGTTGTCTCTTCGATTGTTTCCTTTTTCGTTTTATATTTCATAGAATGTGTTTGTCGTGCCTGTCGTATCTATTTTTTACTTTTATTTCTCTTGCCATCGGACAATGTGCAGCATGATCTTCAACATGGGTCACTCATAACTTTCCCGAAAGAAGAAAACCTCGGAAACAAAAGGAAACCCATGCACCAAGTCTACCTCCCTTCCGTGCCAACTTTCGGCTTGTCAACTCTATTTGCTGTATTAGCTCCTTCCTTCTCATTACGTTCTATCCTTGAATCCTAAACTGCTTCCAAGCTCCATCCCCACGCCATCGGTGTGGGTCTGTCGTCCCTCCCTCCCCTGTTCCTTCTTTCTTCTTGGCGGTCCCTAAGCTGAAGGTTGAACCTCGACACCCTCCTCGAAATGGCGACCTGAGTGGTCACCGAGACGATTTGGAGCAGGCGTTCCTTGTCGTATCTATTAATAGTATGATGACATGGCATTGCATTGCCCACTGCTGTGCTTACTGCATGCCTATTAACGTATATAAGTATCTCTGTGGCGTAGTTTTTGTGACCGAAGCCCTTGTATCTCTTCTAGGATTGAAGAATCGGTGTGTGTGTTCTTCACATTAAACCGTTATTTCTACCCATCGACATCCAGCACAACCAGTGTCCGTGCCGATTCTCCAATCCTAGAAGAGATACAAGCTATGAGGTCACAAAGCTACGCCACAGAGATACTACGTTGCCACGTGTGCAGTAAGCACTGCAGTGGGCAATTCAAAGCCATGTCATCGACAGGCACGACATACACATTTTATGAAATAGAGAAACGAAGAGAAACAATCAAATAGAAACAAAAACAAAGTAGTAGACAAATCGAAGAGAAAAACAATACCTGGTATATATATATATATAGATAAACAAATGAAACCAAAATCTAGGAGAAACAATCTGTCGTGCCCCCCCCTGCGCAGGCGAGGTGGCCAACACTTGAAAAAGAACGAGCTGGAAAAAAGGAAAAAAAATAATAAAAACACCACTGCTTGTAAACAGAGTAAGACAAAGAACCAAGGAACAAAATACCAAACGGAAAATAACGAAGGGGAAATAACAGGCAGACCAAAGCCCAAAGCACCTTCCGGGTGGCGGCAGCAGTTTGTGGTACGAGTAGTATAGCCAGGTTCCCCCTGCTAAGCCGCCTGGTACCTTGCTACCCAGACTGCCGTTTCCGCCCTGCATTCGTCAATTATGCCCAGACCCTTGGCGTCAGACAATACGAAACGAGCAGAGCAGGTTCGTCATCCAACCACGCCACACGGCTCCTTCTTCAGTACGGCTTATCGATCAGAAAAGGAAGATGTTTGTTTTGAAAATCACGGAGAGTCAGCGCGAGAAAGAAAAAAACAAAACAAAAAGAGAAGACAAGGGACGACCACGTTCGAACCAGCTGCACCGATTGGTGGCACTAGTATTAATAGTATGGTCATGTTTTACTTCCTAGTCGGCCTGGTGCCTTGCTACCCTGTCTGTCATCTCCTTCCTACTTTCGTCTACCGCAGTTTCCCTTCTACCTCCTGTTCCCCCCCATCTCCGCATTCCCTTGGTCGGGCTTTCTGCCACTTCTCCTGTTGCCCCCTCCCCCCCCATTCCCTTGGACACCATCCACGGCGGATGCGCGGCGCTGCCTACTCATCTCAGCCTCAGAGTCGTGCCACCTCACCATGAACCGTTCGGCTGCTTCAAGGATCCCCTGGCACCACTTCCCCACCTTTTTGGCTGCAGTGTACCACAACAACGCGGTCTCAACTCCAAACACCAAGTGGGCAACATCCGTTGACCCTTCGGTGGCTCGGAACTCCCTGAGGTCTTCGACTATGCATCTATGCCAAGTCTTACACTATCCGCCTGGTCTCGGGTTCTCCCCACCAGCTATCGTCCCGAACATTACCCGACTGGGTAATCGCTCCTTGCTCCGAACAATGGTTGTGCTGGAAGTCGACGGGTAGAAATAACGAAGGACACACACACGCACGTTCCCGTGTCGTGTGTCAATTTAACCTATAGCTCCCGTTGCAACATACACACACACGTTCCCGTGTCGTGTGTTAATTTAAGGGCAAATAAATGCCAAAATCAGGTGTACCTGATTCGTTTGGGCCCAAAATCAGTTACATACTAAAACCAAGTACAAATGCCCGCCTCGAGCGGTGTTCTGTCCATGAAAAGTCCGGGAAAAAAACATGCGCAAGCATAAAGCGTGCCACATGGCCTCCAACATCTGCATTGTTTTGTTTGGTTTAGGGAGTACACTATAAATAGGCTTCGTTCGTTTCGCCACGGCGGGGGCGCCATCAGTATCTGACCCCCCCCCCCCCCCCCCGTTGACAGCTTTAAATCTTCTAGACCGTCCTCGCGGAACCGCCTGCTCGGCACGAAATTAGCTTGTCCTACCAAACCTGAGACCACCTCGACGCGGGGTGGCGTAGACAAAGACCATGGTGCTGTTTCGGCTGCTGTGGCCAAAGAAAACAACACACAGATAGTGTGTGTGTTCTTCACATAAAACCGTTCTTTTTTCCGGTCTACATCCAGCACAACCAGTGTCCGTGCCGATTCCACATCACGACAACTAACTGTTAAATAACTGAAACGCACACCCCAAAGAAGAAACAGTGAACCCAGCGCACGCATGCATGCATGTTGTGTAAAAAGGTACTTTTACGTACGACGTACGGGTACAGAGTTTTTACTATGATCCTGAAGAGTTTCAACCGAGGGAGGGCAGACGCATATACGCAGAAAAAAACAGTGGACGTATGGCCTCTTTGATTGGTTCAAACTTGGCCAAAATCAGTTGAAAGCTATTAATAGACAGAGTAGAAAAATACAGGTGTAACTTGGCATTTTCGTGGCAAAATCAGTTACAATGCCAGCCTGGCCAATAGCAAGGCTCCTGGCGTGTGTTTTGTACTTGTTTGTACGCTGTAACTGATTTTGGCCGAAACGTGGCCAGGTATACCTGATTTTAACAAAAATAGTTCATTTATACCGTACGTATTATTCATCATGTGTGTAATGTATACTGCTGCCATTATTCCAGAGCATGGAAAGGCCAGAAGGGCCTTGCCTGTGTTCCGCTTGACGTGGTGGCCATTTTCCGCGGTAAGTTTTCCCTCGGTGGGCGGTCGCGACACAAAAAATCCCGAGAATTTCCGTGCTGACTAGTTCCCATCAGGAGGGTTCCCGTGGACGCCTGTTCCTGTCCAACAAACTAAATGAATTCCTGCGGTGGAGAACTCCCGCTGAAAACGAAAGTCCCACGTTAACAAAACGCACTCACTCGAAGAAGTCCCAGTTTTTTTTCGGCCAAGGACAAACTGATGATAATGGTCTACTTGTTAATTAATGCTGTAGGACTTTGTGACGATCTACGGAGTGAGCGATTTCAAAATTTAGGATATTCCATGTAGCCAAAAAAAACGGCCAGAATGACCCCCTCAATCAGCCTGCCTTCAAAAAGACAAAAATAAGCCTGATTGATTGATGTATTATTTATAACATCCGTTAGGGTTATATGTTATGATTGATGGAAATAATGGGAAAAAAAAACGGTTTTTGTTGTCGGAGAGACATTATTTCCCCGAACGTTCTATATAATAACCTGCAAACTTTGTTGATAATATGTGACAGCCGTCACGAACAAGATCAAAGTCGGCACTCCTACTTACTGGCAGTGTCGAGGTATCGAAGATTCAAGAAATATCGGGATGTATTTATTTGTTGATGGATGAAGCGAGGTGATGGTTCATCCTCTCTTTCTTTATGTCTTTCACTGTCACACTCTCACACTACACAATTAATTCTTAATGTTTACCAGGGTACACCCTTTCTTCGAGATCCAGCACAACCACCAGTCAGTGTCCGTGCCGATTCGTCCACGATAGATATATTACAAAAAATAATAGAAGGATACTACTAGTTCTTCTGTGGTCACAAAACTACGCCACCGAGATATCAGAAAGTTGCTGCGGCGTATGCAGTAGTATTAATATTACGGGGGACCATAGTTAATAGGACCAAATATTGGCAATAAAAATGGTCAAATATAAAGGTTTTTATGTGTACCATTGTTGTTGTTCTCACATTCACTCACAATACAATGCAGTCCGTGGTCGCAGGACAGGCTCCAATAACTCTGGAGTGGAAGAAATACATCGGTAGTAAAACAGAGGCAAACACAAAAAACAAGCATACGTACTCCACCACCACTGCGGACACCAGGGAAGCAAAAAAATGACTATAAATAGCAGACAAAAACCTTAAAAAGAAGATGAAGCGGAGCAAAAAAAAAAAAAAAAAAAAAGAAGGTAGCAAAAATAAAAGAAGGCAAAACGGACCATACTAACAGAGACACAAAGATGAACAAACGGGAATGAAAAAAAGATGAAAAAAAGAGGGGACAACAAAGCGATAATCACGGGCGGGGGGGAAAGAAAAAACGAAAGGCAGGCACTGGAGCATACAGACACGCAAAGTTGCCCAGGTGGCACCATGCTAGTTACTTGGGTCCCAAAGAAGGGAGTGAATCATGACGATGATGGCCATTACCAGGCTTCAGTCTGTTGGGCAGACCGTCTCCCCCCCCTCCCCCCCTCATTCCCCCTTGTCACCCTTTCGCCCGTCCCCTCTTCCCTGCCATTCTGCGCACTCGCGTTGGCGTCAACGGCTGTGGTCGTGGTTGCAGCTATTCTATGCCGTTCTGCCGATGCCTCCTTCTTATCTGTATGCCATTTCCGCATGAAGGCCTCCGGCCTCCGCCCCTTCCTCGACCCGTCGGAACCATCTATCTGCCGGCTATCTGTGCTGCCTCGCGCCACCCTTCGAGCTTGATGCCGAATTCCTTGAAGTCCTCCTCAAGGTACCTTATCCAGTCCCACTCCTGTCCTCCGGAGTAACCCTTACCCCCAACCACCTCCCCCAACATCACCCTCTTCGGCAGACGCTCCTCTCCCATGCGTGTCACAAAGCCCGCAAACAAGAGCCTACGTCTGCGTACCGTCGTCTCAACGCTTTCAGATTTTGTCCTGAGAAGCGCGCTAGCATAGATAGGATATAATGTATGTGGTCTTCGCGCTTTCGTTTTCGCCAGCCGATGCATCGGAGGAGCATCTTGTGGTGGACCTCCCGTAGCTTACCGTAATCAGTCTTGCTCGGGCTCCAAGTACCATAGATAGGTTCTGTTAACTATGCCCCCCCGTAACAGTAGTTTGGTATGCGGTAAGTTGGGTAGACAATGTAATGTCGTGTGTCATCATGGTCTGCTTACTGGATAATAATTTGTAGTATTAATAGTATATCTGTCTGTGGCATTCTTAACTGTTGAGAGTTTCTCTGGGATCGAAAAATCGGCACGGACACTGGATGTGCTGAATGTCGACGGGTAAGACGAACTGCTGTCCAATGTGAAGAACACATAATACAGCAGGGACAGACCGTACTATTAATAGATACGACGGGCGAGACGCACACATTATCTGAACTAGAGAAAACAAACCTCGAACAGAAAAGAAAAAAACTATCGTGCTCACCAGCGAGGGATGTGGCAAACAGCATACACCTACCAATGGCAAAACCAACACCACTACAACAACCGTCGGAACGCATACAGAGATACAAATATTAAGGCTCATTCTTATCGGAGAGCTTTTTTCCAATATGTATCGATATACGGAGGCGTTCTGTCACTATTATTCGTAAGAGAGCAAACTCATGGGAAGTAGGAAAAGCAAAACTAAACAAGAGAAAAAAAAACACACATTCTCCAGGTAGCCGCAACAACAGCAGTAGTAAGTAGTTTGCGGTACGAGTAGCTTAGCCAGAGAGAGGTTCTACCTTCTACACAAATAATAGTCGATCTGGTAAATTGCTACGACCGCGTCCGCTGTCTCTGTCCTGCTCGTACGCCCGACCGCAGCAGTAGAAGAAGATGCGGGACAGACGACACGAAACAAACAAACCAGGTTCGTTCGACGTCCAACGACGCCACAAGACTCCTCCTCCTGTCTCCCTACCATAACGTACAAGAAGGGAAAAAAAACAGCTATTATTGAAAGTCGTGGTGACAAATTGAATTTCACGGAGGATCAAAGCGCCAAGAAAAAAATATTGAAGACGACTCTGCAACTATTAATAGCTAAAACAAGGCGGGGAAGTGGTACCGCGGGATCCTTATTTGTGAAACAACGACCGCACGATTCGTGATGAGGATGAGGCTGAGCTGAGTAGGCAGCGCCGCGCATCCATCCGCCGTGGGTGGTGTCCAAGGGAATGGGGGGAAGGGAGGCAACAGGAGGAGTGGTGGCAGAAAACCCGACCGAGGGAATGCGGAGACGAAAGTAAGAAGGAGATGGCAGAGAGGGTACCAAGGCACCAGGCCGACAAGGGAGTAGAACATGACCATACTATTAATACTCGTACCACAACCGGCGCAGCTCTGCTTCTTAACATGGTCTTCTTCTTTGTCGTCATTTTTTCTTTCTTTCTTTCGTGCTTGCGCTGATGTTCTGTGATTTCCTTTTCATTTTTTTCTCTTATTCCTTTTTTTGTTTCTTCAATGGATAAGCCACATTAAAAACGGAGGATCCCTGTGGCGTCGGTGCATGGCGAGCCTGCTCTGCTTCTTTCGTATTATTGTCTGACGCCGAGGGGCCGGGCATAGTTTGACGAACGCAGGGCGGAAACGGTAGTAAGGGTAGCAACGCACCAGGTGGACTAGCAGGGAGAACCTGGCTATACTACTTGTACCACAAACTGCAGCAGCAGCTACCTGGAGGGTGCTTTGTGCGTTGATTGGTCTGCCTGTTATTTTTCCTTGGTTCTTAGTCGTTTTACTCTGTTTACAAGAGGTAGTGCTTTCTCCGTCTTTTCAAGCTCGTTATTTTCGAGTGTCTGTCACATCCCCTACGGGGGGCACCACGGTTTCTCTTCTATTTATTATACCAGGTATTTTCTTTTTCTCTTTTGATTTGTCTTCTTTTTCGCTGTTTTTTTCCTTGTGTCCTTACACGTTTCTCTACGTCACAGAATGGGTATGCCGTACCTATCGTATTCATTTTTTTTTTTCAACATAACTTTTTACTTTCCAGCCTAGCTCGTAGGAGGTTTTACCCTCGGCGATCTTCTAAGCAAGCCGTGGTCACAGGTGTCGTCCCTTCTCCCCCCCGGTACGTTCCTATATTTTTTGTCGCGCATAAGAATCAGCATTCCCATTGCTCGTCGACTTTCATCGAACGTAGCTAACTCATGCTCTCGCCCCTTTCCGCTATAATCAATTTCTTCATGCAAGAAAAAGTCCCTGCGAGCATTTATGTGCACTCGGTGAGACTTGAACCCACAAAATTGATCTTGATAGGCCGCGGACCACCTACCAAGCCACGGGGGACGCCGGCACCCAATACGATGAAATGGCATTGCGTTGCCCACTATTCTTTCTGCATACATACGTGACGTGGCAACGTAGTATCTCCGTGGCGTAGTCTCGTGACCACAGAACTTGCATCTCTTCTAGGAATGAAGAATCGGCAAGGACACTTCTGATTGTGCTGGATGTCGACGGGTAGAAAGAACGGTTTAGTGTGAAGAACACACATACCAGGTAACCAGTATTAATAGTAGTATTAATAGTTGGCGGCACTGGTAACGTGACTCTATTAGTCGCCCTGGTGCCTTGCTACTCGGTATGTCGCGGACCCCAGTCACTTTATAGGGACAACTCACTTGGAATTAGCCTGGTTTGCCCCCAAATCGGGACTGCGGCACTAGAGGGGTTAGTACTCCGCGGATTCCCTTCTTCTCCTCCCATTCTCTCTTCGTCGGGTTCCGTTCCACCCCTACCCTCCCTCCCGTTCCGACCTGCGCCCCTACGAGTCTGACGGCTGATTCATTTCTCACGTGTCGGTCGGAACCTGTACGACCTCAATGCATCTACGCGTATGTTTTATGATTTACATTGAATTGGTGAGGGGAATACGACTCTTCAACAGAGTAATAATAAATGCGAGTATTTATTGTGCACATAATCCGAGAAGCCATTTCCAACGAAGAAAATCGGCTTTTTCATGACGAAGCGATATTTTCGACCGAAATCCGATACGTACGACGAGATCGGGCTCGCACTCCCACGGGCACTCGGCTCTCCAACTTGCCTCGCGAAATATTTTTAGAATATACATTTAACCCCTTTAGCACCCCAGTCCCGATTTGGGGACAAACCAGTCTAATTCCGAGTGATTTTTCCCCATCATAACGGGACTGGGGTCCTAAAAGGGTTAAAGTAGTTGGAGGGAAATACGACTCTTATTATATGGGAGTATTGAAAAACACAATATTGTTCACCCGTACCAGGTACATGATAATATAATGGTATTTTAAATGATGAAACTCGGCTATTTCATGACGATGCGATAGTGTTGACCAAAATCCGTTACGTCCAGATCGGGCTCGAACCGCTCCTATGGCGCTCCCACCTGCTCCGAATAGCAAAAATATTTCAGCTATTTTTTCGAAACTTTCAAACTTTAAAAACCATCAAACACCAGTCTGAACGAATTCGAATACTTTTAGTTCCCGGGAGCAGATCCATGATATAAGAAGACGGCGCTTGACCTAAATATTAGGACCGACGACAGCGATGTTCCTGTATTTCGTCACATTTCCTCGGTGGCTTCTTCCCGGGACACCTGCTAGAAGCACATATTATTCTCACGAATTTGGTGTATCTGACAAAAACGAGAGCACATGCCCGTACAACCACTGCCACGGTCGATTTTTTTACTTCGGCGCTGGAGCCCCCCTCCCTCACTCCTCTTCAATCCACTACTACACCAGTAGTAGACCTTTCTGTGCTGCAACCCCACGCTCTACACGAACTCGAATTCTTGCATGCGTGCTACCGCGTTTGCGGGATGCCTGGCCCTATTTGGCCCGGCTCTCCTCTCTTTCGCGGGCGCGCGAGACGTTCAAGCTGTCGAAGATCCAACTGAATCGCGTGGAGAAGACCTGGGGCAGCACCTAGCCGTGATAGTCCCAGTTTATCAGGGCGACCTTTCCAGAGCGGTGTCTTCCCTAGAGCGATGGCCAATCACGTGTTCGCCCTTGACGGAGAAAAACGCCGACCTCGTCCTGTACTACGCGGAGGGGGAGGAAGATGCTCCCGCCGTGACTGCCGCCGTGGAAACCATCCGCGAGACTGCAGGCCGCTGTTTTGCGGAAACGCGCCTAGTGTACGCTCACCTTAGTAAAGAGGTGAGAAAAGCCAACTATATTGTTGTTAGATACCTGGTAGTAAGTTGCTTGGTGGACCCGTTCTACGATACAGGTAGCACGTTTATTTCCGCTATTTTGTTTCTAAAAAACGGGGTTCCTTGAGCCCAAATCGCCGGGATGTCAATCTTGATTTTGAAAAAAACGTTTTCTAGACTCGGGGCATGGGACTGTTCGCCTCGATGCAATTTTTTTTTTCGCTGATTGATGCCAGTTTTTGGGTAAGGTATGGAGCTCCTTAAGTGAGGAGCCTCAGAAAATTTAGGGTGAACCTCTATCGAGATCTGGGATGCGTTTGTCCGTCCATCAATGTGACAACTTCGGGAGATAGCTTGGAGCACAGCAGTCCGCACCAGGAGATACATATGATGTGTGTCTGTTTTTTTGTTTGCACACACGTCGAAGTCCAGAGCCCCTCGTTTTACTGACATCGCCCACACAGCTAGCTGCTCGCCACGTCATCTACCTACAAAAACATCGTGACTCTGGCCGCGTGTGTGGAAGGAAACACCGCCACATAGTTTTGTGTAACATCTAAAGACTTCCGTGATGCCGGAATATCTGAGTTGCGCCTACTATTAATAATTTGAATTATATGGAGAAAGTGAAGAAGAGCGAACACAAGAAAGGGGATGAATAATAAAAACATGTAAAACTGCAGCACCAGCAGGAAATCTTCTTCAATCAACATGTCGGCGGTGTGCGAAAAGGATAGTCAGTCCTTATCAACCCGTGGTGGCATCCCGCCCGTTGCATCATAGGAGTCACGTCCGGCATTGCCGCTTCGGAACTGTTGATTTTTGTCCATTATACCTGGTAGGAGACTGCTACCCGGCCCACTCACGTTGCGGGGGCAAATGGCTTGGAAATACAGCAGGGCCCATTTTGGTTTCTGTGATAATACGCAGAACGTACACCGATAGAGGGATTCGAGTGCTTGCTGCTTGCTGCGTACTGCTATAGTAGGGACCCCGGGTGTATCACGTTGCGACTATGGATGGATAGATAGGACGGAGCAGAAGCGAGAAAGGCAGAAGATGTGATTCATGGAATGAAACTGAAACGAGAATAATAGGAGGAATGCATGCTGTGCGGTGCCGCAGTGAAAGATATACGTACTCGTATTATACGAATGAGAAGTTTGTTTCACGCCACCGACGAGGCGTGACTCGAGGGCCGTTTTTGTTTTTGTGTGACTTGAGCATGGCGGGCCATTGCATCGTCGCCTGCTCTTAATAGACGGTGGTCTTTGATATGTGACCCTCAAGTAAACGAATATACAGGAGCCTCATCTGGTTTCGTATGTATCAGTGGTACCCCCACAGGTATCATGTCATCTCGTACCTGGTGGGCATCTATACAGTATTCCCGGTATGTTGATACGCGATACCAGGTAGGTGACAAGACTTTGGGGCATGATAATTTCACTTTTTCTCTGGCGAATTGGGTTTGTTTTGAAGAAGTTACGTACGGGTATATTACGTAGCGCCTCAGGAGGAACGCCACTCGACCTCCTAATATATCATACGCCCGGTATACGACTGGCGACTGGCGACGACTACTATTACCGCCTGTGTGGTCAGTGAGTGTTCTTCACATTGAACCGTTCTTCCTACCCATCGACATCCAGCACGACTATTAATAGGGTCCGTGCCGATTCTTCAACCCTGATGATAGGTGTCTGAGAGCTGAAAGTTATGTGGTCAGAAAACCACGCAGCTACCAAAGATCCTTGCTACCAGGTACATAGTTGCCGAGTGAGCGGAGTAGCCGATGCAACGCCTTGTCATTATACTGGATACGACTGGAACGAGACACACATACTACGAAAGAGAGATAGGATGTACCTGGTACCAGGTATGCTCGAAGTTGCTCCAACAAACGACGCCAGCCTGAGCCAAAATAGGTGGATCTACTGGGGTACTGCCCTACTGATGATCTCCCTCATGAAAGTGATGAAGGTTGATATTAATAGTCACCATGTATGTTGTTTGTGGGCATTCTTCGACCCGTGTTTTCTTGTTCTTATTACTAGTCGGGAGGCGTCGTTTTCCCCGTCACTAGTGCTGTCTTTGATTTTTTTGACGGAACTTTCGGGGGGTCTGCAGCACCTTCGTGCGACAAACAGGATATTTGTGTGAGACTGCGGACTCCCTTGGCTACGAGTTAACCCTAACCACAGCAGTCCCGTTTTGGGGACAAAGTATATTTTATTAAAGGGTTTTGTCCCCACATATATATGGGAGTGCGGTTCTAAAGGGTTAACCCTTAGGTACCACAGCCAGTTACAAACTACCGGAGGCGCAAATTAGTAATAGTAATAGTATTAAATAGTACCTGATATTAATTAGTTTGCCTCCCAAACGCGACTACGGTGGTACCTGGTACTATTTATGGAAGGGTTGAATCAAGTAGTTTGCCCCCGAAATGAGACTACTACTGCTGCTGTGTGACTGCAGTCGGTCCCGAAAGGGTAAGGATTGATGTGAGAACAGCAGCAACAAACTGTTGTGTACAGACAGGAAGAATATATGTGGCACAGCCAACGATTGGTTTGCTTTGACCTTTTCAAGAGCGCGGCCCCGTTTTGGGGACAAAATCCCTGGAATTTTTCTGATTTATCCCGAACATGATACTACAGTAACTTAGTTATAAAAGGGTTAATAGTTTAGCCCGCCCAGAAGGCAGGTCATTGACCCTTATGATAGGGTCGTGCCGGTATCATAAAAGCTGCGTGTACCCCAAAGTAGTACGATCGGTATCCACTTTGTCTTGTACACAGAAGTGTTGGCCAACAACGACCTTCTTGGACAGTGTGGTACGCTGTACGTGCTACTACTGTTGCTGCTGCTGCAACTGTTGCTGCTGCAGTCACTTGGTTTTCGGCTTTTCCACAAACAAATCATTCCGGAGTGACGGGGAAAGGAGACGAGAGAAAATACACGGAGAAAATAGCGAAGGTTTCGCCTCTGTACTGCTGTACGACGTATCGCGTCTTGGGTCCCCTGTGGAGTCAAGATCTTGATATGTATAAATACCACCGTTACGTTGCGTATATACAAGCTATGAGCCAACAGGGTAGCACGCGTATCGTGATCAACGTCTCATACTGCTGCTGCTGTCATTGTCCAAGTACGAGTATTCAAATCCCAAAAGGCGGAGGTCCTTTAGAAGTTCTGGAGGGGTGCGACCTCCCCGCGTAGGGTTGCCAGTCATGCTATCGAGAAAACATCGAATCAGGGATGATGCCGGGGGATTGCAAGTAGTGCTAAGTGATTTTCCGGCAGCGTATGTATGTATGCTGGCAACTTAAATATACATTACGCCCTATATTTACCCGTACATAAATATTCCCCCGGCACTTGTCTCTCCAAAGCTAAAAGTTGGTTTACCAGTCCTGGACCTAACCTGCTATTTTAATAGATGGCACGCTATTTTTTCACGAAAACAGTTACTAATGGTTATGGTTATATGTTGTGCATCCCCATAAAACAGCATACATACATACAGCGATGCTCGATTCCCTCCAAGCACCCAGTGGTTTGGTCGATGCTTACTTTACTATTTACCCGCGCTCCGTGAAGGCGTTTTCTCCCTGTCGGCCACAGCGCGATGCGCAAGTAATTCGCGATTATTTAGTTCTGATTAGTTTGTCTAACTTACCTTCTGCTACGCACTAAGCAAGCAGGAGGAGAGTTTGATCTCACGTGCATGGCCTCATCGCCAATCTGCCCGTCCAGCACACCCGGGATGTGCGACGAGCTTGACGTCCAGCACACACAGTAGTAAGTACCCGTACCAATTATTTATCCTCCGAGAGATACAATGCGTTGTAATGGCACTGGATGTCACAAGTGGTCACGACATACACACACGTGACCTAAACAAATATCTCTGAGACTTAACTGCGAAGAGAGAAAACACTAAAAAACAAGACAGAGGAAAACAAAAAAACTCGAAAACAGATTAAAAGGGTGTGTCGTGACCGCACCAAGTACGTATATTTTGCTGACGATACCGACAATACGAAGCAAACAAAATAAACCTTTCCACAACAACAACGCATGAATGAACAGAGTAAGACTGCTGTAGATAAAAACGAAGAGAAAAGGCAGTCAAATGGGAGCACGACAAAATCACTCTCCGGGCAGCCGAAGCATTTTGTGGAACGAGTAGTACAGATAGACATACATGCTGTGCCCGCTGAAAGTAGTCGGCCTCGTATACCTTGCTTTACCCTGCAGGCGGTTTCCTTCCCGCTTTCGTCGACCGCGGCTTCCCTATGACGTTGACTTCCCCTCCCCATCCTCGTAAATGCCACCAATATATATACCTGGTATGCCGGATGGGTGGTTCTTCCTACGTACCAGTACTCAATTTCGCCTCATTTTCGTGGCAAACACGAGGGGCATTACTATTATTATTGTTATATCTGGGTTCGAGTCCCGCCAGACGTCATATTTCCGTTTTCTGCCGTGGGTGGAAAAAAGGAAATCAGGGGGAGAGAACCACGGTAAAAGAACACTCGACCAATGAGTGGAAAGTGGAGGGAACCTTTCGAGTAAAAGAACGTTCGACTACAGTAGGGAGGGGGACCATATGAAGGGAAAAACAGGTGCTGATTAGGGGCCTGATCAACCCCGGAGCATGTTTTCGGCGGGAGGCCGACATGTACATGAATGAAACAAAACTTACGAGAAACATGCTAGTATACCTCGTACACAAACAAACCCAGATTGCAAAGAAAGGCACTATATATATTCGTCGGTTATGTTTCTCCCGATTTGTTATTACGGGGGGGCATAGTAAACAGGACCTACCTACGGTGCAAACAAAAACCTATATCGCACGCAGATCCGAGGCCACGTAGCAGATCCCCCTACTCCCTTCCCCTCAAGAAAAGAAGGTTCTTCTTGCCTTCTGGGTCGAGTTGACACGAGCAGAGCAGAGAGAATATCGAGATCAGCCAGATTGATGGTGAGAAAATAAAACAACATACTACATTGAAAAGAAGAGCTAAGAAGGAAGCGAGATAGGCGGGTGTTCGATGACGTCGGCATCCCATTTTTCATTTACTTTAGGTAAGCGTCAGATGTTGGTAGATGTCAGAGGCCGTCTGGGTTTAGTGTAACAGCTGTGGTTGTGAGAGGCCTTATATATAGCGTTTGGACCAACCCCTGTTCCAACGGACCAATCGCGTTGTCCTACGTACGTACGTCGTGTGGAATTGCGTTATTTATATTAATTATCAAGTAGTGAGATTTCCGTAAGGCCGGTGGGTTTTGAGTCAAAAACAAGAAATTGAAAACCACCCTACGAACCGGCACACGGCTGATAGATCAACAACGAAGATTGTTAAACCCTTTTAGAACCGCAGCAAACGCATCGTGCTTTTTTTGTTTGTTTGCCTTCTTTTAATAGATCTCCTTCATAGAACGTGTATAACGTGCTTATCATGTATATATATCCCGTATTAGAGTGGCATGGCATTCATTGCGTTGTCTACTCTGCATACTCCAAATCAATGTAGTATCTCAGTAGCGCGGTTTAATGTGACCACAGAGATTGTTTCTCTCTATTTTTCAGACGAGGATGAAAAAATCGGCACGGACGTTAGTTTTGATATATATATGTCGACGGTTATAGAAGTAACTTCATGTGAAAACACACTCGTAGTTAGTTATGGGCGAGAATTACCCAAAGATACCGGTACACTGACATTTCGCTTGCTTGACCCGATATATATATGCCCAACCTCCATTCCCCTCGCTGCCTCGGCAAGGCATGCTGCGAGGCATGCCCTATCAGGCTTTTAAAGAGAGGGGTATAGGTCTTCCTCTTCCTCGCGGGTGTAATAAGACCGGACTCACCCTCAAGGAGTGATACCTTCTTGCTGCTGCGTGTGGACACGAGGCTCAGGTCGCAGTAGAGTTGGGTCGTACGTGGTGCGTCACAGGCACGGAGACCTACGATTCGTGCTTCTTTTTTAGGCAGCTGCGGCAGAGCAGCAATGCTCCATCGGGTTGTCCGTTCGCGGAGGCAGGCGCCTCCGCCGGCCACATTATGGCACAGTATATTGCTCCGGGAGGAGGCCGGATTCGACGACTTAGGGGGAGGGAGACTTAGCGTCGATGAGCGGGGAAGATACGGATTGAACTCACCCTCGCGAGTTTTTTTTCTTTAGATCACAACCGCAAGTAAGTGCGAGGAGCATTTATTTGGTTTTTCGGGCCGGGAGAGAAGACGGACAGAGTGGAAGAGAGTGGCCACGATAGTACGTGCAAAAGAGCAGGCGAATTTGGCCAAGGCGACGAGGCGGCAATTTTAGAACGGCAGCAGGACGACACATGATGACCCATGACCGGCGCGCACACCATCACAAGAGAAGCAGTCATCGTTTGTTTTTCTTGTTTTCGTGTTTCACGAGGCAGTAGTATGTTGTTGTTGTTGTTGTTGTTGTTGTTGTTGTTCTCACATTAACTCACAATACAATCCAGTCCGTGGTCGCAGGACAGGCTCCAATAACTCTGGAGTGGAAGATACGTCGGTAGTAAAACAGAGGCAAAAACACAAAACAAGCATACGCACTCCACAGAGTCACTGCGGACACCAGGGAGGCAAAAAAAGGAGACTATTAATAATAGCAGACAAAAACCTGAAAAAGAAGATGAAGCGAAGCAAAAAAAACAAAACAAAAAAAAACAGAAGCAGATAGCTATAATACGCAAAAAAGTATGTACTTGTTATTGACGTCACTGGGCTCTGTAGTGTGGGCGGGTTGTATAGCCTTCATGGGGAATGACTCCCGCAATTAACAGGGGCGTGGTATCATAGCTGTGCTGCTTCTTTTGTGTCAGACAGTCCGGGAAGAGGTGGCGGTCGTCGACATTCGTGTGGTGTTTTGTTCGGTTGGATTTCTCCTTTCGTGTGTCCCTGGAGTCGCCATTCTTCTAACAAGCACCCCAGACATCATTGATTCAGGCGTGTTTTTCTCTGTGTTCACGACTGCCGTTCGTTTCGTACGGTGCAGGCAGCACTCCAGATAGCAGACGCTGTAGTCAGCAGCCACGAGTGGGCTAGTGGTGGGAACGGGGGAACTATATGTTGTGTAGTTGAGAGGATATATATACGTACGCGCGACCATGTTAGTTCAGTTTGCACGTTGATTTCATCTTGTTGTGTACACCTTCTTCGTCTCTTGTATTTTTTTGTTTTTAAGGCAGCCGAATTTCGAATTTTTATGGATTTTCGGATCTTCCTAATGTAGAGCTCCAGCACCTTTGTGTGACCACGGACTCCCTTGTCTGAGAATGCGAGAACAACAACAACAACAACAACAACGAAAAAATCAACAATAATATCTACGTACTCGTACCAGTATATATTTTGTCTTCCTCTGTCTGACTGCCTCTCACCCCAAACTTACAACAATATTAATAGTATCACTATTATCTCTCCACACCAGTACCAGACACTTACTCTCTACAAAGATAAGGGATCTGGACGGGCTCTGGGTTTAGTGATGAACCTACTACAGAGTAGGCAGGAAGGGGGGTTTCACGTAAAGACAACACACACAATATGCCAACACTTTTGTTGCCAGCTGGTTGGGTACATCGGCGGGTCCATGTTCAGTTTCGAGGGCGCAAGTCATGGCAGGACCAGGTCTGCGTGGGGTAAGGGTGCCAAGCCAGAGCTGTGTGCAAGCTGGGTTTTGATGTCAAGCACGTTTTTTTTTGTCCTACCCCTTTTAGGACTGCAGTTCCGTTTCGTGGACAAATTCATCAAATTCTAACCAATTTGCCCCCATCACGGGACTGCTGCTTTAAATTCAAGGGTGCTTTGAAAATCGTACCTACGTCTGCTGTGTAGCATGAATGTTCAGACGCACGTACGTAGGTATGATTTTCCTTTGACAGTTGAGTATTCGAATTACGTGAATGGTGGAAGAGTTTGAAACTCGGAATAGAAGCAATAATTACAAAGCGCCACCCAGGCGGTAGAGCAAAACCTAGCACATATGGTTGAAATCCACATACTTATGTACAGGTGTGTTCGGGTCTTTGTCCCTGAAAAGCGGGTACGCCTGGTTTCAAGATAATCGCATTGTGGCTCGTGGGTTTTGTTTCCTACTTTTTTCCAGGCTCCACCCGTTTTTATCTCGAAGACCGGGTATTCCCGTTTTTGTTGCCCATGAAAAACATTGTAATAGTCGCAGTCAACGAACATGAAGAGAGGAGTTATTCGGTTGAACATAGTAAGCATCAGGGTAAGTTGCCCCGTTTGCTCACCAAGTCGCTGAGTCACTCAACTCAAAGTACTTAGTTGAAGCAGATCCAAACCGATAATAATAATAATTATTATAATTAATGCCAATCAATGCCGAAATGAACCAACAACTGGGGTTTCGTCGTTGGTGTCTGCCACACCTCCTTGTGGGGGCGAGAATACTTTTTTCTTTGCTTGTTTTCCAATTGGTTTTCTTTTGTTTTGCGGGTTTTCCCTCTTTTTTATGGAGTGTGTGTGTGTCACAGGTCATGCCTGTCGAAACCAGTACGAATTGATTGGTGCGATGGCATTGTATTGCACTGCTGATCATGTCTTCATACTCTGCTTCCTTTTTCTTCGTCATCACTCGTTTAGATAGGAGGGTTTACCCTCAGCGATCTTCAGGACAAGCCGCGTGGCCACACGTATAGGTGTCGTCCGTTCTCCCCCCCGGTACCTGCCTTTGTACCTGCCTTTATTATTTTGTTACGCAAAGGGATTTCCATCATTTCCACTGCTCGTCGATTTTCATCAAATGTAGCCATCTCATGCTTTCGCGTGTCCCGCTAATAAAGTCAATTTCATGCAAGAAAAAGCTACCGGGGACGCCGGCTCCCTGCATAATAATAAAGTAACTTTCTTCAAAAGCACTCTTTTTGTGGCCACTTGATAATTGCACATTGTAAAACCATTTTTGTGACCACTTTTGAGTAGTACATACGAGTCCAGCCATATCTCTCTAGGATCGACGAAGAACGGTTTATTTACTTACGTAGTTGAAACAATACCGGATAAAGTATAGAAAACATGTAAGATAATAAGTATGATAAAAAGCAGCGGAGCGGAAAGGTGCTTACTGCAGTGCTATGTTGTGGACAGGAGGACAGGCCCAAACTCCCGATCCGGATACGAACATACTGCAGTAGTAGGAGGAGTAGGAGTAGTAGGAATGTGTTTTGTGTTTAGATATGTTGGGTGGGTATTACAACTATCAATAAGATCGGTTCCGATCCGATATATATGTGTCGGCAAAAAAACGATTTTCGATGAAAAACGCCCGATATGTATTATGATCAGATCATATCGCAAACATATTCCGATCCAGATACGATACACGATATATATATGCGTGGCAGAAAATATCGTCTTTGTCGCGTTTCAGCTGTGGTGGTGGGATACTCGAGCACTCCCTGCTGCTGCTGTGGTAGCCTATCAATGAGCGACTTTGAGGTCTTATCAATTAATAGTGCAAAGGGATGGAAGGGGTTAAGCTATCGAGGTGGTGCAAGCTGTTGGCGATGATAAGTTTTAGATCCTTCGCTGCGCGACGCTCGGTACATACATACTCTTCTGTCTGCAGATAGAAGAACCTGATGGCGGTTCAGGGCACTAGTTCTCTGAACGAAATACGTGAACAGCATTTTGATCATATCAGTGGATAATCACACCAACATACAAGCCAGGAATGTTGGCTAACTCCGACTCTTCACCCCCGTCCGTACCGTGCGCACCCACGTCCCAGGAGGATGTCTATCCCAAAGGCCCCTCCGTCATGTTTTTCAAGATGTTCCTCGACGAGAGCGTCCACGCCAGCCTGTCCGAGTATGACGCCCTCGCCATCATCGAGTGGGACGTCCTCGTGGCCAGCGACCGTTCTTTCGAGGAGCTCCACCACGCCGCTTTTCGTGGCAACGAGAACTTCTGGATCAAGGGCAGCAACCTCGGGGGCACCAACTTCCACTCAACAGCTCAGGCATCGGACATGTGGAACGTGCTCGGCCACATCAACGGCAACGCCATCTACAACAACAACGACCCCGACTTTGTGGAATACGTGGACTACACCCGCACTCGCTGGGGGTACACCTACCCGTACGACGTGGCGCTTTGGCTGACCATCTCCGACTTTCCGTACAGCTGGCCTTTGTGGCAGCGGTACTCCAGCAAGTTCGTCACCACCAACCTCGTGAGTAACCGTAATATTTGGGCAGGGTGTTGGGCTAGCTGATTAATAAGTCGCCGACTACTAATAGTTACGTACTGCCCTGGAAGTTGACTACAAGGTACGCAGTAGGTATACATCATAGTTGCAGATATGAATGCAGATGCGTGCGGTACAATATTCAATTATGCTTGCTAGCATCTGACTTGTACTTTGTACTGCAGCTCGGACAATGGTTCTTGTTCTTACTTCGTACTGTACAATAAGTACTACCGCTGTAGGGCATATAGACTGGTACAGTACCAAAGAGCCAAAGGCAACGCCATAGCAAGGGTAAACCCGGTGTTGCAAATCACGCTTTGCGGTGAGGGTTCAATCATGATTTGTTCATGATTTCTGGTGATCCGTGATCACAAAACTTTGTCCCGCGATCGTTGCTAATCTAAACATGGTGATCATAAATCGCGACTCATCAAGCTCGATTCTTCAATAATCCCTCCGATACATCTCTACAAAACAGGCGTCCAGAAATGATGTGGGCTGCTAGCTGACCGTCTCAGTTTCTGCATGCACCTCACGATCGACGGCGTGTTCGTCCTTGTGTGCCGTGGTGCTCGAATTGTTCCTGGTGATTGTGTGTTGTTGTGACGAGTGGAAAAATGTCCAGTGCAGAGTGACGAATAGAACAACCAACTCGAGAGACCATCAACCCTATGCGTGATGGACTCCTGGACGCCCATTGTACTGACCCAACACGAGTCTGGTAGTGGGATCGTGGCTGGACGTGGCTCCCAGACAGACAGCAACATTTCATTGTTTTCGTTCCTTCCGTTAAAGGCATTCTTGTGAGTGCACCTGTATTCAGCATTTTCGTTGAACGAAAGCAATGGTTTATTGTTGAACGGTGCACTGCGCCGTTACGCCGGGTGCTGAGCACCTCCTTGACTACCCCTCTCTGTGCTTTGGGTTCCTCCTCAAAATTTAAGGCTTTGTGCCCGAGTATCGCGATTAATCGCACTAGGTGATTTGTTTTTTCCATGAACGACGAATCGTGATGAAAACTCAAGAAAAATCGCACATTCCTTGGCGTCTGTTACGACACTGAGTATATCAGGTAGCGCCTTGTTTTCTGAGCTGCACGCGAGCTCTACGTACCACTGGAAATATTGATTAACTCCACAGGCAGGAAAAATTTGCCTCAGAAGGCAAAATACAGTGCAACCTTACCCGTGAGGATAGTCTCTACGGAGTTGGTGAACCATGGCAGATACAGCTATTACGGGGGGCCATAGTTAACAGGACCAAATATTGTCGGTGAAAATGGTTAAACATATAGGTTTTTATGTATTCCATAGGTCTTGTTAACTATGGTTCCCCGTAATAGTAGTTACTACTGCTGCTACTCCTACTGGTATAGCAACCTCACTACACAGTTTGAGTAGTTGAATCGGCTACGGGTGGTATGTTGTTTGGATTATTTTACCCCGCAGCTTCCCCGGGGGGGCACTACAACGTTTAACGTCAACGGGCTTTCTTTACGGGAAGTGTATATATACCACTGCAAACGGCAGCACGCGCAACAACACGCTTGTCTTTCGCCCTCTGCTGTTCCCGCCCCTTCAAACATTCTCGTCCCAGATTTCCTACGTCGGTTTCGAGCACGTCGACCACAGCACTGTGACCGATGCGGTTGCGGGCCAGACACTGTTCGTCCATGGCAGCAGAGTCGACGAAGGCAACTTGGCCTCCCTCCAAGCCACCAAGCATGAACGGAAGCAAACTCGCGCATCAGTACGCCACCCCTCCGATGGCACAGCAACGCCTCCGCCGGCATGCAACGCCGCTTGCGGCAGCGAAAATGCTGCCGGCCTACCCGTGAGCACCTCCACGGTCTGCGACGACACCTGCGCCGGCATATCCGCCCGCTTCGGCGGCTTCCTGTGCGGCGCTGGCGACGAAGACAGGTTCGGATCCATGTGTCGTCTTTGCTTCGTCGATGTCGAGGAAGCTCGTCGCCAGGAACAGTCGTTGGCACTGACCAGGTCGGACATCGAAGGCGGAGAGGAGGCGTCGCACATCATCATGTGTGATACCATGAGGCCACCCGAGGCCGCCGAATGCAGCGACAAGTGCGGTCGCAAGAAAGACACGGTGAGCGAAAATATATTAAGGGCGTGTCCGATGTTACGACTGGACGCACTCAACCTGATTATCACACCCGGCTTGACTGCAAGCTCCGTCGTTACAACCGGTCGAGACGGAATGCAGGTAGTCGCCTCCCAGTGCTAATTGATGATACGGTATTTACACCAAAAGGCAACCATAGGTAGATGAGGTTGACTGGCGCTGGGATCCAGTAAGGATGTAGTTGTACACTACATATTCTAATTGCAAAACCAGAAGTTCAGGACTAGTCTACACCTTGTGTAACAAACATTCGAAGAACACGTACGACGCAACATCAAACAGTCTCGCATTGGCGAAGCCCCAACACTCAGCAAAAAAAAACACAAGCACTTGAACA
Source organism: Nereocystis luetkeana (assembly GCA_031213475.1). NCBI lineage: Eukaryota > Phaeophyceae > Laminariales > Laminariaceae > Nereocystis > Nereocystis luetkeana. The sequence continues at coordinate 435,159 of JARUPZ010000026.1, read as the reverse complement.
TCAGGTAGATGGGATGGATGAAGGGAACATATTGCGATAAAATGTATTGCACAATAATCAATATAAGCATTCCGCGTAAAATTCAAGTTCGACCCTCAAATATTATCAACCGTACCGCTGATATGATAGGTCTGTGACGAAGCTTGCGGCACCGGGCGTCACGGCGACTACAACTGCAGCTGGAGGGACCACGGGCCTAAATGTCGTTTCTGCTTCAATGACCTTGAGGCTGCCTTGATGGCGGACGAGGTTGCCAAGCGCAGGGGTGGGCGCGTCATCATGTGCTCAACGTAAGAATGTCAATGTTACCTCTTCCCGGGAACATCGGATGTTTCGAGACATTGTTGGCCTGGTGGAAAGATATGTATCGTGGCAGTTCAAACCTCCCCTCAGGCCAAGAAGTCCTCGATGGCACGGTAGATGGAAAACGCGAAAGCGTGAGTTAGCAGCATTCCATGATATCCAACCAACAGTGGGAATACTAACACTTCAACGGTACCCTAACCCTAACCCTCCGTGTCGAGGGGAAGTAAGGAAGTTCACTTGAGGCCACGGCTTCTCCAGAGAATTGAACGGCTATCGTCAGGCTAAAAACGGTTTGCAGTTCTTGGTGACAGGTGTATGTGAGGTTGCACTGGGAAATGCGATACTGGACTGTAGGCGTGTACGGCGTAGAAGCAAAAACATTTCAGAGTGCTATCCGAATAGAACCGTCAATACAACGGAGGCGCACATATGTTCCGACACCTAACTCCTACAAGTCACGTAACACGTTTTAACCAGTTTTACTTCCGGTTTTCGTTCTCCTTCTTTTCCGAAAGGTTGGAGCCTCCGCAAACCCAGACGCTCGAGGCAGACCTGGAGCAGATAGCGTCACCGACGGAAATGGGACTAAAGCCTGCTGTGGAGCAAGTGGTATCACTGGCTAAACCTTCACCATCCCGCGCGCTTCAGGCTAACTTGTGAGTAGTTTGAACATGGACGATGATGTCGTACGTTTGGGGGCGCTACCACCACCCATAAGGTTGGCATGATCTGAACACCTCCGAGAGCCATCCCACAGTAGAGGTGCAGCAGAAGTTCCTAAGCCCCTTACTTTAGGAGTTCAATATCTCACCCGATACATAATTTGGAAGTAATTCGTTTGTGCCACCCGACCGGCACTTGTATGCGCTGGTCCTAGAACGAAAATTTGAGTCAAACTTTCATCCTGACTGGTAGTTCCTCCATTGAGTAACTACTCCATTGGTCAGAAACCTTCGGCCAAAACCATGTTACATCTACCGTGGGGTGACTCCCACGTCATGCTCCTTGTCCAAGAAAGCAGGGGCGTTGTCTAGAGTCCGCATTACACGTATCGCTGTCGTCCTACCTGATTTCTCCGAACCTCACCTCGTGTCTTGGTGTTGCCCTCAACAGCTGTGACGAGGTGGACTGCCCCCACACGAACAGTAACGGCTTCAGGGGGCGAGTGTGCGACCCTTCGTGCGCCGACGGGATCCCGTACGGTACAAACGGTTGTAATGCCAGAGACGGGCGGCACGGAGGAAACTGCCGGCTTTGCTACAACGACATTGAGAGAGCGCTGAACAACGACGAGCCCGACAATCGCGCAATCATGTGAGTCAAGCAATACCTAGCACACTAGGTCAAAGGTAACGCCCAACAAGAAGGTTTACTGCGCTACTCGTGCTTTGCATAGTCAATTATGCCACTACCTTTTTGGCATTAGTCAAACAACACATCCTGTCAATAATCGGACGTTTAAAGCTGCGAGGTAATATGATGAAACTGTTCCTTTGCCATAGTTCCCTGCATCTCGCATCCTAACCAGCTATACTCTTTATCATGCCGCACTATTGCTTTACGCCCGTAAAGGTGTGACACGTTGATGCCCCCCCCGGACCAGCCTGTCGACCCGGCCGGAACCTGTGATGAGGAGCAGTGTCCCTACACCAACAGCGTCGGATTCAGGGGACGAGTGTGCGACTCTTCGTGCGCTGACGGGATCCCCTTCGGCACGAATGGTTGTGGTACTCGGGAAGGGCGGTTCGGAGGAAACTGCCGTCTTTGCTTCAACGACGAGGACAGAGCACGGAGCAACGACGACCCCGATAATCGCGCGATCATGTAAGTCAACTAGCCCACTGGCGCTTAGGCATGTTCAGTGTTTGCCTTGTGTGTTTGTTTCTGGTGCTACGGCTGTGTATAGTACGCATGCGCTTGGTCTTCATTTTGGGCATTGTATCGCTTTGGAATTCCGGGCATAGGGCCAACTACGTTCCATGCCAAGCATTCGGGCGTTCGAAGCTGCGTGATATTATGATGACACGATGTTACTGTGCCATAGATATTTTCGTCCGAAGTGCTACTTATCTAACGCTTAAACGCTTGCTTCTCTAAAGGTGTGACACGTTGATGCCCGTTCCGGATGAGCCCGCCTGTGACGAGGTGGACTGCCCCTACACTAACAGTATCGGATTCAGGGGACGAGTGTGCGACCCTTCGTGCGCCGACGGCATCCCGTACGGTACGAACGGTTGTGGTGCAAGGGAAGGACGGTTCGGACCAAACTGCCGACTTTGCTTCAACGACGAAGACAGGGCGCGGAGCAATGATGACCCCGACGATCGCGCGATCATGTAAGTCGAGTGATACGATTCTGAGGCGGACAGTGTTCGACATGTCATTTCCTGAGGGACTCCTGTGGTACCCAAATTTGTTTGTGGCATATGGCACAAAGGTTTATCGTTGTGTCACGTAGGATTGAATGTAGTAAGCACCTACATTCCATGGCAGCGATCAGAAGTCCGATACGGCGTGGTTCTAGTATGACAGGCTGCGACTATCCGATATCTCCTTGCTTTCCAATCCTAACATTGCTAAGCGCGTTAACTATTGCTTTACGTCCGAAAAGGTGTGACACGTTGATGCCCGTCCCGGATGAGCCCGTAGACCCGGCCGACAGCTGTGACGAGGTGGACTGCCCCCACACCAACAGCAACGGCTTCAGGGGGCGAGTGTGCGACCCTTCGTGCGCCGACGGGATCCCGTACGGTACGAACGGTTGTGGTGCCAGGGAAGGGCGGCACGGACCAAACTGCCGTCTTTGCTACATCGACGAGGACAGGGCGCGGAGCAATGATGACCCCGATGATCGCGCGATCATGTACGTCGAGTATAGCGCTTCTGTGGCGTGCTTTATTTACTCGGTTGCAAGTTTCATGTGCTGCTGCTGCATGGAGTACCCAAGTTCTGTCTCGTCCAATCTGTCAGCGTGGGAATGTGAGGGCAACAAGTAAAGCGCAATCCATGGCCGCGATTGGACGCTGAATGCTGTGTGGTGTTGTGCTGACACTTTGACTATCCCAAGGAGCCTTTTGTTTCAATGTGCTACCGGTTTTGACGCGTTAACTATTGCTCTACGTACCAACAGGTGTGACACGTTGATGCCCGTCCCGGATGAGCCCGTCGACCCGGCCGACAGCTGTGACGAGGTGGACTGCCCCCACACCAACAGCAACGGCTTCAGGGGTCGAGTGTGCGACCCTTCGTGCGCTACGGGAATCCCGTTCGGTACGAACGGTTGTAATGCCAGGGAAGGCCGGCACGGATCAAACTGCCGTGTGTGTTACAACGACGTCGACAGAGCGTTGGCGAACGATGACCTCGATGATCGCGCGATAATGTAAGTCGAGCAAGGCACTTGGTACGGTTGCTTGTATATTGCATCGATCGTGTCATGTTCTCCGATAGTACTCAAACTCTATGTCGCCCCTCGTAATAAATATTGCGTCATTAAGGAATGGAAGGCATTAGCCGAAACTGTTCACGCCAGGCATCGGTCGCTTAACGTTCTGGAGTATTTTCGTTCCAGAAAGTATCGTGTATTTCCTAGCTTCCCGCTTGTTGGCTGGCTAATCGTCCTCCCCTTGCTCCGTTCTTTTAAAGGTGTGGAACGCTGGAGCCCGTCGACACTACACCATACGCAGGGACTATCCGCCGTCTCTCAGAAGAGGAGGGGAGCAGTGCCCCCCTTATTGGAAAGAAGCTGAAGGCATGGAAGAAAGCACCTGCTGTGGTCGAGGACGTGAATGCGACATCGCGCACAGAGGAGACTTCCACGGCCTCAGTCGAGCAAGTGAAGTTATCGGGAAGCGCCCCACCATCCCGCAAACTCCAGGCAAACTTGTGAGCCATCTGTACAGACAATGTTGTATACATCCGCGGGCCCTCCCAGCACCCGTCAGCCCGCTCCGATCTGGATACCTGAAAACATTGTTTTGCCGTTCAAATGCAGGGGTGAAGTCTGGAGTCAGTCGCAAAGCCATGACAGTCGTCCTACCTGACTTCTCTGCATCTTACGTCGTGTCGTGTGTTTGCTCTCAACAGCTGTGATGCGGAGGGGTGCCCCCACACAAACCGCAACGGCTTCAGGGGCCGAGTGTGTGATCCTTCGTGCGGTGACGGAATCCCGTTCGGCACGAACGGTTGTAATGCCAGAGACGGGAGGCACGGAGGAGACTGCCGTGTTTGCTACAACGACGTGGACAGAGCGCTGAGCAACGACGACCCCGATGACCGCGCAATCATGTATGTCAGCTCACGCACTGTAGAATATCCAGTGTTTTTCTAACGAGCGAAACCTCCGTGCAGTTCAGGTAGGCAAGTTTATACCGTCGGTTCCGTCATTTATCCCGTTAGGAATGAAGGGCATCGAGAAAACATAGTCCATGCCAGCGATCGAAAGTTCGAAGCTGCGTGGTGATATGATGACATGCTGCGCTTATCCCGTAGCTCCGTGCTTCCCATGTGCTACTTAGCTGAACGACATACACATGCTTCACGTCTGCACAGGTGTGACACATTGATGCCCCCCCCGGATCAGCCCGTCGACCCGGCCGACGACTGTGACGAGATGGAGTGCCCCTACACTAACAGCGTGGGATTCAGGGGGCGAGTGTGCGACCCTTCGTGCGCCGACGGGGTTCCTTTCGGCACGAACGGTTGTGGTACGAGGGAAGGGCGGTTCGGAGGAAACTGCCGACTTTGCTTCAACGACGAGGACAGAGCGCGGAGCAACGACGACCCCGCTAGTCGCGCGATCATGTATGTCAAATGATGCACTGTGGCGTACCCAGTGCTTTGGATGTCTATTCCGGTGCAAGTGCTACAGTATGCGAGTTCTGACTCGTCACTTCGCTCGTTGTGTAACATGGGTATGAAGACGTAGGGCAAACTTATTACAAGCCAGCGAGATGGCACGTCGAAAGCTGCGTTCTGCTATGAAGACATGCTGTTACTATCCCAGAGCACCCTGCTTCCCAAGTGCTACCCATCTCATAGCTTCAAATATTGCTTCACTTCTGTACAGGTGTGGCACGCTGATGCCAGTCCCAGATGAGCCCGCCTGTGACGAGGTGGAGTGCCCTTACACCAACAGTGGTGGATTCAGGGGACGAGTGTGCGACCCTTCGTGCGCCGATGGGATCCCCTTCGGCACGAACGGTTGTGGTGCAAGGGAAGGGCGATTTGGAGGAAACTGCCGTCTTTGCTTCAACGACGAGGACAGGGCGCGGAGCAATGATGACCCCGACGATCGCGCGATCATGTAAGTCGAGCAAGGCACTGTAGTATACAGTTTATGCCTATCACATAGGCTCCTGTGCCACTGCTGTACTGGTATGTAGTACGCAAGCCCTGGTACATCAGGTATGCCATTATGTCACTAGGGAGTAAAACCCAAAATATATATTTTCCAAGCCAGCGATCAGAACTGCACTTTTGAGGGGTGTGATCACACCCCGTGATAACATCTAGCTCCGTGCTTCCCATTGGTTTCCTAGCTAACTATTCACCTATCCTTCTCTGCTGTACAGGTGTGACACGTTGATGCCCGTCCCGGATGGGCCCGTCGACCCGGCCGACAGCTGTGACGAGGTGGACTGCCCCCACACCAACAGCAACGGTTTCAGGGGGCGAGCGTGCGATCCTTCGTGCGCCGACGGGATCCCGTACGGTACAAACGGTTGCAACGCCAGGGACGGGCGGCACGGGCCAAACTGCCGACTTTGCTACATCGACGAGGACAGGGCGCGGAGCAATGATGACCCCGACGATCGCGCGATCATGTAAGTCGAGCAAGGCACTGTAGTATACAGTTTATGCCTATCACATAGGCTCCTGTGCCACTGCTGTACTGGTATGTAGTACGCAAGTCCTGGTACATCAGGTATGCCATTATGTCACTAGGGAGTAAAACCCAAAATATATATTTTCCAAGCCAGCGATCAGAACTGCACCTTTGAGGGGTGTGATCACACCCCGTGATAACATCTAGCTCCGTGCTTGCCATTGGTTTCCTAGCTAACTATTCACCTATCCTTCTCTGCTGTACAGGTGTGACACGTTGATGCCCGTCCCGGATGGGCCCGTCGACCCGGCCGACAGCTGTGACGAGGTGGACTGCCCCCACACCAACAGCAACGGTTTCAGGGGGCGAGCGTGCGATCCTTCGTGCGCCGACGGGATCCCGTACGGTACCAACGGTTGCAATGCCAGGGACGGGCGGCACGGGCCAAACTGCCGACTTTGCTACATAGACGAGGACAGGGCGCGGAGCAATGATGACCCCGATGATCGCGCGATCATGTAAGTCAAGTAGTGCGCTTCTGTGGCGCTCGGTGCTCGCTGTGCACGTAATCCCTGCGCTACTGCTTCAGTACGCCAAGTCTGGCCTGTCAGTTATGTCGTTGGGTTATTTGTGTTTGAGGGTGGTAGGTTTATGTATTCGTTTGTGGGCGATCGGACGCTGAATGCTCCGTGGTGTTACGCTTGCACTTTATCTCTCGCAATGAGCCTTTGTTTCAATCTGCTACCTAGTCTAACGCGTTAACTATTGCTTTACGTCCGAAAAGGTGCGACACGTTGATGCCCGTCCCGGATGGGCCCGTCGACCCGGTCGACAGCTGTGACGAGGTGGACTGCCCCCACACCAACAGCAACGGCTTCAGGGGGCGAGTGTGCGACCCATCGTGCGCCGACGGGATCCCGTACGGTACAAACGGTTGTAATGCCAGGGACGGGCGGCACGGACCAAACTGCCGTGTGTGTTACAACGACGAGGCCAGAGCGCTGGCCAACGATGACCTCGACGATCGCGCGATAATGTAAGTCGAGTAAGAGTTGCCTGTATGTGTGATTTTGCATTTTTTGTTCTCGTGTAGTACGCAAGCGCTGGTTCCGTCTGTTCATTAAATTGTGACTCATGCATTCGGATATTTGTCACACAACATTCGCTGGTGGAATTCGCACGTCACATACTTCATGCCATAACTCTCTCATATCTCCTGACTGCGAGTGTCAGGTAGCATCCTCTTGCCTAGCGACGCCCAGCTAAACCTTCTTCTGTGCTTCGCTTTGTTCAAGGTGTGATACGTTGGAGCCCGTCCAGGACGCGTACAGTGTACGCCGTCTCTCAACGGCGATTGATGACAGCCCCCAGCATAAGCTGTCTGCCTTCGCCGACGCGGTGGATGACGTCCAATCCATGTTTGACGCCGCAACTATCCTTCCCTACATGGATGATCTAGTTCGAGGTAATATCTGCGCGTTCATTGCTGGAGATGTGGAGGAGGTGGACCAGGTTGAGGTGGCGGTAATGAGCGTGCTTCAGTTCCTCCCGGGAATGAGGGTGGCGGTTGGTACCGACAACGCTGGGTTCCACGCATACCAAAGGTGAGCCTAGGTGCGACCAGAAACTCGAGCGTTTTGCATTCCATCGAGGAAGAAAGCTTGATGACGTTCGTAAGTCATCGTGTATGGTTCTTGGATGTTATCGAGTTGGTGTTCATCCGTTGACCTTAAAAGTGTTTTCCGAAGGTCCATCCCGCTTCTGCTGTGCCAAAGTCTCCTATATTGTGGTCACGCTCTCTAAGTTCATGTATCGTTGTCCTGCCTTGCCCAGGTCTGTCGGCGTTCTTCCCGGAGTCACGGTGCATCCCACGGAAGACCTCTTCACTGCAAGTTTGCTCGCCGACGAATACTGCGGCGTCGATACACGCCTCATCTTCTATATGAAGTCCGATTCCGTGGTATCTAGGCAGTTCACGTCCAAGGACACACACTCTACCCACGGAGACCTTCTCGTGGTCCACGGAAGTCAAAAAGGGAGCTTTGCCGACCGTGACCTTATAGAGCTGACCACGGCGGTGCTCGGGTTCCAGTCGCCGTCTTTCACGTTTAACGCCGACCTTTTCCTGCCGGTTGGTGCCAACGGTGATCTCCGCGAGGTGTTGGTGTCCGAACAAGACAACGAGACGCGTGAAGGCCATGGGAGTGCCCTTGATGTCTTGCGAGGCTTCATGAAGAAACGCAAAATGTCCGCTGTCCCGCAGGTGAGCGTTCATAATAGAAAACCGTTAAACCCCGTGTCGCGGTGGCTAGATGACCTGTCGCCACATTTCACGCGGTTGACTCACGTCAAATGATCAAAAGTAACAAAATCGATCTAGCCACCGTATTGTCGCGTAGTTTGCCATCGCCACGCTACCGACGCTATTTTGATAATGTTACCCAAAGGAAATAACAGTCCTGCCAACAACACAAAGCAGATCAATCGGGGGACGTCAGGTTTGCATTCAACCGATGACCATTTCCGAACTTCTATGTATCACGATCTGCTAGTCACTCTTTCGAAAAAATCGTCTTGCTGCGTACTTGGTCCTCACCACATGTTTCCATCCCTGTGTGTTGCGTGGTTCCGCTCTACAGCTGATGGCTGCGCTCGCCTACTCAAGAAATATCCCAGGGGTGTGGTTTGTCGACCCTCAAACCTGGGTGTCTCAGCACTTGTTCAGGACAGCGTCCATCTGGGAGATCCCGCTTGTCAAGCCGCGGTTCACCTGCTCCATCGACCCGTTGGCCAGGAAGTCAGACGACGAAATCCTGGATGTGGCGCTCGTGTTGCAAAGCAACCTCGACTTCTTCACGCACGGAGGGACGTGCGAAAGCGGCTACATAGATACCCGTCGCGTAGATTGAGGTGCACAGCTTGCCCCACCCCCCGGTCGACCCGACGTAGGGAGCTGTAGTTGTGTTGGCTCGTGGAGATTCTGTGCCCCGCGCCGTTTTCCCCACAAAAATAATCGTGTATAAAATCCGGTGGCTGGGTGGAGGGAAACAAAAAACCAAGAATGCGTCAGGCCTTGCTCGTCGGCTTGTTTGGCGGAGTGAGGCTGTTTGTTTTCCTGCCGGGAATTGTTGTTTTGTTATGAGTCTGGGCCAAGCTCATGGCGAAATTGAGGATTTGATTTCATAAGCGCCATCTTCAAGGGTCGAAACGAGTTGAGTGCGTCTAGCCCCTTCGTGACTCCTCAAGGTACTTTACGTAGGCTGTCGTTAACTCTATTCAAAACCTCGCACCCGGTGGTATGGAGTATACGTGGCATCCTTACGTGATGCGCGAGGGATTGTGCGGCCCATCATATAGTTGGTCGGTTTTCCCGCGTGTATATGTTTTTTATTGGCAATAACTGTCAGCCGTTTATAGACGCCAACGCTCGCCGGCCTGTGGAAGACGCTGGAACGAAGTGCGCAGCAAAGTAGACATCTGTTTAACAACCCTCTGGGTATGATATGCAATCCGTCCATGGTCACAGGCGGGAGTTGATTCGTTTTATTCCCCACACTGTGCTTGGCGACAAGCCTCCTGTATCACTAGTGAACGTTAATTGTCCGTTGTTGAAAGTACACTTAATTTCCTTCGTTACTTTTGTGTGTCGGGCTGGCCTGAACAGTTTGACGAGGAAACTAGCTTTTTTCTTGTTTTTGGTTTACATGGTAGTTGGAGCCTGTGTTTCTCGGTATTCTGACATCCCGCATACATGCAGTGCGTTCACGGTCGCACTACGTACCTTGTCGCGAAGTTGCGGTGTACGAGAGGGCTTGGCAACAGAGAAAATCGATAGCGTAGTGGATGGACCGATCACTACTGTAAAACGCGTTTCGTTTGTTGTGTAGACGTAGCGACTTGGTTGGAACAGCTCTAACATTTTTTATTTCTGGTAGCCCCGCTTCGTGCGTCTGCTTCCCGGCTTACTGCGTTAGCCTATTCGTTGCCGCGGTAGGCGCAAGCAATTGCTTCCGTAATGCTAGTGAGTCTGTGTCGTGCCCTATCTTTGCGGGTTGTGTGGTTCGTCATGTTGAAGCGCTGTTTAGTGTGCTGAGTTGAATACATTATACAAGTAGTTAGGACTCCGTCCAGTTCAGCGCCAGTGTTTGTGGTGGGCGTTGATCTTTTTTTCATGAGGGTTGTAACAAGGCCGTGGAAAGTTAAGTTGCCGTACATCAATATATGAATGCTACGTGAGACTTGACTCACACGCGGCTTGACTCAGCAGGCAGTTTTGACACTAAGTGAAACGGTGCGCGACGCCGCACTTATATCCATGAGAGGCACGTCAGGCCCCTTTGACCGTGCAGCTCGACTATTTCCTCCTCTATCACTGTCCGATATGCTCGCAGTATGTATTTTAAGCGTATGCCGTATCGCTCCGTTTTGAGGAACCAAACAAAACTAAAATCGGTAACAAAGACAACACTGTCGAGTATTAAAACGAGAACATGCAAATAAGGGCAGCTCCGGGGTCATGCCTCGCGAGCGCACGAAAACCCCGTGTGTCCACCCCCCGCACTGTGTGTCAGAGACATACCACTTGCGCGGCGTATGATGTAGGGTTCGTTATTCTTCGGTACCCCTAGAGAACTAGCTCTGAAATGAGGCTTGGGGGGCGTTTCTCCCTGTTTTTTGCGTTTACTACTACTCTCACGACCTGCTGCGACAATGGGCGAACACGGGCAAGGGGCCGACGTTGGTGTCACGTTTTACGTCGGTAGCAGCTCGCGGTGATCATGATCTCCACTCTAGCGAGGGTTCACCCGGAACCACCACTCGAACAAGTATCACATCATATAATCACCGATGACTCACTCATGAAAGTAGCGCAAAGGCAATCGCAAAGGCATCTTGTGAAATGAATGGCGATTTTTGTTCGAATTCTTGAGAAATGTGCACCGTATGTCGCACTTACAAACGTCTACCGTGATTAGCGAGGATCCGGCACAAGGACCGCAGAAGATTTGAACCGAAGTACATTAACAGGCCCAACTGAGCCTTGAAACAAAATTGGAGTCGAAGCAACTGCCGGGGAGTGTGCTGTCCTGGGCTTTGTGGTTTGGCGCTATCATCAATCGACAAAACGATCAGCGTTTTTTTTTCGAAGCTACTATTTCAGCGATGTTCAGTTTACAGCACAAACTGCACAATTGTCAACTCGTGCTACTCTACTATCGGCCGAATGGTATCAGGTAGATTTCGCGAGGATAGCGTCCGTTAACGATTGGCAAACGTACATGGTAGCTTCTTGCCGTGGGTGGTTGAATATAGCTCCAACTACTACTGCGTGTGAGAGGTTCGGCTGCACCTTCTACTCCCGACACGCAACCATAGAGCAAGCGAAAACCCAACATACATGTTTTCGTGTATCATATCAAACCATGCTACGTCTACACGTACTACATGTGCATGAAAATCATATATATTCTTCGAAGTTTGAATAATACATGTACTCAATAGGAAGTTCCACTTCCTTACCTGAGGTCCCTCGATCTTCTGACAAATTATCTAAAACACGTGAAACGCCAGCAGACTGTGGTAAAAACCGCGTTGACGTTCAAACCAGGCAAGACATATAGGCAGCTCCACAGCAAAACTCAGAAGTTCATGCACTCTGCTCAACACCCTTATTGGGGCTTCGAATAGATGCGGACGTGGTCTCTGCCCGACGGGGAGTCGTGTTACGATGGGGATATGGTATATTAGCACCCTTAGGAGTAGTGTCCCAAATGTTTGCGCCTCGGGGAGCTTAGTAACCGAGGGATATCTGACAATGTCCTGTTCCAAACATCGTTTCCTATAGATACGTGTTTCGAATTAAACTGCGTAGGCCATGGGGGTTGCGCATCGGGTTAAGCCGGCACTTTTCTTGAAAATGAAACTGTATTTTCATGGAATCGAGATATCGTCCGGTGACAAGCTACAGAGCGATTCAGCGAACCCCCATCTTCGCTTTGATCGGAGTGCAACAGCGCCCCGGCGGGAAAAAGGACGCCATGGCCGTCTGAGAAGTTGACGCGACAGAGACGGGGCCGCGGGCACATCTGAAACTTGGGTACGATTCTTCCACGCAACAAGCGAGGAGATGTGTGTGTGTGTTCTTCACATCAAACCGCTCTTTTCGCCCGTCGACATCCTGCTCAACCAGTGTCCCTGCCGAATCTTCAATCCTGCCGAGGTGTAGGCCCCCGCTAAGAAAGGTCCGACGACCAATGTGAAGAAAAACACAAGCTACTCTAGATTAAATACTTAGCTGGGTCACTCGCAAAAAACTGTTGTTCGGCCCTTACCAGACCAATATTGCTCTGCGGCTGCTGTAAAGTTCCATCCTCCGTGGGCTCTCCTCCGACCCTATCTCCAACACTCCGCCAGCTCCTGGCGGTTGACGCGCAAGATCCGTGCCCCCTGGTGTCGAGCATACCAGGCCCCTGCAGAAAGAAGAATACATATCTGGCGGATTCTAGCTCCCGTAAATACTCCAGACACCCCTTCTGTTTCCATCTGTACTCACATGCCTGGTATTCGGTCAGGTTGGAAGGAGGTACCAGCAGTTCGAACGGTATGGCAACTCAATCCTCTCCTGAGCCTTGCTCGCTGAAGTAGTACAGCATACATACTTTCTCCCATCCTCTCTGTTGCAGTCACCTAAGGCGCATGCCCCACTCGCCTTCCTCGTTGTATAAGCCCGACGATTTATTTCGCCAAAAAAACCTGCACGGGGTCAGGTAGGGGTGAGTTCTCGATGTGTTTAGGTATCCTGTCCTCGAGTTGAGGGCTCTCCTCACTCTTCGGCCCCTCTGGTAACATGATATTCGTGGAACGAAGAATAAATTCGCCCTAGACAAATGAGGAAATATAAATATCGCGATTTTGGAGGCGATGGTCGACAATTCAACACGTACGTTTCGTTTTAGTGATACGTGATCGACGTCGTCGTTGGACATTTTGAGAGATTTTTCATTCTTGGTAATCATGGATTTTGAACCAACGAAAAAAGAAAAAAAATGTTTTTGGGCATTTTCGTATGTCGGCTCTGACTGCTTTGAGACTCGACGACATATCTCCCCGAATATTGACCCGATTGTTAATTTGTCAAAAAGGGCTGCATGCCGACCGCTATAACTTTTGATCAGATATAAAATCACCAAAAAAAACAAAATCGTTCCAAAATCACGAAAATCTGCTAGTATCGATTTTTTGTTCGACAAACAAAATAAAATTACTCGCTCCACGGATAGGGTGTTACGTGCGGTTGCGGTTGCATGCTCCTTGCAAGCTGCTCGCTCTCGCAACGGATAGGGTTTTTCGTTGTGCTGTGATGGCGGGGTTCTCCATTGCTCGACTTTGTTCGATGGACCACGTTAAAAAGGAAGATAGATCTAAGTTGGACCCTGCGCCCGAGCCATTGTGACTTGTATGTCCACGCTAGCGTAAGGGACCAGATCGTGCACCGGGTAATGGGACGGTCGACCTTACCTTTAGGCGGAGAAGCAGGAGAAACATATATCGGTTTATGCTGTACAAACCGAAATGCCAGGTGGGGCGTCTCGCATCGCCGCACCGGACCCTTGGAGGTAATTTACACTTAAAAAAATACATCCCATCCGGAGAGATAAAACTATCCCCATGATGTTCCAACAGTAGATAAATTTCAGCTACACGAACCACACAGATCGGCCAATCGAACTACATTAAGCATTTGCGCCACTATAGGCAACGGCTGTGCTCTACAGTGTGATCAGAGATCGCAGATATACCTGCCTGCCTGTGAAGTTACAAAGAGTACCTGGAGGGATGTTGAGCTACGAATATTTACAACAGATTATTCCTACACGGATAATAACGCAATAATTTTCAAAGCTCTAGGATATTCCCAACAAATATCTCCCATTCCCCCGTCTTCGAAACGGCAGGGCCTGTTGGTCGTATCGGCGGACGGACTCCCGATAGGTATATACCCACATACATGTCTATCGAAACATATATCCGAGTGCTGGGGTCCCATGGAATTCGTTTCATTACGTACGTTGCACTGCAACGCACGCCTGCGCAAGCGATCCGAACATTAAAAGGCGCCCCTTGTTATTAATAATTGAAGGCGGCAAGTTGGGGGAGAAAATGAGTGAATGCTTGCTTACTTGTTGTGTTCTTCAACCAGTCTTCCCACCAAAATTACATTCTCTTGAAGAATCGTGTTGGGACTTATGACGAAGGGTTTGATCGAGAGTAACGAATGGATGGCGGCAGGCAGAAAGTTGGCTACCGCCCCCTGTTCCCCATACCCGTTCTGAAGCTCCAGGCACCTTCGACTGGTATCATCGTGAGTAGTGTACATAAACAGGTTATACCGATAGTCTACTTTAATCTAGCAGCGTAAGGCTGGTAAAAAAAACCGGGGCAGGTATCGGGCTTTGTTGTAAGATAAAACCACGTGCGTGCGTGTGTACGCCGAATACTCCGCTGAAACAGCGTGTGTAGGTTTGGCTATATACTGCGACGAACGTAGGGGCAGTACCTAAACACGATGTAATGCGTGCCTACGTATCATGTTGTGAGTGTAGTAGAGATTGATATCCTCTCAAGGTCGTCATGTACGCAAGACGGATCAAGCTGAGTAATGCAAGCTATTCATAGTGCTCTGCAGGGTACGTGCAGAACCCAACCATAACTCGGGGCATTTTCACAGGTACCTCTCGTACCAGGACTGCTGTAAGTCCTGTAAGACATTCACACCCGTACCCCGAACGTTAGTATGCTCTGTACGCCCGTGACTCAACACCTGGTGTGGGTACGAGTACAGGTACAACATTCGTTTTCCTACCCGGAACTTGTGTGAGTTCTTCAACACTTCCATACCGTCTCTGGAGCTTTAGTGAGTTCTGTAACACGGCGATACCCGTACCCGGAACTTGCGTAAGTTCTGAAAGACCACCATACCCACACCCGGAGCTTCTGTGAGCGTAGTCGAGCGCATGTCACCATATCCATGCATCCCTGTATCCGCCCAGTCGGTCGACACAATATTGGTGTATGGCGGGCGCACGGCGGGACAATAAAGCGCAAGCATGCGGGGCGCGGTGGTGGCATACGTTCGCGAGTACCTTTCTAGGGGTATATATATATATATATGCATACATATTATACATGCGTACATGCCAGGACGATTCAAGCATACCTACCCACACGTCAAGTTATTTACGTTCATGAGGTATGCAGTCGACTGACCAAGAAACAAACATGCACGCAACCCATCAAGAGTAAAGCACAGGCGTGCCATGATCACACCGGATCACGGAGTTAATAGGGCAACGTAAAACCATACGTGGGGTGACTGCTAAGCGCCTCGAGCTCGATTCACAAGCAAGCACGGAGTTGATTGCAAAAAAAACACGCCCCACGATCACACAGCAACATGGTGTTGAGTAGACCACGGGGAGACATGGGTGGGGGTACAAGAAAAACGCCCCCAGCTCGATCACAAACAATTTTGGACCTGATTGCATGTATCAGGCGTGGAGTATTCCCACGGGAACATGTCGTTTATTTGACCATGGGTGAACATGGGTGTGGCCACTACTAAACGCATCCAGCTTGATCACAAGCACGCATGTAGTTTAAGGCAAGGAGCAGGCGTGTCATGATCACGCAGGAAGATGGAGATCACTAGAATACCACGAAAAATGGGTGTGGGTACTAGCAAACGCCTTCAGGTTGATCACAAGCAACTCTGGAGATCATTTCTAAAACAAGCGTGCCATGATCGCACGGGAGCATGGCGTGTATTTGACCAGGAATGAACGTGGATGTGGTCACTAGCGAACGCCTCAATCTTGATCACAAACAGGCATGGAGTTGACAGTCAAGAGGAGGCGTGTCATGATTATACAGGAACATGGAGTTGGTTTCGACTGGGGACAACTTGGGTGTGCTCATAAGCACACGCCCCTCCAGCTCGTTTAGAAGAAACCATGACGTTATTGACCTCGGCCAAACGTTATCCTAGTTCCGATATAATCTCCAATTAGATCGGAGGCAACTACGAGATTAATTTGAAATGCCTCGGATCATGAACAATCATGCGTTCGACCAAGACGAAACACCCGTAACTCTTATTTTACACCAGAGGGGCACCTGCATGCCGGACGAAGGGGCCCAGTGGCTCGCCGAGTCACCCCACGGTAAGGGTTGCCCTTTTGGAGGCCAAAGGTTTCTGACCAATTGAGTTCCGTAAGTGAGGAACTATCAGTTAGGATGAAGAAAATACTCCTACATTCGTACTTTTACGGTAGGGCATAGTTAACAGGACCAAATATTGTTAGTAAAAATGGTTAAACATACCATAAGTGCTGTTAACTAAGGTCCCCCGTAATAGGACCAGCGCATACAAGTGCCGGTTGGGTGGAACGAACGATTTTCTTCCAAGTATTTTATCGGGTGAGATATTGAGCTCCTAATGTAAGGGGCTCAGGAACTCTTGGTGCACCCCTAGTGTGGGATGGCTCGGCCTGTTAAAGCGAGTGTTAAGGATCCGAGGGATATCTGATAAATGGATTGACGAAGTATTCAAGGGATGTATTGTGACTAGACCCGAAGCTAAAAGCCTGCCCGTGAGAAACGATGTGCGGCCGATGCAGCTCACAATCTCTCCTAGCCCCGAGCATAGTCTTGTCTCCTACCGTAGGTGGTATTCTCCTCCAGAAGAGCATCGGCCAGGACAACGCTTACAATAGCTCATCTTCAAGGATCGTAGGCGGCGTTCTAGAATAGTCAGTCTGAGCATGAACGTGGGCAGAGTGCAAACGTGCCATGTACGGCAAGCTCAGAGTGGGCTGGAAATTAGAAAAGTAGTACAGACCTTGGTGTTTAAACATATCTCTGTTAGATCACGGATGGGGGGGGGGTGGGGGGGCTGGAGAGGTAGCTCCTATCATGAGTGTTAATTCAACGACAATACTTCGCAAGTAGTATGAATAATCCAAAACTAACTTGCAGCGGCGGGCGAGTGAAATATGTTATGTGCCATACAGGATACGTGTCTGCCATTTTTTCAACAAGTATGAACTTACCGGTTGCCAAAACTAAGTGTTTTCCATTCGGACACCTATACACAGCCACTCACTGTCTTTCCGCTGGTCAGGGTATAAATTACTTCTCGTCGACATATGTTTAACTATCCCTTTAAGCTTCTAGCTTACCCAGATGCACCCTGGAGACAGGAAACAAGTCGTCACCGCAGATAGCAGACAAAGGTTCCTGTCTGGGAAATTGTCAACCACTACCTGCCGAGATGTTGGGCAAGTACAGTCGTGCACGGTACACACACACATTTATCAAAACAGTACATCCCACAAAGATATCTCCCCCGCCGGTCTTGGAACGGCGGGAACTGTGGGTTGATGAACCGCGGTGGGTGTTAAATATGTCGAAGAGCTGGCGTCCCGGGTGGAATAGTGGTATACAGAAGAATGCAGAAGACCCGGCCCCCCTTGTGGTCCGATGGTACGTCATGGCAACCCCCCGCATTCATGAAAATCTTTCATGAAAGCGTCCATCGCAGGTAGTTTATGGGAGTCCCATGTAGGTGGCAGTGATAGCCGACGAAGTGCCATGGAAGTTATCGCGGGCGTGCCGCGAGCACTAGGGTCATGCGGGCGTGAGCCTAGAGCACTCGGCGCATCATACCAAGTCTAGTAGACTTGGTGGCGAGTCCGACACTACGGGCATTGAATGATCGTGAGTTGAGCTCGTGCCAACAGCATCAAGCATCAGTCGTTTATGCCGTGGGTCAAATGCAAGTGGCTCGGCAAACTGCTGACGGTAAAACCGTCAGCGAAACTCGTGCAGGGCATGAGTCACGGACATTAAAGGCGCGAGCAGTGGCTACGAGACTCTCAGGGGCCGTGCGTTTCAGGCGTTTGCGCATCATCAGAGGCCATGACCAAGGGTTGTGACGGGTATGAGTCCGGGTCACAACAGTACGGTTGATGCACAGCAGTCGTACCAGGCGTGAGCCACGAACCCATAGTGGTGGAAGTAGCACTGATCCCGTCACCAGCAAGGTGGTGTTGCTTTATCCCGATCGGGAAGGGTTAGCTCCTGTCCCGATGAGCCGTCCTGATCACTATCAATAGTAGTGTCGAGGGAACCCGAGACTGAAGAATCCGCTGAACGAGCGGCAGTGAGCTAGGCGTTCGTTGCGTGCGTGTGTCACAGGCACAGCGAGGCGTTTTTGTTTTTGGTGCCCCGGAGAGCGAGAGGAAACCCCTAACTCCTGTTCCCATTTATTTCTCAGGCTTTCGTGTACCGGTTCGAACCCGTTTACTGTAGTTCGTTTCTTCCACCTTGGTCGGGGCTGTCTCTGACCGTCATAAAAGTGTGGTTTACTCCGAGGATGTATACTCCGAGGATGTAGGCACCTGAGTCTAGGGCACAGCGACGTGTCGGGTTGAGTTCCAGCTACAGCGACGTGTCGCGTTTAGTTCCGAGTTGCATACCTGGCAGAGATAGTGAACAAGGTTCTCGTTGTGGCAGGCGTGGGTCAAGGACACAGGAGGGTTTAGAGCTAGGTTCGAAAGTGAAGAGCGGGCGCTGGGCAAACCGGTTGAACTCCAAAAAAAAACGGAATGCAAGAGCCACGTGTGGAGGAGACTGGATGGACAAAAACGTGTTACAGACAGGTATTATGTATGTCGTCGAGGTACTGTCAACTGTACTGACAGACATTCAGACATAACAGGTGGTTGGTTGCAGAGGACCCCAACTGCTTCAGAGGAATAACAGCATCGTGCACTCCTACATACTATACACAAGAAATGCGGTGCGTCCTTTGCTATGTTTGCCATGCTTTACAGAACGCCACCCTCGAGAAACCGATTCAATCGCAATGGGTCGATAGTAGAATGAGTTGACAAGTACCTGTGTAGTTTATGTCGGGTATCGAAGTCCGCTAAAGACAGAGTAGCTTGAAAAGTAACGGTGACGATTTACCTCAATGGACGATGACGCCCAATCACGAAGCCCCGTGGAACAGCCCCCCGGCTGTTGTATGGTTTCATCCCTAGGCCTGACTTATCTATGTTAACTTACTAATACTGCAGTGCTCCGTGATTATTTTGCCGGATCCATCCTACCTCTGATGGACGTTTGTGTTACAAAAAAAACAACTTTTCCTCACAATAATTCGAAGCACTTTCTATATTCATTTATGGCTTTGTGATTGCCTTCGTGCTACTTTCCTGCGTGAAGTATCGATGATTATATGATCATCCTCATGCGCGGGGTGGTTTCCGTTGAGCCCTCACCTGAACCGAGATTGCATTCACCGTGAGAGTCTACCGTCGAGAACGTGTTACCATTTCTAGAGAATTGCCATTTGCCGAAGCGGAAACGTGTCGTACCCGACTTGAAATTTTCTCTCGTATAACACAAACCGCGAATTACTCGAGTGTCTCCCCCTTCCCCGTATCTTTGCAGCCAGCCGCTTGAAACATTCCCTAAGACGCGAAAACATATGGACACGCCCCCCAAGCCTCAGGGCCGAGTCATTTCTCTACGGGCAACAAAACAAACGAATCCCGCAGCACATACCGTGCACGTGTCTCTGCGTCACAATGCAGCGGCTTGAGACACGGGACTCACGAGGCAATACAACCCCGGAGCTGCTCATCTTGGCGTGGTCTCGTCTCGTTATAAAACTGCCGTTCTCTCTATCATTTCTGGACCTGTTTCGTCCTCAAGCTAAGCCAAAAGGGCAACGCACGGAATGTATTGTGAGTATTTCGCACAGTGATTCACGAGGAACATGTCGAGCATGATGAAAGCGGCCTCACGACCTATCTCCCGTCGATAAGTACGAACTCACGCAAGCACATCGTTTAACGCGGCGTGAAACAGCGTGCGGGGTAACGTCACGTGTGTAGGTCAAGTCACACACGGTCTTTACCTGCCTATCTTAGCCTACTCAACATCCCACCGCCTTGGTACGGCCCTAGTCTGAACCCTTAACCCATACCACCAGTAATGACGGTGAGTTTGACGGAGTCTTTACTACTTCTACAACATACTAAACCCAGCACACCAATCAGTTCTTCGAAATAGAAAACCCCCCAACCCGCAGCGTACGTGCACGACGAAGACTCGAGATCGTTGTGGGATAAATGCTTGACCTTGCTGAGGAAAGACCACGGGCGAATACACGAACGGTGAGCGGTTATCAGTTGCCAATCAACGAACGGTTCAACGTAAGTCGCGAAGTCCGAAGAACAATTTGTTTACCCCCGACTCGCGATTAAAATCGATGTTTCCCATTCAAATGGAGGCTGCGCGGTCGGGCGCAGGGTCGCGATAAGGTACGTAGCACAACCACGAAAGCACTGCGTGTATGCGGGGTAACGACAGAGCCAGGAGTAAATCAGTCATAACTTCCGAAGCCACATAAAACCCACTGTTCACGCTGGGGCGTTGGGTAAGCCCTCCTTCTCGCCAATTACTACATTTCGTTCCAAGCATTGCCGGCGCAGCTCATATTGAAAAAGAAATCAACAGTGAAAACCCCCGATAAAATTAGTTAGTTTCCTGGTCACTGTTATAGGTCAACTTGTGAAATGCGGATTGCGACGATACTATAGTGTATTTTTCACCTAACAACTAAAACTTTCAGTTGTACACGGCACTCGTCGCCGAACGCATAGTGTGGAAAAAACGGTTTCGATTTTCCCTGTGTCCATGGATAGGTCAGAAACAATATGCGGATGGTAGTTAACTTTTGCAGCGCGTGTCGGTCCTGCGTCTCTTATTGGCACGCGAGCGATGGCATCAAAAGGGCTGACAGTGCTTGCCATAATAATACACACATTCGCGGGAATAACAACCAACTGTATGGTGGGCCAAGCAATACCTCGCGCACCTCGCAAGTAAACCATGTGTACTCGATACGACAGGGTGAACGGCGTTCCGCATAGAATCGATGGCAAATTCACTTAGAGTGGCTGGTGGAGTCAAGGAGTGGCTATACGCACTTGGCTTATTTCGACCCTTGAGGATGGCATTCAAGAAACGCTATCCTCACGTTCCTCGCCAAGAGCTCGACTCAGACACGTGGACATCAATTTCGGGTCGAAAGACAAAAAACTTAATTACATCAAACGATCCGACCAGGCAAGATATTTCCCGTTCCCGCTCTTTTTTGCTCTCAGCCCTGCCACCGGATATATATCGTATGCTTGTTTTTTTTTTGCATCTGTTTTTACTTGAGGTATTTCTTTCACTCCAGAGTTATTGGAGCCTATCCTGCGACCACGGACTGCATTGAATTGTGAGTTAATGTGAGAACAACAACAACAGCAACAACAACAATATCCCTGAAGTCCTTGTGGAAGAAAATATGCGGCAGAGCTAGACACAAAACATTCACGACCCCACGCTACTACAGCTCCCGATGTTGGATCGACCAAAAGGTAGGCCAACCCATGCGCCTCAACCCCCCTCACGGGAATCAATGTAGACGCTGTCACACGTTGCTCCGTGTGTGAAGAAATCAAGGTTGTTTTCGAAGACGATTGCCACGTTAATGTTTCTTGTGTCCGACTGCGTGACATACGAGTCGATCTAGCAAGTTGTTACTCGGCCTGACCAGCGAGAGCCCCCAGATGGACGTGGTCCTGAACAAGTGCTGCAACACCAAGCTTCGAGGGTCGATAAACCACGCCCCTGGCGTACTTTTAGAGTATGCGAGGGCCGCCATCAACTGTCGAGCGAGGACACGCAACCAGCGAGGGTGATAATATGTGGTGATGACCTATCAAGATGAAGTATTCCAGAATAGTGTTTAGCACTGCGTGATACACAAAAAGTTCGGAAATGGCCATCAATCGAATTTAGAAGTCAAGCCCCCCGATCGATCTGTTCTGCGGTTGTTGCGGGATTGTTCATTCGTTCGGGTAACATTCGCACGACAGCGTTGGTAGCGTGACGATAGCTAATCACGTACCTATGCAGCGGCAAGACCAACTTTGTTACTTTTGATAACTCGACGTGCGTCTATCACGTGCGAATGTGCCCACACTTCATCAAGTCACCACGACACGGTGTTCACGAAGTTCTCTCATGAACGCTTCGCTGAGGGACAGAAGACATGCCGCTTAGCTTCATGAAGCCCCGCAAGCCCTCAATTGCAAACCCATGGCTTCCCGCGTCTCGGTGTCTTGTCCGGACCTCAACACCCATCTTGCGGAGGTCATCGTGGGCACAAATGGCAGGACGAGGTCGGTGTTAGACGTGAAAGACGGCGACTGGAACCTGAGCACCACCGTCGTCAGCTCCGCAAGATCGCGGTGAACTCAGCTAACGTCTGGACTACCGTGAATCACGAGGCGGTCTCCGCGGTCGGAGTGCGTGTTCGTTGACTTCAGGTAAAAGATGAGGCTTGCATGAACGACACATTAAGCGCCCGCAAGCTAGTTTGCAGTGACTCGGTAGTCCGTCGAGTGACATGTGACTCCGGGAAGGACGCCGACAGTCCCGGGCAAAGCACGAGAACGATAGAGGACGATCAAGAGTGTTACCAGAATCTAGCAAACCATAGCACAGCATGACATCCGAGGCGGCGATGCGCTCGCAAATTGGGCGACTAAATCACTCATGAGAAATAGTGCGGCAGGGGAAATATGTCGTCCGGTGCATACTTAATCATGTAGGCTTGCCTCCCGTTCGCGCGGGGGGCGCGAAGTTCCACGTATCCCACTCACGCGCAGCCTCTTCCACAAGAATCCAATTCAGTCCTGATTTTGTCCATGCCGACGTGTCCTTTTGGTGCCTGTTCGTGGAAGGAGAATTTGCCGTTCCGGCGGGTCGCCTATCCGCCCCTTTGTGATGAAGTTCATGACCGCCGCCCGCGTTTACCTTGTGGTCGGACGCTTCGGGGAACGCCACGGGGGTCAAGTCGTCGGGGCACGAGCACGGTCCGGAGTGTAGTGGCGTTTCAAATTCGACGCCGACGGGCCCGAGCGACTTAGCACGACGGTCAAACGTTGAGATGATCTCTCGATGAACGCGCTTAAGCTGTTGCGCATGGTGGTAAAGCCGGGGACGTTCGTAACTTATTAATCTAACACACTGCCTACTGTCGATACGCTCGATGTATCATTTTAATGCGGGGGTATAGTAACTTACCTCCGCCGCTTAAAGGGTTTCCAAATGCAGGGGGAGAACCGAACCCCGATGCGGGGCACTTATGCGTCTCTTGGGGTGTTCCAAGGTAGCCAGTGGAGGAAAGTTCAACGCGTTGAACGTCGCTGGCGTGGAGAACACTATTGCGGACAGCATCGCAAGATGGAAGTCAGAGGCGATCAGCGTAAATCTCGGCACGTTCTTCCCCGGCGATGACTCTTAATAGTGCCGACATGTATTGCGGCCAGAGGGCGTCGCGCTATGCCCAGGAGTGCAGGTAGCTTGTTCAGCCTCCAGTCGGTGTCCGGTGTAGGGCCTCGTTTTAAGGGCTGATCCGGTAGGCCGAATACCTGGACGCGGCAGCCTCCGATACGGATGGGATTCAGGCATCGGTCGAGAACGTAGCGTGATGTGCCTCGGAGGGCAATCAAGCCGGTTGTACAGCGGCTAAACTATCAGCTATTTACAATTCCATCCCGTCATTTGCAAATGTTGTTTCGGACGTCGTTGTCGCTTATGAAACAAGCACGGAAGTGCGTTGCGCGGTCGCACACCACCGCACGTACCGCCCCGTTTCACGGGGCAGACTGTTGGGAGGACAGGACGTAGTCTCGTCGTGGTTACCAAGTGGATAATTTAGTTGGGTTTCCTTTTGCGTCGGCCTATCGTTTTGGCGGTGAGTTCACACGAAGCCTTCGCCTCATATACCGGTGCGGTGCACCACGTACACGACGTACACGACGTAACGAGGACAGACGTTGCGTGGTCCGGGGAGGGCGGGGGGGCTTGACGTCGCTGCAATTGCACCAGGGCCTCAGCATCGAAGTGAGGTGAAGAGGTTATAGAGGCGACTGGGCCCAACAGGGGTCGTTTATTGTGCGAACGCGCGAGGTCTCACGGGGACCGCGTTCCGAGATGGGAGCAGGCGGCGGCGCCGTCGCTCCAAGGGTATAACGTTTTTCGGGCTATCCGACATTCATTGCTAAATTGCGCCGCCCTGTGTATGCACGGTAACGAAGTAAGAGTGAGAAAGCGTTTTGAAGCCCTCGAGGTGCTTCGCCGGGTGGCGACGAAAACAGGAGATGATCCCACCGAAGTTTCCCTCTACTCATTGCGTATCGGTGCAGCCACTCCGCGGGCGGCCGGGCGGGAGATGCCACCGAGGGCAATTTAGAGAGAGAGTAGAAGTCTTTGGAGCCTCCCAAGTTATACACCCGGAATAAACCAGAGGGCGCGGGGATCGTATCGCGTATACCAGGAGAGACCGAGAATATATGGCAGAAGCTGCCTGGTTAGGGTACTGTATGGGTCGAATACCGTAGTATCGACGCGACCTCGGAGTTGGTGGATGTCACTGGTTTTCTACCATTGGGGGTCTCGATCGTTCGAGACTGCGTGTGTTAGGGCCCCGGCCAGTCGAGTAGGGGGAGGGGGGCTCTCCCGTGCTGGAACGAAAAATAGTGGTCGGTGCCGCGGCTCTCGTTCTACTCCTGTGAACGCCCCCCCCTTCCGGTGGTGTCGCAGACAATAAGAATAGCCCGGCAGCTCGACAGATTTACATTGAAATATATTATATCATAGTCCGAATGACAAAATGAAATGTCTTTTTGAATGTCGAGCGATGCATTGACGCTTATTACAGTCGTGGGCTCTATCGACGTTATAGATTTCGACCAGAGGCAAGGGTATAAGTGGGAGACGGCCACTGGTGAGTGCCTTCAGCTCGACATGCATCTAAAGCTACGCCGGGCCTGGCAGAGGTGCACGAGCAGGAGACTGCCCGCTGCCGAATGATACGTCTAAACCAGGTATACTGTTGTTGTGGCTCGTACCACCCACCCGCCCTTTTCGTTTTTAGAAGGAGGGTAGAGCTGGGCGGTCATCATGCGTGTTGACGGCCACACCTAATTTTATTCATGATTTTGTTTAAACTTAGGAGGTAGCGATGGGGGTATATTAATGAGTTCATACCATTGGGGGTTGGAAACGTCCGATGAAAGAATGAAGTACGTGTCGAGATTATTTCCCTGTGGAGAGAGATGACAGAGGTGACACCGAAGTGCCTGTGAAGACTACATACATACATGCGAAAAATATGGTTTGAAGTTGGCCTTTACGTGGCCATTCTGAAAAACATATTGATCTCATTGATCAAGCGAAGACGAGAAGTGGAAAGGGCAGGGGAGAGAAAAGGAAAGGAGAGGAGTGGAGTGAAGTCGAGAGGAGGGATAAAGGTAGGGCTGACCTTCGCTTGATCATCCAGTACAATGCCCACGCTACGGGCAGATATGCCAATCGGCTATAGGGGCTATTGTACTAGCTGCCAGTCTGTCCTATAGCAACATTCGTAATGGTACGCTATTATACTTAGCTGTTGTAGTGGCAGTCCGTCCTATAGCAACATTCCGGTAATACTCTCTGCCTAGCACAATAATCTAGTGAAGTTCTAACAACGTTCTCAGCATCGCTACCTATGGTGTTGCATTGGATACACAAGATACTGTACTACGAGTAAGAAACGCTCGTAGGCTCTCCGCACAGTACATTCACCGAACATTCACCCGAAGATCCAACTCAAGATATTCATAAACTTGTATCAGTCCGTATTGGTTGCTCGTCACAATAGATACATATGGGTGTCGACGTCAAACCGCTAACATCCGAGACCGCGTGGGGTGGGGCCCCCGGCCAGTCGGCAGGGAGGGGGGGGGGCTCTCGGGTACTTGAACAAGAAGCAGCGGTGCCGCGGCTATCGTACTACGCCAGTGCCCCCCCCCCTGTGACGCAGATAATTATATCAACACGACAACTCGAAGCATGTAGCTTGAAATGGATAACTATCCTTTGTTAATAGTGGTCATGTGCGGCAGCCGGTGCAAGCTGGTTGATGCATGGTTGTTGCGGTCTGTGCGTAGAGAACCATCTTCCGGGGTGTTTGTAACGTTATTTTCCCGTACCCGGAACTTCTGTAAGTAAGTCCTGTACGACATTCACACCCGTACCCGGCATTTATTTCTGTATCCTCTGTACGCCCGTGGCGCAATACCCGCGGTGTGGGTACGAGCACAGGTAGATGCAACATTCGTGATATTACCACATGCTGCAGAAATATTATTTCAAACGCCTATTGGGTCTACAATTAATTCAGGAGGCTTTGTGTCAATTGGATTTGTCTTGACCATTGGCTACGGCGACGTTCTATTAATTGAAATTGCCCATACAAATGATTTCGGCGATTACCCACTATTTGAAACAGGCCAGACAAATGGTTTCGGCGACTGACTGCCTGTGAATTCAAATTATCCAGGCAATAGATTCCGAAGACCATCTATTAATTGGAGTTGTGTGGACGATAGGTTTCGAGTGTTGTCTATTATTTGGAATTGCCCTAAACGTTGGTTGAGAAGACTGGTATATAATTGGAATTAGCCAGCAAATTGATTCCGGTTGCTGGACCAATAATTGGAATTGTCCGGACAATTGATTTCGTGTACTGTCCACTAACCGGAATTAATTTGTCCGGACAATTGATTTCGGGAGTTAGTTGTCTATTAATTGGGATTGTCTGAGCAATTTATTTCGGATAGCCCATGTGCTCAGATGTACCTGATAAACCATTATCAACACGTTTCACGAAACTAAATACACCGTACCAGGTATGCACTGGTATCTTGAATTGTACGGGTAATTGATTCAGGAGTCTGCCTACCAAGAAGTGATTCTGGATATTTCGTATTAATTAGCCGGAACTGCCCGGACAATTGGATTTGTATACTGTCAGTTAATTTGAATTGCCCTGACAATCGATTTAGAAGGCAGTCTGCTAATGGAAATTGTCCAGACAATTAAATTTAGAGCTTGTGTATTAATTGGAAATATCGGGGCAATTGATATGGGAGACTGTCTATTAATTGGAATTGTCGGGACAAATAATTTTGGCAGCAGTCTATTAATTTTAATTCTCCGGACAACTGCTTCCGGGGGGCGTCTGCCAACTGGAATTGCCGGGACAAATGACTAAGGAGACGGTCTGTCAGTTGAAATTGGCCGGACATTTATATAGGAGAAGGCCCATTAGTTGGAATTGTCCGGACCATTGGTTACGGCAACTGCCTATAAAATGGAGTTATCTGGACAATAGGGCCAGGTAGAGGTCATTCGATAGAAATTGCCTGGACAAAAGACCTTGATACCTTTCAATTGACTGGAATTAGGGACCGCAATGGACAGTCAATTCCACTATCTCATAGGAATTCATAGACGATAGAACCGTTGTCTATTGCCCAGGGTGTGATTTTCTTACTTACCCGGAGCTTTCGTGAGTTCTGCAATAGTTCCATACCGTTCCTGGTGCTTCAGTGAGTTATTTATGACTACGATACCCTTACCTGTTACCCCTTTCTATAATTTCTGAAAGGCTTCCATACCCATACCCGCAACTTCATTGACATATATATGGAGACTGCGTGACAACGCCCGGGGTACGGGTATGCCTTAACCTTTGTCACAACACGAAGGGTACCCGTACGGGTTCGGGTTCTACCCCAATAGTGCCGGGAATGTTACCCATTCTGACCTGGTATTTAACGCGAAGAACGTTCCCGACAGCAGCGACAGAGAGCATGGGTGGCTCCCACACAGGGCCGAACGCGAGCAAATTTAATGCCCTCTACGTACATCAGTGGTATATATGTACGGGTATGTGGAGAGTTATATGTATAAGTTGTCAATTATTGAATCAGTTTGTTGTGCAGTATACCAATAATAGCAATAATATGTGTATCGACGGTTATTTTTTTTGCGTTTCTGCCTCTTGGAAATAATGAATGGGTAAACGGCCCAATTTGTAGAGTTTCTGTGGTCCATATTACAACCAATTTTCACCGCAAATACATTGGATGGCGCCGTCGCGCCGACTGCGGTGTAGTGCTGAACCCCAATACGTATCAGCAGCACCAGCAGCAGCTGTATATCACTGGCATACTCTACCTTGTTGTACCTCGTGGGGTCGATTTCGCGAACTCGAGCGCCCCAGGAAGGGCTTTTCCTATTGTACTCGAAATCATCTGTGCAAAAAGCGCTACGTACACAGCGCGTGTGGTGCGATCGTCAGTAAGTTGACGAGCGAGGAACACGACGAAGTGTTTTCGCGATAAAAACGAGAGCACGTATCGTAGTCCGGAGAAGGGCGAGGTTGAAGAAGCAGAGCAAAGACAATTTATTCCTGGCAAATAGAACAGGCAATATCGCACGATTGTGCAGTTACAATCAAAGACACTCGTCGATGTCTTATATTCACTGCCAGACGGTGTTGACGTGATTGTCGTAATATATCAGAAACATACCACCCGTCGAGGTATTTCTATCAGTCATTTTAAATTTCTACCTCAACCAATTGCATCATGAACAATAACCACCCGTCACCAGGGATCGCAGACAAGGGCTCCTGTCTTAAGTTGTCAAACGTTACATGTCGAAATGTTGGGCTATTACATTCATGCACAGTACATTTGAATCCAGTCAGAACTGCGCATGCCACACAGATCTGTCCCCCGCCGACGGGACCTGTATATCAACGTATTTTGTAACTCTGGCCAACCAGCGGCTCCGACGCAAACCGTGGGCTGTCCAGGTCCGCTACGAGTATACTGGAATATGATGTAGACAGTGCATACTTCGCAGGTTGGAGCTACGATGACCATTGATATGGTGGTACATACCTGGTACAGGAATATATATATATATGCGGACAAACTACAGCACACACGGAACCCGAGATAAAACCATTTTCGAATCGCATATTCCGTTGGACTCGGTTGTTGTTCATTATGAGCAACATTTCAAAAATTAAATGGAAACAAAGGCTCGACTTACCGAGTACGTTTATCGCGTACAATCGGATCGAGGCTTCCCGGACATTTAAGTAAAAAAAAAGGTGCGCATTAATTAAGCGAGACGGGCCCAGCCGTTAGCGGCTCACAAACGGTCGAAGCACATTTTTCGCCACTGACTTCACATGATGTGTTCGCGATTGTTACTCGTATTGTGCTACAGTCCTGAGTGAGGTATCGATTGTCAGCCTCGTGCGCGGCATAGGTTCGGTTTAAAGGCTAGGTAGGATCGAGATTGTATTCACCGTGAGCTGCTGCCGACATGAACGTGACCCTAACTCTTGGCAAAACCGGTCGCTTATCCGTCTAGTAGTACATAAAACCCATTACTTACTCGAGGGCCTATCCCTTGATCGTCTCAGCCAGTCTTAGCAACCGATCGCCTGAAAATAACCCTAAAAACGCGATAACAAGTAAAACCTCCCCCAAGCCTCAGTCCCCCGCTAGTCGGTTCACCGACATCGCACAATACGAAACCCATCGACAGATGCCGTGCAACTGTCTCTGCGTCGGCCTGCGGCGGCTGGGGACACACGTTCCTGTGATTGATTAACGAGACATGACGAGCCCACGCTGCTCACCTTGGCGTGCTCTCGTCTTAATTTACACACTTACTTGGCGAACCGGGGTAAAACGGCAAACGCTTAAAAGTATATTGCGAGAATATCGCGTAGTGACACAGAACCAACAAGTCTAGCTGTACGGTGAATAGAGCCTCATGATCTCTTCCGTTGCGGCAAGCACGACATACTGCAATCGTCTCCTATTTGGCGAAGGAACGAACGGGGCTATAAATTAAATCCACGTGCAAGACAGCCGCACATAGCCTCCACCTACCAAAGTTAGCCCACTCAATTTTCCACCGCCTTAATACAACCCGTCTAAAATATCAACCTTGACCACAAATCTTGGCAGTCAACTCGACGGAGTCTTGCCTAAACCTCAATTATTCTTAACCCAGCACACCAAGCAGTGCATAGAAAGGAAAGCCCAAACTACTTTCAGCGTAAGAGGACAATTCAGACTGGTGTTCATCCTCGAGGCAATTGCTTGATCTTGCCGTAGAAAACAAAAAAGGGTAACGCAGTAATTCGGGAAGCACGCGCTCGGAGCGAAGCTACCGGATAAAAATCAGGGACAAAATATAAAACCAAATCGGTACTTCCACGCAGCAAAGATCGGTACTGCATGTATGCGCAGTGATCGACAAAACCATGAGAAACACAGCCATAACTCTTACAGCTCCATTCAACCTGCCGTGCACGCTGGAGCATCCTGTAAACCCTCTCCCATGTCCTTCCCCCTAAACATTACTCGAACTTTGAATTTAGCTCCAAATGACATCGACACAGCTCCTATCGAAGGCGAAGTCAACGATATTGCCGTATACGACATGAAAAATTTCTGGTTCCTTCGTGAAGCTCAGAGACCAACCCGTAAAACAAGGCAGCGGAAAAATAGCGTACTTTCAACAACGAAAACGTTCACTACATTTAATGGAACACGACCTTCTTCGCCAAGCGAAGGGTGCGGGGAGTACGGTATTACCTCCCGCCCGTGTCGATCGATAGATTATGGGTAATATACAGAGGGTAAAAGCAGCATACATTGTAACGCGCTTTGTTTCTGAGCCTAACGAAGGACCGAGAGGGAAAGCGTCTAAAGTTCTAACAGTACTTGCTACCACAGACACTAATACGTATAGCCGAGAACAACGACCAACTATATGACGGGCCGAAAAAAATCTGGCGCTCCTCGCAAGTACAACATGAACTTGGAAAGGCCGAGTGAAACGAGTTTCGTATCTATCTATTGATAATGACAACTTGGGTAGAGTGCCTGATGCAGTCGAACAAACACAGCGTAGTTCGGCCCTTGACGATGGGTTTCGCGAAAAGCGGTCTAGAAGTGCCTGGCATGAGACACGACACAGACATATCAACAGCAAGTCCTGGCGGATATAGGAAAATCGTCATCCCGCAAAACGACCCTGACACATGGTTTCACATAAGACTATCTTACGGAAACAAGACGCCACAGAGCTAGACGCATAGAATGCGCGACCCTGCACAGCCAACGCCCCGTACGTTATATCGGCCAAAGGGTGGGGCAAGACTCTCGTCTTAATCTCCACGGCTGATATCAATGTAGCCACTGTCGCACGTTCCTCCGTGCGTGAAATAGTCGAGGTTGCTTTGCAACACGAGCCCCACATCCATGTTTTCGGCGTCCGACGCCCTGGCCAACGGGTCGATGGAACAGGTGAAAAGCGGCTTGACCAGCGGGATCTCCCAGATGGACGCTGTCCTGAACAAGTGCTGCGACACCCAGGTTTCAGGATCGACGAACCACACCCCTGGGGTATTTCTTGAGTAGGCGAGTGCAGCCATCAACTGTAGAGACAGAACACGCAACAGGTGGGCAAGGAACATTCAGTAAACCCCAAGCGCGAAACAAGGTGAAGCTTACGGAAGAGTGTTGAGCATATCGTATTACTTACTAATTCGATTGTGATATATATATACAAGTTTAATCAATCGACTGAAGAACTTGGGGATATCAGCCATGGTTCGGTCTGTTTCACGGCGGACGAGGGACTATTATTCGTATTTCATATATCATCTGGGATATGTGGCGACTGAACACCTAGTCTCCACGAAACGGCTCTCTCATAAACGCTTACCTGCGGGACAACTGACATGTTGCGTAGCTTTACCAAGCCTTGCAAGATCTCAATCGCATCCCCTTGGAGTCCAAGTTCTTCGTTGCCTTGTCCGGACATCAGCACCTCGCGGAGGTGGCCGTTGGCCCCGACCGGCAGGAAGAGATCGGTCTTGAACGCGAAAGACGGCGACTGGAACCCAAGCACCGCCGTGGTCTGCTTCGCGAGCTCGTTGTCGGCGTGGCTCGTTCTAGAATTAGCGTGGACCACGAGGAGGTCGCCGTGGGTGGAGTGCGTGTCCTTGGAGGTAAACGGCCTAGACACCACGGAATCAGACCTCATAAAGAAAATGAGGCTTGTGTCGACCCCGCAGTATACGTCCGCAAACAAGCTTGCAGTGAAGGGATCGTCCGTGGGATTCACTGTGACTCCGGGAAGAACGCCGACAGACCTGGGCAAGGCAGGACAACGTTATCGTCGAGTGTAAGGGATGTATCCGAGACCACGTTCGGCACTGCAGAAGCGAGAGATGTGGCAGATGCTGTCAAGATCATGTGGGGGGCGGCGACATGCGGATTCGTTTTCAGAAATATAATAAACATCGTCATGAGGGCTTCAAATATTTCCTTTTCCTTTTTTTCTTGTGTGTCCTCGGGAGCACCAAGGGACGAACGGAAATTAACCCGTCGATGGACAGATGACCGAGAGCCCCCGAACGTACACATATCTTATGCATAATCTCACGAGTTTACGGTTGAAACTAGCCTCACCTTTGGTACTCGTCGAACCCTGCGGCATCAGCAGCAACCGCCACCCTCATTCCCGGAAGGAACTGAAGCACGCTCTTTACCGCCACCTCAACCTGGTCTACGTCGTGTTCATCTCCGGCAATGAATGCGCACAAATTGCCTCGAACAAGGTCGTTGACGTACGGCAGGATGGTTGCGTCGTCAAACATGGACTGCGCGTCATCTGCATTGTGGTGGGTTCTGTCCTCCACCGACGCTGACAGACGGCGGAAATCATACGGGCCTTCGACCGGCGCCAGCGTATCACACCTAGAAAAATACGGAGCATATAGAAGAAGTTGAGCTGGCCAAGGCAGGACTAGCATTCTACTTAAAACGCGCGGCCAAAGGATGAAAAACACACAATATTAACAGCTTTTCGCGTCCGTTCTACACCGAGGAATGGTGGGCTGTAAAACCCGCATCAAATGACCCAGTTACTGAACATGCCAGGAAGTGCTTGCGTATTACAGGAGCGCAGAAAACAAACCAATTAACTATGCACGCATCTCTGACTTGACATACATGATCGCGCGATCTTCAGGGTCGTCGTTGAGCAGCCCCCTGTCCACGTCGTTGTAGCAAACACGGCAGTTCGGTCCGTGCCGCCCTTCTCTGGCATTACAACCATTCGTGCCGAACGGAATTCCGTCGGCGCACGAAGGGTCGCACACTCGTCCCCTGAATCCGCTGCTGTTGGTGTGGGGGCATTCCTCCTCGTCACAGCTCTCAGGCTCGACAGGGTCAACCGGCAACAACGTATCACACCTTGACAGAGGTCGAGCGTAATGGAAGCGTTTAGCTTGGCAGCAAATGGGAGAACTATAAGAAAGAAAAAAAATCACTATATTTCCTTGGAGCATTGAAGTTTTGAACGCTGGTATTCGCCAAAGCGCGAGAAAGCTCATTTGATGAAAAACGACGAACACGGAAAAAAACTCCAACACCACAGGGTGGAAGCTACAGAGCAACCCCAGACTCACATGATCGCACGATTTGCGGGGTCGTCGTTGTTTGAGGCTCTGTCCACGTCGTTGTAGCAAACGCGACAGTTGGATCCGTGCCGCCCTTCCCTGGCATTACAACCGTTCGTTCCGAACGGAATTCCGTCGGCGCACGAAGGGTCGCACACTCGCCCCCTGAAGCCGTTGCTGTTGGTGTGGGGGCATTCCTCCTCGTCACAGGTGGCGTCGACAGGCTCGACCGGCAGCAACGTATCACACCTGTACCGAAGGGAAGCGTAGTAAGTGTGTTTAGCTGGGTAACATCACAAAATGCACAAAGACGTAACAGACAATGAAAAACTCGCGTGATAAAACTATATATCGACAGCCGAACGCGGTATGCTACAGTGCATTTCTCCACTTACATGAGCGCCCGATCAACGGGGTCATCATTGCTCCGCGCTCTGTCCTCGTCGTTGTAGCAAAGACGGCAGTTGGGTCCATGCCGCCCTTCTCTGGCACCGCAACCGTGTGTGCCGTACGGGATCCCGTCGGCACACGAAGGGTCACAAACTCGCCCCCTGAAGCCGACGCTGTTGGTGTAGGGGCACTCCTCCTCATCACAGCTGACAGGCTCGACAGCCTCGACCGGCAGCAACGTATCACACCTGTGCCGAATGGGAGCACAAGTCAAGCGATTAGCTACGCAGCACATGGCCAGGAAAGAAATATGAGATATTCGTCGCGCTATCGTCATATCTCACACAAATAAACGTCGAGCCACCGGTACTAATTACTGTATGTCAGAGGCGTACCAAGGAAGCAAACATTACGGGACCTACATGATTGCACGATTGACGGGGTCGTCGCTGGCCAGCGCTCTCTCCACGTCGATGTAGCAAACGCGGCAGAGACCCCCGTGCCGCCCATCCCTGGCATCGCAACCGTTCGTACCGTACGGGACTCCGTCGGCGCACGAAGGATCACACACTCGACCCCTGTAGCCGTTGCTGTTCGTGTGGGGGCAGTCCACCTCGTCACAGCTGCAAGATAAAACGTAAGACACGAGGTGGCCTTCAGGAAAATCAGGATGTTCGACGGTGATACGCTCAATACGCACTCTAGATATTATTGCTGAGTACAAAATCTAGCTCGAAGACTTTGAATGGTCCTGATCATGCAATTCTGAACGGCGGCGGTAACGCCGTCGAGTGTATTAGATATTGTCGACTTGGATTTCTCACAAATTATCCTGAAGCTTGCGTGTTAGTCTCGCCGATGAATCCAGTTCCATGATGGTGGGCGTTAGTCCATCCTCTTTCTGTGATGCTAATTGCGTCACGTCTGCCTTGGGCGTTTTGTAGTGCGCTACGTTTGCCTTGGGCGTTTTGTTGCGTGGAGGCTCAAGCCTTCCAAAAAGGAGGACGGAACAGGAGGGCAGAAGGAGAGTCGAATATTAGACACAACACAACTTTTACCTCATAGTAAGATGACGTTCAGGTGGTCGATCTGGACAAACGAACGTACATTTTTCGGACGATATATTATCTTACCACGAACTAAAACCGACACATTTTCCACATTGTTAACTCAACCAGCTATATACTTACCAGAAATGCTCTTTTAGACTGGAACGTCGATTGCGAACGATGTTTTTGTTTTTTCAAATTGACGAGAGGGATACACCCACGTTTCAAGACCGCTACCCGCCCAACCACAAATGGATATCAAGGAAACGACGTTCATGGTTGTAGGTAAGCGCGGCACCCTTACGTGGAGCACATAATGACGCGGCCACCCCTGCGCTTGGCCACTTCGTCCGCCAACAAAGCAGACTCGAGGTCGTCAAAACAGAAACGGCATTTAGGCCCGTGGTCCCTCCAGTTGCAGTTGTAGTCACCGTGACGCCC
This sequence comes from Nereocystis luetkeana, assembly GCA_031213475.1. Classification (NCBI taxonomy): domain Eukaryota; class Phaeophyceae; order Laminariales; family Laminariaceae; genus Nereocystis; species Nereocystis luetkeana. Next base: position 399,623 of record JARUPZ010000026.1, on the reverse strand, counting down.
CGTGCCGCATGATTCGTCACATACCTACCACCATGTAAACGAAAGGGTTGATAATTGAAGATCGAATTTGAATCTTACACCATAGGGCATGCAATGTCTGTTTCGATTGAATACTGTGCGAGAACTTCAATACCAGGTACATGCTTTAGTTCGTCGCTGGATAAATATTCCTGTACAAAATGATAAGCCTTCATGTTTTGCGTTTACCGTAGACCGTGAGCGCCGGTTTCTGTGGCAGGTAGCCTATCTGGATTGTACCTTTGTATGGAAGCACCGTACGGTGGAAGTGGACTGCGCTTCTACTGCGGACGAAGACCTTGCGTGCAGGCGAAGGACAAGACAATTCGGCGAAGAGCATCCTGCCATAAAATTAGAAAAGCGCCCCGTTAGCTCGACAGCTCACCGTATCCTTCTTGCGGCCGCACTTGTCGCTGCACTCGGCGGCCTCGGGTGGCCTCATGGTGTCACACATGACGACGTGCGACGCCTCCTCTCCGCCTTCGATGTCCGACCATCCCAGAGACATCGACTGTTCCTGGCGATGAGCTTCTTCAACATCGACGAAGCAGATACGGCACATGGATCCGAACCTGTCTGGGTCGTCAGCACCGCACAGGAAGCCGCCAAAACGGGTGGATTCGCCGGCGCAGGTGTCGTCGCACACGGTGGAGGTGCCAACGGGTAGGCCGGGAGCGCCCTCGCTGCCGCAAGCGGCGTTGCACGTAGGGGGCGTTTTTGCGTCCTCGGAGAAACGGCGTCCTGATAAGGTCTGCTTTCTTCCACGCTTGCTGGCTTCGAGCGAGGCCAAGCTGCCTTCCTCGACTCTGCTGCCGTGGATGAAGAGAGTCTCGCCCGCAACGGCGTCGGACACAGTGCTGTGATCGACGTGCTCGTTCCCGACGTAGGAAATCTGGAACGAGAGTGTAAAAAGGCGGAGACAGCAGAGGGCGCATTCAAGAAAGCCTTCTCTTACGCATGTTGTACGCAACATGCTCTGGAGAGTGCGAAATTAGTAAAAATTGAGCCTATTTTCTCTAGCCACCGTGTTAATCATTGTAATTACGCTGAGATTAGAACTCCATGACCGATACTCACAGCCGGAGGCCGCCAACAAGAAAAGTCTAATTCGAGCAAGCCTAGGAACCTTGCCTGGTGACGCCATCATCGTAAACCACGAGCATATACTATTACAAAGGATTCAGTGTCACCGATAACCGCTGACCAAAATGTGCTGATCAAAGTTTTGTAGCGTCCCATGAAAGTGAGCGTAATTATTTTGTTGGAGTATATACACGTGTATAATTCGTTGGCCCTTACTGCTGTTGTAGTAACATCGAGGGTAAGCACGTGGCGGCCGGGGCAAATACTATTGAACGGCTCCCGAATATGGAGCATGTTATTCCGTTCACTCGTCGGTCGAAGATTGTACTCTCTCGTACTCTCAAGATGCCACCTGGACAACGTAGTTTCACCGTTCACGCCTACAGCGCTCATGTACTGCCAATTAATTATGTAGCGAAGGGCCTTCTTAAACGTACCGTCCCCGGCTTTGGGCTCTGTGTTAACCTTTTTTTGCTTTTAAACTCGTATCTGCATTTTTTATTGTTTTGCTTCGTCGTCATCATAATCGGTTTTTGGTCTACGAGTTTTGTTTTTGCTTCCCTGGTGTACGTAATAGCGGAATAATTACCTTTATTTGTTGTTTGGTCCCCACGCGAATTATCTTGTTTGTTCCCCTTCTTCCTCTCTTGTTTTCTTGCTTGAATCAATGTTTTTCAAGTCTTTCACATTTTAGAATTTCCGATTTTATTTCGATTTCGATTTTTCGATGTCGAGTTGTCTTTTTCCCCCTGTGGGTTGCGTACGGTCTTTTCGGTTTCTGTGGCGACTTGTCGTAGCGTACCGCAAGTGCCTGATACGTACGTGCGCGGACCTCACGTTCATTGTTTGGTGTATAGATGAGCTTCAGGTATCATGTGTATTGTTGGGTGCTTGTTTCTATTTTTACCGTGCGAGGTATTCTTCCATCATTCCAGAGCTGTAACCGTTTTAGGACCGCAATAAATAGCGTTTTGGGGTCAAACTTCAACTTCAACTTCCACAACAACAACAACAACAACAACAACAATAAAGCCGATTCAACTACTCACAACCATGATCAAAGTATGTTCATGTTTAGAGTTGTATCTAGTTCGTTCTCGTACTTTGCTCGAATTGAAAAACTCCAAATTGAAAAGGTTGCAACATTGCAACTCGTGTGGGAAATATTTTTTTTGTTTTTTGTTGAGGAGAGCGAAGAGTCTTACTGCCTCACTGTCTCGCGTCTTCTTCTGGTTCAATTGTAAGGGAGCCTGTCCTTTGACCACGGACTATTGAAAGTGGGCATACAACCGCCTGGCAAGTAAGTGCCGACTCGTTAGCCCAAATCTGGCGATTGCTCACCAGGTTGGTGGTGACGAACTTGCTGGAGTACCGCTGCCACAGAGGCCAGCTGTACGGAAAGTCGGAGATGGTCAGCCAAAGCGCCACGTCGTACGGGTAAGTGTACCCCCAGCGAGTGCGGGTGTAGTCCACGTACTCCACGAAGTCGGGGTCGTTGTTGTTGTAGATGGCGTTGCCGTTGATGTGGCCGAGCACCTTCCACATGTCCGATACCTGCGCCGTTGAGTGGAAGTTCGTGCCCCCGAGGTTGCTGCCCTTCACCCAAAAATCCTCGTTGCCGCGGAAGGCGGCGTGGTGGAGCTCCTCGAAAGAACTGTCGCTGGCCACGAGGACGTCCCACTCGATGATGGCGAGGGCGTCATACTCGGACAGGCTGGCGTGGACGCTCTCGTCGACGAACATCTTGAAAAACATGACGGAGGGGCCCTTGGGGTAGACATCCTCCTGCGGCGAGGGCGCGCACGGTGGGTCGAGTGTAGTGGAGGTGGGCACGCGTGGAAGTGAGGAAAGGGAGAGGGCGACCCTGGAGTCTGTTACCGTGACCGACCGGGAGCAAGGTTATGACGATCCTGCCTGTGTTTTTTTTATCGGACCTTTTATGTGTTGCAGCAAACGGAAGGGTATTTTGACATTCATCGCTCTGAGGCGTTGACGAAACAAGAAAAAAAGGGAGAAATGAACATATATACGTGGGATTAAACAGCGTCGAAAAAAAGTGAAACAACTTGAGTCAAAGGGGGGCACAAAAAAAAACAAATAGACGCCAAACCTCAAGCTAAATGTTCGGCAAAACAAGTAGACGGAAGAGGTAAAACAAAATGACGAGTATTTGAGACCGTCCTGCATAAAACAAAATTGGCACGTAGCTAGTCACCAGTAGCTAGCCTTGTTTTTCGCCACGGCGGGAGCGGGAAGAACATATATTTTGGGGACCCCCCCGCGCGTAGGCGAGCTTTGAAGCATCTCGACCATACTCCTCGCGGAACCGCTTGTTCGGCACGATTTATTTTCGTCGTACGAAAAAAAGTCCACCTCGATGTCGGGTGGGTAGCCGACCTGCGGTCTGCGTCTACGGTGCTGCATACGTCGTATAACGGCCATGACCATACAAAAACAACATCAGGACACACCATAACGCAAGCACATCGCACACCGCCAAGAAGAAGGAAGATAAGAAGTACAAAGAGCGAGCCAAAGAGACTTGTTTTAGAGGACCACCAACACAAACATATATTAAATACTTGTAGAGGTAAATTAGACATTTTTTAGAAAGCAAATCAATTGTGTACAACTCCAAGAAAAAAAGTTGACAGTCCTGTGGGGCTGTACAGCAGCCTTCGAATGAGCTGTCGCTCAGGCTGGAAGTCTTCGGCATCGCCGCGGTAGCCAGCATCTTAAGAAATCACAATAGAGCCAGCGTATATCGCTTTTTGCGCCCACCCGAAGGCACGAGATGGAGCATGACCGTTCTGACGAGCTCCTCTCACAGGGCTGGCCAAGGGGTTTCGCAGGATCATTTTGGTTCTCTGATACACCACATGGTTCTGGTGATACGCCTTGGTTCTCATTTTAGGCTTCGTTCCCATTTTTCAGATTTGTCTGTTAGATCCAGGGGTACCTGGCCGGGTTGCAAGGGTTGCAAGTGAGAAAAATTACACAGCCTCCCTCCCCCTTCACATCACGTACTATTATACCTCCCCGGGAGTTTGATTTTCACTTGTTTTTAGTGTGACCTTAGTATTGATAAAAACTAGACCAGGTTTACCTCGTTTTACCTGAAAGCAATAACTTACCTGGTATTATATGTACTTTAACGGGTATCGTAGTCAGCGTGTATTACGTGTACTCACCTTGATGTTCGGCGAAGAAGGGAACTACAAGCAGACTGCATGCCAGGGTATATGTTCAGTACCTGGTATGCCTGTACGAAGGCAAGACAACCGGCTCGACCGAATGTCTTTTAAGCAATTAGATCTCAGAGGGTCTGGTGTAACACCCCCTCCCCCCCCCCGCCAGGATATATGTCGCGCGTGCTGGGAGGCTCAGGATAAACCTGCTGTTTCTGCACTAGTTTAAATCAGAGGTGTACAGACCGAACTTTGTTTGGGGTACGAAATAACTCTTTGTTTTCGCTGGAACCCAAAGGGGCTTTTCAGTTTGTTATAAATATATTTATGAAGGACCATAAAAACTGGATCCAGCGGATATACTATAATTTTTTCATATATATATATACAGATTTGTTTGGGTTCGGGCCCATTTACCAGGGGCTTTTCAATTCAAAATATATATTTTAGAAGGACCACAAAGAATGGATTCAGCGAGTATATTTTTTAAGTGTGTCATTAAAGGTTTTCGGGTTTCGGGCCCATTTACTCCTTATGTTTAAACGAATAAGAAAATCAGCTTTCGTACTATTTATCACCTGTACACTCACGATGCTACAAAGGGACAGAGGGTAGTAGTCAGTGGTGTCCTTCTTTGGACGCGCGTATAACTCATCAACTATTACAGTTATGAGGCTTGGGAAACTCACAAGTTTGTACTGCGCCCCATAAACCAGGGAATCCAACAAAAAAAACAAATATTACTCACCGGTAAAATACCTATAAAACAGACCTATCTATGCCAATGGAAACGCGAAGTTCAAAAGTTTTTTTTCAAATATATATATCGCTTTAAAAAAACAGCCGAAAAAAATCTCGTACCGCCGCTGTGGGAAAAAAAGAAAAAAATGTTTGATTTTTGTTTTTTTTTTCCCCAACGGCTGCAGGCGGCGCAATTTGTTTTTTCCTGGTCGCAAATTGTCAACACGGTGATCGAAACCAGCTCGTGCTACGATCGACGCTCGATCTCGACATAGACTCAGCCCACGGCCAACCCACTCGGTATCTGGCAAGCCCAACGAATATAGAAGACGGCCTCGAAGATATTAAGTGGATCCATGGTCTCGTACGCTGCGTTGGCCGACGAGCAGGGCGGTGCATTGAAAAAATAGGGCGATTTGTCGTTATCGTGGCCAAACAAAATACCGGCCAAAGGACCCTATTATTATAGATTGGGGACTCGTTTGCATTAACGTCGTTTCACCCATCGCCCCGGTGTTATACCTGAAATTGAAATGTATCGCCCATTTTTAATTTGTACGGTGGTTTCAAGTTCGGTTGCTTTTGTTTCAATGCACGTCCGCAAGTCATTCACCCGTGTGTTTTGTACGGTGCAGGCTGCACTCCATACCAACCGCCGTACGGGTAGCCAGAACGGCCAAGATGGGTTTGTGAGTGGAGGGAACGGGGGCAGTTCTAAGCTGTGTACTTGAGTGGATACCCGCGGCCAAGTATGTCCAGCTTTTAGGTTGTAAAGTAATTTAATGAGTGCGTGCACCTTCTTCGTGCGTTGAATTTTTAGCCCGCCGAACATAGAATTCTGAAGGACATAAATAGATGCGTTGAAAATAAAAAGAGGCAAGAGACAAGGAAAAAACTACAAAAATAAACAATAGGAAGCAAGGCGCCCTCGCGGAGGAGACGTGACAGACGACACACAACAAAGAGAAGAAACGACACCATCTCAAAGAGGGGAAAGCCAAAACCGAACAGGAAAGAACAGGCAAACGGAAACACATCCAAGAAAAAACACAAACACCACTCCAGGCAGCCGCAGTAATGGGTGGTACGAAGAGCATAATAAGCGGGTATTGTTTAGTTGTCGGACTTGTACCTCGCTACCCTGACTACCGTCTGCCTGCTGCAAACTTTAACCCTTTTTTTAGAGGCGCAGTCCCGTTTTGGGGGCACACTACTACTTGGAATCTGACTGGTTTGTCCATCAACGGGACAACGGCAAAAAGGTTAACCGTGTTCCACTCCCGGAGAGGAGACGCCAGGCAGGCAAAGGCAATGGGGTTGAATCAACAACCTGGAGACCAGACTGGTGCTGGATGTTTAGGCTGGCTCCAATTGTCGTGATAGAACTCGACCCTAAGCTGGAATACGCCGATGGTCTACGACAAACAAAAAAATCATGTATGCCGCGGCTAATCCCGAGTACGCTGATATTACTCGCGGGGGTAACGGTTCGGAGTTCGAAACCAGCTATCTTCCACGAGTTTGATTTTCAAGTGATTCGTGTGTTTGATTTTGGCTTTTTGGGTTTTTGTATTTTTTCCGTGGCTGAGGGTGGCCGCAGCTGTCTGCGAGGGATCAGGGTAGGCGCGGGGGTGCTGTGTTTGGGAGCAGGTTGGCTGGTGAAACTCCGGCGGCTCCTGCGGAGGGTTGCATTCCTTGTGGATGGGTGCCTGGTACTAAATTAATGGGCTTATATATATCCTGGAGGATCAGGGTGTGGATGAGGTCAGGATATATATATATACAGATGCCCAGAGGTCCGCACCATGGTCCACGTATTAGAATGCATGCTGTCCTCGAAGTTTTCTACAGTAGTAAGTACAGCAAGGTATTTATTTCACGTAAGTATACTGAAGGCGATACAACACAGAAGCAATCTAGTGTCAACTGGTGGGGGCTTGTCTTCAATTTCGGACTTGCCTTGCATCATTAAGTCGCTTGAAGAAGATATACAGCTGGTAAGGGAAGAATATAAACAGCAGCTGCTAATAAAGCTGCTGCCTATTTTTCATTCGTGGCATATTCGTACGAAGAAGTAGGGCCACGGCCAGGAGAAATGACTATAAATTTCGAGCGGTACGTACCGGAAAATCAGAAAATAAACTCAAAACGTTCAAGAGACAAGACCAACGCAGCGTACGAGACACATCATCCCCGACTCCGGCCTAAGACTCCTCACCAAACCGGCTCAAGAATAAACGTAATCATTAGACGACGTCACTGATTGGGTACAGCCATAAAACAGCGGACGGAGTGCGACTCGGAACTTCGCATGCCTGGCAAAAAAAAACCCAAGAAAAACAGCAGTGGCGCAGAAGCCGAGCACATATACGACACAATAGATACGGACGCACCCAGTTGATCATAAAATTTGCAGCTGGATTGTAAGTATGAAACGACGCGCATGCAGGTAGAAGTAAGTGGTAAAATCAATAAGGCGCACTGCACACCGGATGGCTCAGGGCTAGCGAAGGACGAGGACGACACGAAATAAATGGCATGTATGTATGTGCTCACGTTTTTTTTTTAAACACTCAGAAGTGCAACGTAAAGCTAGCGTTTTTTAATGTGAACAACGAGCACAATAATAAAACATACAAACGAATCGAAACTCCCCGTCTGCAGAAGAAACCAACCGTGCTCGGAACAAGAATCGCTACTAGACGTGGTCACATCGAGCGGAACGACCAACACGAATCGAAGCAAAAAAGGTGGGGAGTAGAAACGCTGTCTTCAACACCGGGCAAAGCAAAGCCGGTCAGCAGACAATCTTAACTGACGTACCGGCAGAGCCGGACACTAACTAACCCGACATATTCGCGGTTGCCCCTGTGGCCCATTCTAAACCTCGAATTCTACTCTAAATGCAAAATAATAAGTTGAAAACGTGAGGACAAAAATGCCACCGAGACGAGCGAGAAAGGCTTGAATATATAATTGTTATTTTTAAACTGCCGAGAGCGCGTATCGAGGATATTTAAAAGCAGATCGAAGCGAGTCGGAGAAGCGAAGAAATAGCTGAAGTATTCTCGCGAAAAAACTGAAGGCACGAGCCGCAAAGGGTCGGGGCGGAGAGAGCGTGCTGAATGGTGCTGCGTCTGTAATATCCGTTCAGAGAAGAGAGCGTGAAAAAAATAATGGCGAATATTTGAAATGGGGAGATGAAAAAGAGGGAAAACTCGACGTTCAACTCGCCGTTTCTTACCTCTTGACTCAGGTGAGCGTAGACAAGGCGCGTTTCCGCAAAACAATTGCCTGCAGTCTCGCGGATGGTGTCCAAGGCAGCAGTCACGGCAGGAGCGTCTTCCTCTCCCTCCGCGTAGTACAGGACGAGGTCGGCGTTTTGCTCCGTCAAGGGCGAGCACGTGGATGGCCATCGCTCCAGAGATGACACCGCTCGAGAGAGGTCGCCCCGATAAACTGGGACTATTACGGCTAAGTGCTGCTCTTGGTCATCTCGAGGCGAACCAGTTGTTGTGTCTTCAACGGCTTGAACGTCTCGCGCGCCCGCGAAAGGAAGGAGCGCCGAACCCGAGAGGGCTAGGCAACTCGCGAACGCGGCAGCCCGCATGCGAGGAAGCTACTATTAATAGATACACAGTTTCTTCTGTTCAGTTTTGCGTTGCAGCGCAGAAAAAAAGGTGGAGGGTGGAGTGAGGATGGCGGGCACATAAGCCGACTCGTCGAGGAGCATAAAGAGGAGGAATCCATATCCATATTCAAGGGATCTGTGTGCGCGAATTTTGAATCTAATTCCAAGTTATATTGAAGATACATCTGGTATATTTTCCATCCCAGCAGGTTTCGCCGGTAGAGGCAACCAACCGGCGAATTCGAAGAAACGGCGGAGTCTCGTGGGGTCGTACGTATAGGTCAAATCTTTCCTGTCTTCTTATTAAACTTTTCCTGAACACCAGCGTCATTGGAACGGTTGGAATGGAAGGTGTTGGCCCCCAGCCGTTGCTTGCTGCTGATTGGTTACGAATTATTTCCGATTTAGACAGATTCCAAGCGCTCTCACCCTGTCGGCATATTTTGGAGGAGGGAGCTAATAAGATGTCTAATATAGCTCAAACTCAAAACAGCAGTAAGTAGTAGTAGTAGTAGTAATCATTTTCACGTGGACCGAACAACCCGACCCTACAGGCACGAATTGAACGACATCAGTAAGTAGTTGCAGTTGCAGTGAGTGGCGCGTGATGTATATAAACCTCGAAATGGACCTTTTTGTCTATTATTATTGTTGTCCTTACATTTGTTTATGGTCGCACAAAGCAATGCTCTGCTGTTAACAACAATTTATAGAACGAACTATTATCGTGGCAGATTTTTTAAGGGGTCTCAGAACCGGCATTTTAGCCGGACCCCGGGGATTTACTCGGCTGAACTGTCAAAAACACCGGTAAATTACTTCCTCATCATCAATGTAATAGGAAGATCTGAAAAACCTATTCATAAAGAAAAAAGAACGGCTGGGACGCACAACGCTTCCCACCCAAATTACTCGAGTCGAAGAAGGCTCACACAAACATGAAATGAAATCCGTAGTAGGCATACAATGACCACTGTGGTATCCACCCAACTCAAGCATAGCGTTCCCCCGTTCGGGCTACTATTATACGAGTAACCAAGTAGTGGCTGCTGACAACAGCGAGCGGTTGCTGTCTGGAGTGCTGCCTGCACCGTATGAAACGCGCGGTAGTAATATTGAACACAGACAGGGGCACGCCTCCCTGCTGTCTATGACCCTCGAATTCTTCAGTAAATAGCATAGAAGAACTTGCTGCTAGAAGCTTGAATCGCGCCGTGAGGAAAACTTGAATGAATTAGATCGCAAAAAAGTTCACAAGAAGCGAGCGCAATGCAATCCGAGTCGACGTTGAAAATTAAAGGGACGAGCATTTTTTTGTAGAAGAGATGTACTGGATCGTTGAAAAGGGGGGAGAGGCAGGGTCGTGACCAAAAGAGTTGACTACGTACCTCGCCCATATATATCTGGTATACCATGGACACCCCCGCATGTTAGTGGTAGTTTATTTGTGGTCACGCCCTGTTAATCCATTAAAATCCAGGTAAGCAGAGAGTACAGTAGTAGTAGTAGTAGTGTGATTGTTGATTTGCTTTCATCTCTCTTCCTACCGTACATGCTCGAGTGTGTTTGTATGCAATGGTTATCGGGTCTGTCGTCTCGAATGCGATGACTTGGCATTGCGTTGTCTACTTACTCTATTTATTGCATAACAATGTACTACTTCTGTGTCTGAGTCGTAGTGTTGGGACCAGCGAGCTTGAATACTGCTATTTTGTTTGTTTGTTTTTTTTGTTTGTTTGTTTGTTTTTTTGCTCATCCCATTTATTTTCTTCGCACATCGTCTTCTCTCTCTCCTTTCAACTCGTAACTCAGGTCCGGGGTCACATAGCAGGCTCTTCTCCCCCCTTCCCGCTACGGCACGTGCTTTCATATTTATCGCGAGAAGATTTCAGCATTTTCTCCCCTCGTCGACTCGCATCGAATTGCGCTTACCCACGCTGCTAGGCGCTCTCAACAATTGAATCCTTTTGATTTATATATATATATATATATATATATATGCAAATAAAGTCAAATGTCCGACCCACCTGGGGCTCGAACCCAGGACTCAAACACAAGTAGAATTTATTTGAGGTTAACCACTTGAACCACCGGGGCGACCGGCCTAAATGCTATGAATAGGATTAAAAATGGGCACGGCCGCTGGACGTCGACAGGTAAAACGATTGGTCGAAGGGGGCGCAGGGTCTAAGAGGAGTCTTCAGGAATATGTTGTGGAGTACGCGCGCGTATGCTTTCCCCAAAATAACGAATACAACTTGGGCGCAGGTTTTTATTTGCAAGAAATATATGTATCTCTGAGAAAAAATCATAAAAAGGTGTCTTCAGATACACAAGAAAACATAGCTTTCTCTTTAATTTAGCCTTGTTTGCACTACTATCTGGGCCGAAAACACTTGATACCCCTACGAGTGCGAGGACGTCACGGGAACGTAATTACTCCGCCCGCTCTGTATATTTCGGGTACGTCACGTACGATCCGCCATGAGACCAGCCAACATTATTATAGGTAAAAGTCATTTTCAGTGGTGGTCCAGTGCTACTGAGTGAGTGTAGGAGTCGTGGTGCCAGCTCTCCCCCGGAGCTCTAGGCCAAATCCCATAATAAGACGTGTCTCAACATAAACGTCTGAATCCATTTTCCAGAGAAAGAGGCACACGTCTTGCACGCTATATATACGAGTATGTTGTTGTTGTTGTTGTTGTTCTCACATTAACTCGTCGCCACAACGCAATGCAGTCCGAGATCGCAGGACAACCTCTAATAACTAGTGGAAGAAATAAATCGGTAAAAATAAAACAAGCCAAAAAATAATAAACATAATAATAACACATCTACCCGCCTCAGACAAAAAACAAAAAGTGAGGTCCGCGCACGTACGTATCAGATACAACATGTATGTGGTACGCTGTTCAAGACGCCACAGAAACAGAGAAGATTACATACTGCTTTCCCGTTTGTATCATACCTCTTACTTTGTGTCTCAGTTTGTATCTTCTTTTGTTTTGTTGTTGTTGTTCTCACATTAACTCTCACGAAGGAGTCCGTGGTCACACAAAGGTGCTGGAGCCCTAGGAAGATCCGAAAAACGAAAAAAAACGAAAATTCGGCTGCCTCAAAATACACGAGACGAAGAAAGCGCACACGACAACGAGCTAAAACCAATGTGCAAATTGAACTAACATTCCTATCTATCTTCGGTTTTGCATTTTTGCTTTATGCTACCTGGTATCTGCTTTTGTTTTTTTGCTTCGCTTCATCGTCTTTTTTTGTTTTTTGTCTGCTGTTACGGGGGGCCATATTTAACAGGACCAAATATTGTTAGTAGAAATGGTTAAATATATAGGTTTTTATGTACACCATAGGTCCTGTTAACTGGGGTCCCCCGTAATAATAGTCTCTTTTTGCTTACCTGGGGTCCTTTAGTGGTACCCTTCATGGGGAATAACCTACGCAATTATCAGGGGCGTGGTATCATAACTAAGGCCAAGTATTATGGGAAATTTTTGAGACGTTATTTCTGTCTTTTTATTTTGTGAGTTTTCGGGCTACAGAAAAGTGTGGGTGAAAATATATAACGTGTATTATGGGTTCTGATTTTTAAAATTGGTTTTGTATAAAAGTGGCTTCGTCTGAGGTGGGGTCCAACAGCTTGGCTTCGGCCTGTAGCATCTTCATCCAAGTTGATTTTCTGTAGTCTGGGCGTGGCTTGGCACGTCTCGAGCGTTTTACGGCAGGCGTCTCAGCGTCCTCCTCGTCGTCTTCAAACGTTGCGAAGGCAGCGGCGGCCGCGAGCGTGGTTTCAGCATCCAAACACGGGAGGATTAGCGCCGGCGACATCGAGTCGCCATCGCTGCTGCTGCTGCTGCTGCTGCTGGTGCTGCTGTTGCTGCTGCTGCTGCTGGCGGTGCTGCTGCTGCTTCTGCTACTGCTGGTGCCGCTGTTGCAGCTGCTGCTGCCACCGCTCATATTGCTTCCATGTGAAGGAGAAGCCATCTCTCTTTACACAAGCGCCGTAGTTACCGCCCGCCGTCAGCTTGATGCTTTCGCGTGGTGGGTGACGGGTGGCAGGTGCGCAGGTAGATAGGTGGGCTGGCAGTAGTAGTGAGATGTAGCACCCAAAATACGAAAAATCTCAATTCTCAGAAATCAGCCAAACCTCTCAGAACTGAGCTCAGTTCTGAGAGGTTTTGCTGATTTTTGCCCCCTCCAGGAACTGAGATCAAAAATATCGATGATTTCCTGTCCCATAATAAATAGATGGTTCTGATTTTTGGGCTTCGGAGATCGCTGAAAAAGCCAGAAATAACGTCTCAAAAATTTCCCATAATACTTGGCCTAACTGCACCTTTTTGTGTCAGACAGTCCAGGAAAAGATGGCGACCGTTGATATTCGTGGGGTAATAAGGTTCGATTGCTCCTTTTTTCTCTGCATATCCGCGAGTCTTCACTCTGACAGCACTCCAGATAGCAGGCAGGTGTGCTCCTCTTTCGTTTTCACGACTACCGTGCGTTTCGTACGGTGCAGGTAGCGCTTCAGACAGCATCCGCTGTAGTCAGCAGCCACGAGTTGGTTAGTGGTGGGAAAAGGGGTACTCTATGTTATAGTTGAGAGGATATACCCGCGGCCATGTTAGTTCAGTTTGCACATTGGTTTTGGCTCGTGTGCGCTTCTTCGTCTCGTGTATTTTGAGGCAGCCGAATTTTCTTCTTTTTTTTTGTTTTTTCGGATCTTCCTAGGGCTCTAGCACTTTTTTTGTGTGACCACGGACTCCTTCGTCAGAGAGTTAATGCGAGAACAGCAACAACAACAAAGTGGTGGAGTGCATATTTTGTTTTTCTTTGTTTTTTTGCCTCTGTTTTACACCCCTCGCGATGCGTGCGAGCCGAAAACCTGCGAAAAATTGCGCATTCTCTTGGGGGTGCTCTTTCTTGATTTCTTGCTTTTAATTATTGCTTCCTTGCCGGACTTGACCTATTTTCTCTCTCTTCCCTCTTCGGTGTGTGATTTTTCTTATTTTCCCCCGATTGTTTTTTTCGATTTGTCGACGTCGAGTTGTTGTTTTCATTCTTTCTGTCTATTGTTTCTGGGTGGATGTGGTCCTCTCGGTTTCTGTGGCGACTTGTACCGAGTACCGCATATGCTTCCGTTCCCCTCGCTGCCTCGGCAAGGAATGCTGCGAGGCATGCCCTATCAGGCTAATAGCGAGTGGGGTAGGTCTTTCTGGCGGGTGTAAGGCCGGACTCACCCTCAAGGAGTGATACCTTCTTGCTGCTGCCTGTGGCCGCGAGGCTCAGGCGGCAGTAGAGTTGGGTCGTACGTGGTGCGTCAGACACGGAGACCTACGATTCGCGCGTCTTTTTTAGGCAGCTGCGGCAGAGCAGCAATGCTCAATCGGGGTGTCCGTGCGCGGAGGCAGGCGCCACCACAGGCCACACTACGGCACAGTCAATTGCGCCGGTAGGAGGCTGGATTCGACGACGAGGGAGGAGGGAGACTGAGCGTCGACGTGCGGGGAAGAGACGGATTGACCTCCCCCTGCGCGAGAATTTTTATTTCCCAGATCAGAACCGCAAGTGCGAGGAGCATTTTGTTTTTCAGGATGACGGAGAAAGGGAAACGACTGGAAGGGAATGGCAACGAGTGCACGCGCAAAGGAGCGGGTGGATTGGGCCAAGGCGATGATGCGGCCATGAAGAGCGGCAGGAAGACGGTGCATGGAGACCCATGATCTGCGCGCACACTATCATCACGAGAGAAGCAGTCATAATAGGTTGTTTTTTTCCTGGTATTGTTTTTCACGAGGCAGAATAGTATCTACCGGTACTCGTTATAAACGTCGTCACTGGTCTTTGTAGTTTAACGAGTTATATATATACCCTTCATGGGGAATAACCTACGCAATTATCAGGGACGTGGTATCATAACTGCTGTGCTGCAACTTTATTGCGTCAGACAGTCCAGGAAGAGATGGCGATGGTTGATATTCGTGTGGTAGTAAGGTTCGATTGCTCCTTTTTTCACTGCATACCCGCGAGTCTTCACTCTGACAACACTCCAGATAGCAGGCAGGCAGGTGTGTTCCTCTTTCGTTTTCACGACTACCGTGCGTTTCGTAGGGTGCAGGCAGCACTTCAGACAGCATCCGCTGTAGTCAGCAGCCACGAGTTGGTTAGTGGTGGGAACGGGGGTACTCTTCTATCTATGTTATAGCTGAGAGGATATACCCGCGGCCATGTTAGTTCAGTTTTGCACATTGGTTTTATCTTGCGTGCGCTTTTTTCGTCTCGTGTATTTTGAGGCAGCCGAATTTTCGATTTTTTTCGTTTTTCGGATCTTCCTAGGGCTCCTGCACCTTTGTGTGACCACGGTCTCCTTCGTCAGAGATTTAATGTGAGAACAACAACAAACAAATATATATATCTGATACGTACACGCGCGGACCTCCTTTTTTTCATGTTTTTGTCTGAAGTGTAGATAGATGTGTTTTTTTAGTTATCGTGTGTACTATTTTTTGCTTGTTTTTTAATTTTACCGATTCGATGTATTTCTTCCACTCCAGAGTTAATGGTGCCTGTTCTGCGACCACATACTGCATTGTATTGTGAGTTAATGTGAGAACAACAACAGCAACAACAACAACATCAACAACAACGACGACAACAACAACAACAACAACAACAACAACAACAACAACAACAACAACAACAACAACAACAACAACTACCCAGGATAAACGATGAAAATATCAACTCGACGTCGAAAAATCAAAAATCGAAAAAAACACAATTTCCAAAAGGAAGAGCGAGAAAAAAGTTCGATCAAGGTAAGGCACCACCAATAGATAAAAAGAAATCAAGAGACGAAACACACAAGAGATTGCGCACATTTTCGCAGATTGCGGGCTCGTACGCTACGCGAGGGGTGTAAGAGAAAATAACAAAACAAGAAGCATACCAGGTACACTGTTACTCCGCCACTAAGGACACCAGGGAAGCAAAAAAAAAAAACTAACAGACAAAAGGAAAAAAACAGAAAGAAAGACGAAGCAAAGCAAAAAGCAAAAGTAGATACCAAAAAAACAAATCGGAAGATACAAGCAGATACACAAAGCACTGAAAGAAGTACAAACGGGAAAGAAGGAAAGGTGAAAATAACGGACAAAAAAAGGACGAAAACGGGCGGGGGCAGTGAGGTGAACCGAAAACCGAATCTCTGTTTTTTCGTTTGGTTTTTTGTCGGTTTTTCCAACCAAAAATCGACTTTTATTTGTCGGGTTTTCCGTTGGAAAAATAAACCGAAACCGGAAAACGGACCCAGTTTTTCTCGATCGTTTTTTTCCCCTGTCACCTACCCCAATAAAGCCTTCATATCTGTATAGAAACCCCTTTAAATATATTTTGGGATACATACGCCACACGCGACACAGCCAGCACACAGCCCATAGCCAGCACGCAGCCCACATCTCAGATTCTCGCAACAGCATAGCAGTACGTGTAGCAGCACGGCACACAGAAGCACAGCAGTGGCAGCAGACAGCAGCTGTCGCACAGGGCACAGGGCAATGTGCACCGCGAGACTGCTAGGGATAAGTCATGTCGAATGCAGACGGCAGTGCTGGCTTCTTCGTTTGCTGCACTGCTGTCGCACTGCGACAGTTGCCCTCTGCCTACAATAATGCTTCTTCGTCTTCACAGCCCCTCCTTGAGCAACGTAGATTTCCTCATGGCTCATGACGTTAGCTGCATGCTGCAAATTGTGTCTTCACAAACAATCCTACAAAAAGGTTTTTATCGCAGCAACTAACTCCTGTTGCATCTGTAATTATTATCTGCTGCACGTACCAGTATGATAGCTTATTATGTCGGCCTGTACAGTCTTGCGCGGCGGACGCAGGTACTGCAGAAAGACCATTTGACACCATACAATTGTATATCACATTATGCCAACACATCCAAATCGAACCCTTCGAAACACTGACCATTTAGTTGAGTTCGACGAGAAACCGACAGAGAAGTCGACGAGAAATCTTCGGTTTCGGTTCCGGTTTCGTTCGGTTTAAACCGGCCTAAACCGACCAGCGTTTTGGGGAAAACCAGAAAAACCGACCGGCCGGGCCACTTTTCACTTTCGGTTCACAACACTGGGCGGGGGGAAAAGAAAATACGAAAGACAGGAACTGGTGCCTACGGACGCGTAAAGTTGCCCGGGTGGCACCATGCTAGTTACTTGGGTCCCAAAGAAGGGAGCGAATCATGACGATGATGGCCATACCCAGGCTTCAGTCTGTTGGGCAGACTGCCCCCCCCCCCCCAATTCCTCCTCTCCCCCCTCGTTCCCCTTTCGCCCCCCCCCCTCTTCCTTGCCATTCTGCCCACGGGCGTTGGCGTCAACGGCTGTAGTCGTGGCTGCAGCCATCCTGTGCCGTTCTGCCGATGCCTCCTTCTCAACACTATGTCATTTCCGCATGAACGCTTCCGCCCCTTCCTCGACCCGTCGGAACCATCTGCCGGTTTTCTGTGCTGCCTCGCGCCACCCGTCAAGCTTGATGACCAACTCCTTGATTTCCTCACTGTACCTCATCCAGTCCCACTCCTGTCCTCCGGAGTCGCCTTCACCCCCAACCATCTCCCTAAATATCACCGTTTTCAGCAGACGCTCCTCTCCCATGCGTGTAACAAAGCCCGCGAGCAATTGCCTACGTCTGCGTACAGTCGTCTCAACGCTCTCAGAGTTTGTCCAGAGGCGCGCTAGCATAGGATAGGATGTGGTCTTCGCTTTTTCTTTTTTGCCAGCCGTTGCATCGGAGGAGCATCGTGTGGTGGACCGCCCGTAGCCTACCGTAATCAGGCTTGCTCGCGCTCCAAGGATCGCAACCGCAAAATAAACGTTTGGATCATCTCGGCTCTCAGCATCCGCACATTCAGGCGTAGGCACACACCCGGGCGGTCTTAGGTTTCCATCATATGCCACCCGAAGCACGCCCATGCCTTCTGGAGGCGACGCGTTACCTCGACATTTCTGCTCGTCCATCTGCGCTGATATCCCCGCCCAAATACACAAACTCGGTTGTTTGTTTGTACACTTGGCCGGCTACGGTGACGGTGAACGGCACGTTCCTCCCATTATTCGTTTGCAGATACATTATCACCGTCTTGGCCTCCGAGATCGTCAGGCCGATAGCGGCACATGCCGTCACGATCACCGTCATCATCCTCTCCGGGCCGTTAGGCGGTCGCGATACTATGCCCGCATCGTCAGCATACAGCATAGCCCACATTGTCTAGGCCTCTATCGTCTCTTGGCACGTCTTCGATTCGTCTTCGAATGGACCAGGCGCCGGTCAAGGGGTCTGAGGGGGTCAATCAGACCACAGCGAACTGTGGAAATAGGTGCAACTACAGCGAAGACTGCGATTTAATTGACTACTACCAACATGTAATATTGCTCCAACTTGCCTTTCTCGACCCTTCTTCTACCGGGTCTCTACTACTACGTAAGCGTTCTTGTCTGTCACCGGGGACATCGAACCCAGTTCCCCGTGGTTTCGATAAATAAATGCATTTTCAATGGTTTGGCACGAAAACAACAGCATTATCACTCTCCTCGCTCCCCTCCACTCCCCACCTCCAGTAGTACCACCCAACCAAAGTTCTCGTCAAATACACCAAAACACATACCATCACAATCCACGCTGCACCATGCAAGAGCCGAGGACTCACCCTGACAATGAAAATTTCCGGGTTTTTTGCCGTGGTGCCTGAAGTCGACCACCCGACCCGAACCCTAACCCTATCCCTATCCCTAACCCGAAACGCTGTGGGTTGACCAGTGCTTGGATGCTGTTGCTCTAGGTTGATTTGGCCTGCTTGAATGCTGTGCTTGGAAAGGCTCTAGGCTGATTCGGCCGGCTCGGGATGCAGTGGCTTGAAAAAGCTCTAGGTAGGTTGGTGGGGCCGCTTACAAAAAACCCCTTAGCCAATGAGAACGCGTAAATAGCCTACCTTGGTAAATCCTACTATCTACAGTAGGTGCCACCACTATTATTGCCATACAAGCACGAATCACATCTACCCAGCACACCACACAGCCCTGCTCCTACTCCCTACTCTCTAGCGATATGTCATCCGTACCGGAGACAGCCGCACCAGCACCAGCTTCTTTTTGCGGCACCGGCAACCGGCAGCTCTCCGGCGGGGGTTCTGCTCGTCGAGGCTGCTGAAGTCAGCTTCATAGTATCTTCGAATTGCTGCTGCCCCTGTTTTGTTTCGCGGCGTTCGCAGTTTTGTTGGTTGGTATTCGTTCGTCATCATGTATTTTGCTAGATATTCTTGATTTTTGTACTTAGGCCCGTCCGTAACGAACTGGAAACAATTTACGACCCGTGACTTTTTGGCATGCCAAAATATCACGATCCGTGACATTTCAGTTCTAACGAAAAGGCCGAAAAACGTCACGTTTGGTGATATTTTCAATTTGAAAAAAATCCGATATTTCAAATCCAACGGCTTTTGCGGATGGAGCCAACTGTCGCGAGTGGGACACGGCCAGGCCGAGCCGGCCCGACCGTGCCTGGCCCGGCCCGTGGTATATTCGAATCACGGGCCGAAGCGCGACCCAGCCTACGAGATTCCTATTTCACCGACCGTCGGCCAAGCCCAATTCGCGACATTCTATCTCGCAGGGTGTCTCTGTCCGGCGTGACTTGTGGCATCTTAAGGTTTTTTTCGCGTTTGTCTTCAAGCTGCGGCTCCTCCACCTCGAAATTTGGAGGCCACAACCTGCTCGTTAGACCGCGCCCAGCGGCGTCTTTGGGTAGCCGCCCGTTGCCCACAAGTGGCGTACGAAGCCGAGTCTGCCATGCCACTATATTGACCTTCGGATACCGCTGGCTTGCGTGGGTGGTGTAGTGCCCTGTTTAGACGATCTTGGAGACACGACAAATGTCACGAACCGTATTTTTGTTAGTTTTAGGGAAAAGCTAAAACAATTGGCGTCATGAATCATGTTTTTTTCGTCGTAATTCACCACAAAAAATACCGATTTCCGACAAATAATATCGCGAATAGTGATTGTTTTCGTTCGTTAGAAGTGGGCCATATTTATCCCTTTGACCGCATACAGTTTAAACCCGCTACTAAAACATAGCAGGTATATCCTGGGTGTATCCCCAAGAAAGTGTGGCTCGGCTGTTTGTGGTATGCGGTAGCTTGATACAGGTCTGCGGGTATTGTCGGTTTCATATATGGTGGGGTTTCTTATTATGTTTCGGGACATTATTTAGTATCCCTCGTGGATGGAGGGATGGAGCTGCTCCTCCGGGAGCAGTCGCTGATGTTTATGATACGGCCCAGGCTTTGATGATAACGATACTGCCTGTCTACATGTGAGTGGTGCAGCCGGTGACAATCTTAGTGCGATTTACCTCCTGTGTGTGGTTTATGTGGTGGAGTCCTTGACAGAACGGTATTGACCCAACCTGGTGTGTGTTGTGTTTGGTTTATTGTTCAACTAGAATTTTATTTGCTCTTCCTCAACGATCATGGTGTAGACCACGCGTGTATCACGTGCACGCGTCCGACAGCTCCTGAGAACAAACACGATATCGTTTGACTCCGGGCCCGGAGGACGCGGAAGGGTTATACTATGTTAGAGGAGAGCACCTACTGGTGGAAGGGCGTCTGTGGTGGTATGCCGCAAATGGAGGAGCTGCTTGACATGGAGGTGCAGTAGGAACGACGGTATGGAGGTGACGCGCGGTTTTAGCACCAGCAGTATGACTTTGGTGGACGACCGCAGCAACGCTGGGGTGGAGGCCAGAGTTATCAGCAGCAACATCATCGGCGGCAGTATGGAGGCCGAGGGCAGCAACAGCCTCGGCCTCAGCAGCAGCACTTTGGTGGGCAACAGCAGCAACGCTGGGATGGAGACCAGAGTTAACAGCTGTAGCATCATCGGTGGCAGTATGGAGGCCGAGGGCAGCAACAGCCTCAGCCTCAGCAGCAGCAACGCTGGGGTGGAGGCCAAAGTTCTCATCATCATCAGCAGCAGCAGCAGTAGCAGCGGCGGCGGCGGCAGCCACATGCTGCTTCCACATGCTGCTTCCACATGCTGCTTCGGTGTGGTGCACTGGTGCGGCTGGTAACACCGATCGCGTGTGGTATCAGTCTGAGTCTCCTCCGCCTGCAGGAGCGTCGATGTACGGATCCTACATGTGCGCACGGTGTGGAGCCCGAGAGCATAGGGATGTGATTTGCCGTGAACCCAACAGTGTGTGCGACGACTTCATTTTTCATGGTCGCATGGCCACGCAGTGTGTCGCTGCCCAGCCCACTGTCGTCTACGCGCCGAACTACTACAGTACGCCGCAGGCTGGAACGCCGGCGCCCCAGCAGCCACGGGTGGAGCCGACAGCGACGAGGTCGGCGACGAGCTACTCGACCGATGTGGTGTGGAGTGGCCGACGCGAGCCTCCACCGAACGAGCTCTGTGATGCTGAAGAGCCGCGTGTAACGTCTGTGCTGCAGCAGGATTACCCTGAGGTGGTGGGCGTTGGTGTTGCTGTGTCTGACGTGGTGGAACTCGGTGATGCTAAGCCCGAGGTGGAGATTTGTGTTGCCGTCTCAAAGGTGGTGGGGCTTGGTCTTGCTGTGTCCGAAGTGCTGGAGCTTGGTTATGCTGAGCCTGAGGTCGTGAAGCTTCGTGTTACCGTGTTCTAGGTGGTGGGCCTTGGTTATGCTGAGCCTGAGGTGGTGGAGCTTGGTGTTGCTGTGTCCGAGGTGCGCAACTCCGGTCAGAAGGGGAGGCCAACACACCCCTTCGACCGGGCAGAACTCATATGGGCAAGGCTGGCACCGAGTGGCTGGGAAGATGGATCCGACTCGGTTTAGGGGGGGGTGTGGTGGCGGATGGAACGACGACGACTACGTGGGGGCGGGGACTAGCAAGAACAGCAGCAGCGGCGGGGAGCGAAATCTCCCGTTTGATACAGGAAAACAACCCGAGAGGAAGGGGACCATTAGCAACAGCAGCAGCGGGGAGCGAAATTTCCCGTTCGACCCTGGGAAACAGGCATGTAACATTTTTCCAGTGTCGCCCACCTTAGGTTCGGTGGACTGGATCTGTTTTGTTTGTCCTTTTGTGTTTGTCCTTTTCTGTGCTTTCTTTGTGTTTGGCTGGTATGTTCTTGCATGAAGTGTGGTGTATGATGTAGGTGGGCTGGAACTGTTATGTTTGTCCTTTTCTGTTATTTCTTTGAGTTTGGCTGGTATGTTCTCAAATGAAGTGTGATATATTACGGAAGGTGTGGTGTACCTGGCACCTGGTATGTATTTTATAACAGAAACATTTCCACCGCAGCTGCTGTTCACTTACTCGTATGTTAACCAGAGGGTATGAGGGAACCGTACCACGCCTGCTACCTGATTCCTTACTGCTGTGTCTACCCAGGCCGCGAGTTCTAATGGCAAAACGGACGCACCTGCGTTGCCAATTACCCACATGAATATGAGGAAGGCCAACTATGAATATAAATCGGTACTGACGTTGTCTGGTCACTATTGTTTTGAGTGAAATCATGAGGGGGGGGGTTGATGGCATGATTCTACTCGTAGACATAGTGCATAATGATGTGACTCGTTATCTAACGAATAACCTTGGTTTCTGGCACGAACTGGCTTGATTTCTGACGCTGACCCACGCGACACTGCCAACTGCACCCTGCGGCTGTGCGAGATGTAGTCCATGTCGCGGAGACATGGAGCGGCGGTGGAAGACAAGCGTCGCATCCGTATTGTAGGGAGCAGGAGACGGAGGTTGAGAGGTGGGGTTGTGGGGGTTTGGACGTGAATATGTTTCTTTTTAGTTTATGGTTGAGGTAGTTTGGAGTCGTAATGACATCGCAACATTTGTATGATGAGTGCTTTGTCGTCTACCGAGCAGGGGGGGCATAGTAGCTGTACTCGGTAACACGACGAAGCCTCTCTATCGAAGATAGCGGAGTGCAGTTAGAGTGTCATAGTAGCTGGACTCGGTAACACGACGAACACTTTCTATCGCAGATAGTGGAGGTCAGTTGGAGTGAGCGCACAAGTGGATGCGACCATGCACGCAAGGGTACTGACCGGAGGTCTGTCTCTGGTGGAGTGGTTTTGTGCGCGGATGTCTGTTCATCGCTGTCCTCTACTGGATGTAGATGTCTAAGGCGTGTGTTTAACGGGGAGTCTGAGATCAACACGTACGGTCGGCAGAGCAGCATGCCGATTTTCTCATCAAACCGTCGCCCGCTGAGATGTTTCGTTTTGGGCTTGACTTTTTGTGATGAATTTGTGGTGATTTCTTTCATTTATTTATTGGTTGCGGATAGTTTGGGGTATTGGGTGATGATAACGGAGACGAGAGATTTTTAGGGAATTGGAGAAAGTATTGGGATGCACTCATGCGTTGAGTAACACGCCAATAGGGTATGCCGACGGTCTTGATGAATCGTGCCGTACCCGTTGGCTATTGGTTAGGTATGCACAACGTACAGGGGACCCAAAATCACTAGGATCCATAGTACTTTTGAATTCAGATGCCGTATGTTGTTGACTTTTGCATACTCCCGGAGTGAACACCTATGAATAGCAGGGGGCCTATTATAGTTCGATTTGAGATGTCCTACATCAGAGACGTTCTATTGTTCTGCTCTTCCAGAGTAGTACACAACAGGGGGGCCGATGCTATCGGGCAGTACGATATCTATTAGAAGACGGTGCTATTTGTTTTATTTGAAGGTTTTACCAATTACTTATGTTTGTTGGATTTTCCCCTTCCCGTAGCCACTGTCTCGCTGTACTCTGAAAATGAGGTGGATCGATTTGTTATTGGTATTGAGGTGGATATATTTGGAAATGGGATTGTCGTTTTGCCTTGGCAACAATGAAGGATGGAATTTGGGGTTGCCGTTTTACCTTGGCAATGATCTCTTTATGGAATTTGGGTCTTGCCGTTTTACCTGGTAATCGGTGATAAGATATTCGGGACCGATCGTATCGCGCACCGAATAGGGGGGCTGTTTGTGGTATGCGGTAGCTTCATACAGGTCTGCGGGTATTGGGGGTTTCATATATTGTGGGGTTTCGTAATATGTTTCGGGACATTGTTTAGTATGCCTCGTGGATGGAGGGATGGAGCTGCTCATCCGGGAGCAGTCGCTGATGTTTATGATACGACCCAGTCTTTGATGATAACGATACTGCCTGTCTATATGTGAGTGGTGCAGCTGGTGACAATCTTGGAGCGGCTTAGCTCCTGTGTGTGGTTTATGTGGTGGGGTCTCTGACAGATCGGTATTGACCCAACCTGGTGTGTGTTGTGTTTGGTTTATTGTTCAACTAGAATTTTATTTGCTCTTCCTCAACGATCATGGTGTAGACCACGCGTGTATCACGTGTACGCGTCCGACAGCTCCTGAGAACAAACATCGGCCTCTCAAAACGAATAATGAATTCGTTGTCGGAAATTACAGCCGCCTCAAAACCAGCAGCGATCGACGCCCACACGAGAAAAGTTCGATTCGAAAACGTTGAATGAAGCAAGCAACGCGGACTACAGCCCCATGTATGTACAGCACCCGAAAGCTAATACACCTTGCAGTCCTTCTGCGCTGTTGAAGTTTCCGCTTTATTTTATTTTTGATCAATTATAATTCGTTTTATTTTATCAATCGGGTAATAATATCCAGTCACCACCCCCTCCGCTCGCTGCCAAACTCCCCCTGGAAAAATAATTCTCCCGTGTTCAGAAGCGGCTGATAACCGCCCATACAAACAAGAAAGGTTTAAACAACAGTAGGTGAGGGCGACTACTTGTTGACCTGCTCTTCGTTTTCTCCGGTTTCTCTTTTTTTGCTATATATTCACCATGCATGGTACATCAGTACCAGGTAACACAATGCGTTCTTCGAGACGCACACTATTGGACAACTGCGGCGGCCCTCTTTCTGTTTTCCATGGATGGGGAGTTTCGGTGTCATTGGTGCTTTTTTGCTAGAAGTCCTAACGAGGTACCTGGTACTACTGCTGTATCTATACTATGTAGTAAATTTATTGCCGTAAAAACGGGTTTATTTTTATAAGGAAGGGTGGTTTGCGCCATTTCGTAGGTGTTCTTGCACTACTGTGGTACATATCAGTACAGTACCTGGTAACAACGTATTCTTTGGACAGCATGTTATTGGGCAGCCCTCTCTTTCTGTTTTCCGTCGGAGGTTTCGTTGGTTGTTCCACAAGCGGTACACTGGTGGTCTCTTAAACGGATTCGGAAAAAGTGTCTGTCTGTCCGATCAGGGTTACTTTATGGTCACCTACTGAAATATTTATTTCGACCGCCCATGCCGCACGCATCAGGTCGAAGCGCTTGCGGGGACGACCGTTACGGTCCAAACCAAACCTCATCGGGTGCCCTGTGTGTGGAGTTATCGTAGTTGACTTCCAACATCCCAAGCGGGGTGACGGGTCTAGCAACAACAATCGCTCTCCTGAGGCTCCGCCCATGCCGCACGCATCAGGTCGAAGCCATCGCGGAGGCGATCGTCATAGTTCAACCACACCCCCTCGGGTGCCCTGTGTGTGGAGTTATCAGAGTCGAATTCCAGCGTCCCAATCGGAGTGACGGGTTGAGCAGCACTCCCGAGGCCAGCGGAAAACGTGCGGTGAAAATCCCAAGACGCTAATTCATCCCATTAAGTGCGGCTGCCGCACTCAATCGCTCGCCCGAGACCAACCGAAGATTTTTTCGTCAAGTCTATTTTCAAGTGGAAGTACAGAGATACTAGTTTTGAGCCCGGGATGTCCGATGGGAGCCAGTTGCCGGAGGCCGAGGCTAACGTGGCTACTGGTGCGCGAAATACTCATGTTACTTCGATTGCTGCGCAAGCACAAGCGGAGGTAAAAGCTCATCATGCTGCTGTAGCTGCTGCTGTCCAAGAAGAGGAGGTCGACGCACGCCGTATATACAGTGGGTACTCATCTTTGCAAGCTGCGAAAAAAGCCTCGTCTATACCCCAGTTTTTACTGAATTTTACAAGTAAGTGTACTTGAGTTATACATGATCCTCGTAGGTCGTTTGCGCTTATTCCGTACCAGGTACGAAGGTAAGTCCTTGTAAACATAATTATTATGGGGGATCATAGATAATATTAGGATCTGTGGTATACATAAAAACCTAGATATTTAACCATTTCTCCTAACAAAATTTGGTCCTATTAACTATGGTCCCCCGTAATAGTACCGCAGACACGTCTTGAGGAAAAAATGGTTAGAAACGGACTGGTTCCAGGATCCAAAACATCTGGAGTGCAAGGGTACCTCGCTCGCCCAAAACGAAAACAAGCAAAGAACAATACGCATGATAACTGAAGTACATCTACACCTCGGACCAAAAGCAAAGCGAGGTCCGAGCACGTATGCTACGTATCACGTACATGCGGTGCGCCGTACAAGTCGCCACATCATCCCAACCGGGGTGACGGGTCGAAAAGCACAATCGCTCGCCCGAGGCCAGCGGCAAAACTGTCGTCGTGTCTATCTTCAAGCGGATAATTATTTCGATATGAACCCCATTCATTGCGAAACACATCGGGTGTCCTGTGTGTGGAGTCATCATAGTTGACATCCAGCATCCCAGTCGAGGTGACGGGTCAAGCAGCAGCAATCGCTCGCCTGAGTCTTTATGATGCACGCATCAGGTCAAAGCCCTCGCAGAGGAAATCGCCATAGATAGTCCAAACCACACTTCATCGGGTGCACTGTGTGTGGAGTTTCAGAGTTGACTTCAAGTATCCCAATGGGGGTGACCGGTAGAACAGCAGTAATCGCTCGCCCGAGGCTAGCGGAAAAAAGGCGGTGAAAACCTCTCAACACAAATTCATCGCACTTACTCGTTGGTGCGGCTGTCGCACTCAATCGCTCGCCCGAGGCCAGTGGAAAAACTCCTCGTCAAGTCTATTTTCAAGTGGAAAATACCCTCCTACGCACGCCGGCCTACAGTTAAAAATTTCGAAATTTCAAAAAAAAAAAAAAAAAAACGTTCGCTACGTATACAACACCTTTTGAATACCGAGTGTAGCTGATGATACGTACGTGCGTGGACCTCACTGTTTATTTTGGTGTGAGGTGTACGTGCGCTTCAGTTACGAGGTATCATTTGTGATATACTTCCACTCCTCCCGACCACGGACTGCATTGTATTGTGTGGATGAGTGTATATGAGAACAACAACAACAACAACAACAACAACGACAGCTACGGCATAGCGTAGTCAAAGAAAACGTTCCGTTTCTTTTGTGCTTTATACAAACCTTATTTATGAGCTGTTTTTTCTTCTACATGCGCCGGCGGTATGGATGATCCTGAGCCGACAGTCCCGTGGCACTTTGATATTATTACGGCGGCACACTGCCGTCCCCGACACAACAACAACACCAACCACCAGCAACTCCAATAAAGTCTTGCGTGCCTTTTTGTTCCATATGCTCCGTGGTTTTTTTATCACCAGTAAGCACCGCGATAGATACAGTGTAGAACAGAGACCACAAGGAACGCGGTATTCTTTATATTCGCGCTCATCATCATGCAAACCCGACCGACTACATACAACAAATGGTTAAGAGCACACACACTAACTACTTGTGGAATTAGCGCTCCACCCCCGTTCCTCGGCCGTGCAATACAATTTACGCGGAAATGCACCTGAGTGCGTTCGTATGCTCGTTCGTGTCCACGGCGGCTGGCGGCATGGCATCCAGTACGGTATCGTATTCTCGACTCTTGGGGTAAAACAAACAGGGCATTCTCAGGATTAATCCCGCGGACCGTGGAATCGCCGCGAATCAACAATAATACCAGATTGTTGACGAATGAGGAGTAAACAATGACAAAGAAGAATGAAAAAAAACGGTGAATCGAACCCCGGTGTTGTGTTGTTGTTGCAAGAAGTAGGAAGCGCGGCATGACGACAGCCAGTGGTTTTACCGCGGGATTTGGTATTAGAAATACCGTCATAAAAATCCCGTCGTTATACCGCGCTTCCTACTTCGTAAATAAATCAAAACGCTGTAAGTTTGATTTGCCATGATTTTGCCGTTATTTTGTGCCCTGTCATTGTTTAGAAATATTTCACCACTCTGGTACGTTGTTGTTGTTGTTGTTGTTCTCACGTTAACTCATCGCCACAATACAATGCAGTCCGTGCATGGTCGCAGGACAGGCTCCAATATCTCTGGAGTGAGTGGAAGAAATACCTCGGTAGTAAAACAGAGGCGAAAACAAAAACAAAAAGCAAGCATTCGCATTACACCACTAAGGACACCAGGGAAGCAAAAAAGAGACTATTCATAGCTGACAAACCACTCTAAAAAGAAGATGGAGCGAAGCCAAAAAACAAAAACAAAAACAAAAGCAGATAGCAAAACGCAAAAAAGCAAAACGGAGCATACAAACAGAGACACAAAGAGGTACAAACGGGAAAGAAAGAAATATATAAATAAAAAAAGAAGGGACAAAAAGGGACAAACACGGGCGGGGGGGAAAGGAAATACGAAAGGCAGGCACTGGAGCATAAGACACGCAAAGTTGCGCAGGTGGCACCATGCTAGTTTCTTCGGTCTCAAAGAACGGAGCGCCTCATGAATGACGAGGATGGCCATAACCATGTATGGTTGATTCTCAGGGATTCCACGGTCCGCGAGTATAATCCCGGGGAAGGCCCCGCATAATACAACCAGGCACATTTTAATCGTAATGTGATTTCGGAGGTGTCACTTACTTAAAATATGGGTACGACGTATGTACGAAAATCGATTTTTCAAAGACACATATATTCGAATAATGGCCTAAACAATGTGGAAGACTGAAAGGAGGAAATCAGGGGTCTGGGAAGAGGTATTGAACACACAGAAGAACCTGCCGCCGCCGCGCATTCTTCGCCTCACAGGGGGGGAGGAATCATCGGCCGTAGTATGCGTTGTGTGTTGAAAGCGCAGCTTTTTCCTGCTGCTGTGGAATACCAAAGAATATCTCCCATCGTTTGTGTGGAGTTCAACAAAATAAAAAGGGGAAATCCTGTGCCGGTTTCCGGTTTCGGCTTCCATAAGAGTCTCCCTAAGGCGTGATAAGTCGAATGTAAGACGTGCTAATAATACAGGGCGCTCTAAGACGCTACATACTGGTATGATTTAAGACGCGTGGCATTCGCATGTCTTACTCCACAAAAAAATGGCCTGCGGCTGGCTTGTTCCTTGCTATAGATAGGGGTGTACCCCGGATAGTCGAAGCCGGGTACTCGGCGGGTTCGAGCACCCGGATACCCGAATGTTTGACCTTTCCCCCGTTTGGTATTCGTATAGCTCACAATACCTTCTGAAACCTCTCAAATCGGCACAAAACGAGGTCCCCGAACCCAGTGCCCCACACAGGGATCTATCCTTGCCTTCTGTACGGTTTTTACAGAGGATTGCCAATGAATGGTTAGTGTTCATACGCGTGTTTGCTATTTTGATGTCTTCGGTAAGCGCAGCAGTGGCCGCATTTGGTGGAGGCTGCGGACGCGAGGGATGGTGTGTGCACCCAGTAAGAGCACAACGATTCCCAAGAATAGGGGGCAGGCCAGGGGGGGCGATGGAGCACCTGGAGCTCGAGAGCAAAAGGCGAAGGCAGGTACGCGCGGTGGAGAAACGACTAGAGACAAGCATGCAGGTGGGGTCGGTGATTAGGCGCTATGGTCATGAGCGGCAAAGGCAGCCAGGCTCGAGTGCGACAACACGAGTCAATCGAGAAGGTCGTTGTGGTTGGGAACGATCATCGTCGCGGCGGCACACTCTGGTGTAGCCGTCACGGCCTTCTGCCCGTTGAGGTCGGATACATACTTCCCGAAAGGATGTGGTGCAATCGGGCCAACTCAACGTCTAACGTAGAACGAACCGTCCTTCCCACCCCGGCGTGTGGGGTAGCGGTATCACATGCGGAGGGCTGCCGTTAGATTGCAGGGTCAGGGGACGGTGGCAGTGGTTGAATTGCCTTCATCGGTCCGGGCGCAGGATGATATCGTGACGTGAAAACGATCTGCTCGGGAAGAGTCTCGGCGTCTCTACCATCATCAGTTATTACGGCATACCTGGTACGAACAACGCGCAGCAGGACTCTCACGCAGAGGGCAGGAGGGATTCACGGTGGTGCGGGTTCGCGTTGAAATGCAGGGGGAAAACACCCACTGGAGAGGAGAACAACAGGAATATAATTGCAGCGTTCGGACGTAACGATGAGGACCGTAAGATAAGGTTGTTCCCTGACCCAGAACGGGCGTTAGTTGTTGGAAGGCGAATAGTATCACCAAGAAATTCCTACAAAAACAAATACGAGCAAACCAAAATGAGACTAAGGTAGAGTTGTACCGCGCAGGTGGGATGTGTGCCCTACACTTTCGATGGCGTCGAAAATGTAAGGGGTCTTGCCAACGGTTGACTAAATCTTGCGGGACGGTATTCTCGCACGTCTGACTATTATGTTGTCGATGCAAACAATTTGGGCAATACTTCGTCCATCTTGCCGAAATTCAGTGTAAACAAGTCGCCAAATATGTGGAATTTGGTCAACTCAATTCGGGCAGTGGTTCGTGCGTATAATATATTGTCGAAAGGTACCAGGACGGAACCAAGACGCGAAAGACTCCGAACTTCGTTATTGTATGTCAAGGGTTAAGAACCGTGCAAACAAAAACACAAAAAAGACGAGACAAAGTCAAAAATCTGCCTGCCGGTACACTTTGGTCGGTGTGCACGGCAACAAGAAGACCTTCACGAAGGCAAAACCAGTAATAATAGGCAGATTGTTCAAGTCTTGCACACCATATTGTTACCAGTGTTCTCTTGAAAGGGGGCGCGTCAAAGTATTGCGCTAAAACAGACCAAATAGACTGAACTGAACCAAGAACCTTTGCGAAACATACCTGCATCTCGTCGGTACATTGATTGGAGTATTTGCGCGTCGTGCGTGTGTAGTTTCAAACGGGACGAAGAAACCTAACGCGAGAAAAAAACAAGCAAACGAACAAACGAACAAACAGAGAAAAACCGACCCTAACAGTCTCGGTATACGTTTCTCATGAGATGGACAGCATGCTATTAATAGTGCAGTAGTTATTACTGTTTGAACATGCCTCTAGGTTCGAGATAACACGCAACCTACCAGGATTTAAATTATCTTAATTCGAATGGCTCATTTTTTGATCGGGCGTAATGCCGGAACAGGAAGAAAATACAAGGGACAACAACACGAGCAGAGCAAGTCGCGATCACCGGTGTGTTAGTTTTCACCTGGAGAATCATGCCAGTACGGTACACTGCTATTACGGGGGACCATAGTAAATAGGACCAAATATTGTGAGTAAAAATAGCGAAATATATAGGTTTTTGTGTGTACCGTAGGTCCTATTTAATATAGTCCCCCGTAATAGTGCTACTTGCTCGCTGCTCCAAGGAGAGTGGCACTCTAAGCATACACTGCCCGCATATCTATCCTGTTGTTGTGGGGGCGTCAATTGACTCATTCCTAGTACATGTGTGTGTTCTTCACATTAAACCGTTCTTTTTACCCGCCGACATCCAGCACAACCAGTGTCCGTGCCGATTCTTCAATCCTAGAAGAGATACAAGTTATGTGGTCACAAAGCTACGTCACAGAGATATTACGTTGCCACGTACCAGGGTATGCAGTAAGCACTGCAGTGGGCAGTGCAATGCCATGTCATCATACTATTACGGGGCGCTATAGTTAATAGGACCTATGGTATATATAAAAAACCTTTTTATTTAAAAAACATTACAAACAATATTTGGTTCTATTAACTATGGTCCACCGTAATAGATACGACAGGCACGACATACACAATCTATAAATTAGAGAAACGAAAAGAAAATATCAAAGAGGACACAAAAACAAACTTAAAAACAATTCGAAAGAGAAAAAGAATAAAATGAAAGCAAGAACTAGAAGAAACAACCTGTCGTCGTCCCCCCCCCGCAGGCGAGGTGGCCAACACTTGAAAAAGAACGAGCTGGAAAAAAGAAAAAAACAACAAAAACACCACTGCTTGTAATCAGAGTAAGAAAAAGCACAAATTCAAAGGAAAAAAATAACAAAGAGAAAATAACTGGCAGACCAAAGCCCAAAGCTCCCTCCATCCAGGTGGCGGCAGCAGTTTGTGGTACGAGTAGTATAGCCAGGTTCCCCCTGCTAATCCGCCTGGTACCTTGCGACCCAGACTGCCGTCTCCGCCCTACGTTCGTCAACTATGCCCAGCCCCTTGGCGTCAGACAATGCGAAACGAGCAGAGCAGGTTCGTCATCCAACCACGCCACACGATTCCTTCAGTACGGTTTATAAATCAGAAAGGAAGAGAAAAAAATAAAATGAAAATCAC
The DNA here is from genome assembly GCA_031213475.1 of Nereocystis luetkeana. Classification (NCBI taxonomy): domain Eukaryota; class Phaeophyceae; order Laminariales; family Laminariaceae; genus Nereocystis; species Nereocystis luetkeana. Next base: position 367,504 of record JARUPZ010000026.1, on the reverse strand, counting down.
GGAGAGTCAGCGCAAGAAAGAAAAAAACAATACAAAAAGAGAAGACAAGGGAAGACCACGTTCGAACCAGCTGCACCCGTTGGTGGCACTAGTAGTATGGTAATGTTCTACTTCCTAGTCGGCCTGGTGCCTTGCTGCCCTGTCTGCCATCTCCTTTCTGCTTTCGTCTACCACCGCAGTTTCCCTTCTACTCCTACTGTTTCCCCCCCGCTCCACATTCCCTTGGTCGGGCTTTCTGCCACTCCTCCTGTTGCCCCCTCCACCCCCATTCCCTTGAACACTATCCACGGCGGATGCGCGGCGCTGCCTATTCATCTCAGCCTCAGCCTCGTGCCACCTCACCATGAACCGTTCGGCTGCTTCAACGATCCCCCGGTACCACTTCCCCGCCTTTTTGGCTGCAGTGGACCACAACGCGGTCTCAACTCAAAACACCAAGGGGGCAACTTCCGTTGACCCTTCGATGGCTCGAAGCTCCCTAAGGTCTTCGACTATGCATCTTTACCAAGTCTTACACTGCCCGACTGGTCTCGGGTTCTCCACACCAACTATCGTCCCGAACATTACCCGACTGGGTAATCGCTCCTTGCTCTGCCGTGCCACGCCCCCCGCAAAGAAGAGCCGCCGTTTACGAATGGTCGTTTCGATGCTCTCGCAACGTGTCATCTTGAGGGCCTTCGCGTACGAGAGGGTGGCATGGTCAGTACGAAGTCGGCGCTGGAAGCCAATGACTCGCAACAGGACTTGGTGGTGAGCCGTTCGAAGCTTGGCAAAGTGTTCCGCTCTGAGGGTCCACGTCACACACCCGTACAGCAGGGTCTCAATCACCTCGGCCTTCAGCATTCGGACTTTAAAGCTAAGGGGCGCGGTCGTCCTATCATACAACTCCAGGCCGAACCGTTTGAGGCATGCTCGCATGAGGCGGATCCGTCGGTCGAGTTCGAGCGAGAGGGCAGCGTTTTCGTGGATAACGCCGCCTAGGTATAAGAACTGGGTCGTCTGCTTATACCTCTGGCCTGCCGCTTCGATGACGAGCAGTGGTGCGAGGGTTGTCTGGTCTGGTGTTTGCAGGATCATTGTCTCTGTCTTGTTTTCCGACACCGTGAGGCCTGCTGCTTCGAAGACAGTCACGATAACTGTCATCATTTTCGCGAGCCCTTCAGCCGTTCGAGACAATTCCTGCATCATCGGCGTACAACAAGCCCCATACAGCCCTTCGCACGCACGCCAATCGTTCCTGCTTCCCTGTTCGAAGTACTCCAGCATCACTGAGTTGGACCAAATCCCTTACGAGGGCTTCGTCTTGGCTGAAGCGTACTAGTACGACGTGTAACGCAGCAGCCAAGAACACGTTGAACAGTAACGGTGATAGTACACAGCCTTGCCGCAGCCCCTGCGTGACATCAAAACATTCCGAGAGCTCGCCGTCATCAGTACGCACGCGAGCCCGCATGCCATCGTGGAAATTACGGATAATTCTCAGCATCTTGGTTGGTGCGCCAAAGCGTGTGAGTACCTTCCATAACAGCTCTCAGTCGACAGAGTCGTACGCTTTCTGCAGATCGATGAAGCACACGTATAAGGGGATTTTCCTCTGTCGTCCGAGCTCTTGCAAACCGGCGCACGACGAACAACATATCAATCGTTGATCGTGCGGGGTGGAAGCCGCACTGTTCCACAGGGAGTAGTTCCTCGGTCTCGCAGTAGTTGCTAAGGCGGGACGAGACGATTTTGAACAACACTTTGCCTGCGTGGGCAACAAGCGAAATCCCTCTATAGTTGTTGCAGTCAGTTCGGTCCTTCCTTTTGTGAAGGACCTTGATGATCGCATGTTTCCATTGCTGGGGAACTTCTCCTGCTAACCAAACATTCACAAGGATGTTGTGAAAGCACTAGGCGAATGCCGGGTGGTCGATTTTTAGGAGTTCGACCGGAAGACCATCTGGCCCGACAGGTTTCCGATTCGACATCCCCTTAGTGCTTATGTCATCTCGTCTATGGATGGTTCATCTTCAAGAGACAGTTTAGGCGGTCGCGGTGGCAAGAGGTCGATGATTGTGGGATCGAGTTTCAGCGACTTCGTGTTCAAGAGTTTGTGGTAAAACCCCGCCCATCGTTCACGAATTCGCACCTTATCCCGTAGGATCGTGCCATCCTCGTCCCTAATGAACTGTTCGCTCCTCGCTTTAGTCCCTTCCAATCCTACCGTACTCTTAAGGTGCTTGCAAAAGCCTCCCTGGTCGGTGTTCGCTAGGAGTCGTTCGGTTTCGGCAAGGTACGCTTCGAAGTACGCATGCAGTCCTGCGGCAATCACCTTCCGCAGGTTCGCACACGCAGATCTCAGGGTCTCCCACGCGGTTTTATCCCGGGGGTGGGCACGCAAGAATTGTCGTGCATCCTCCCTCGCTGTCCATGCTGGTATGAATGCGGCCAAGGTTTCGGCAGACTCACACCATCCATGTCTGCGGTGGCGACGTGCAGGGGGTGCTACCTCTTTTTCGACCGCATCAATAATAGCCGTAGTGAAACACACAACCATACCAGATGTATTACGGGGCTGGATAGGCTGGTTGAGATTGGAGATGACCCTGGCGACTACCCGTTCACGACACTTACTTTCCATCGGACATAAAAAGCTGCCTGTCGAACTCTCGGCGTTTCGTCGGTCTACGTATTTGTCTGTTGGGCGCAAAGTGACCACCGAGTCGGACTTTGATATACAAGATGTTGTGGTCTGAGTCAGCCTTAACTGGGGCAGGAGGCTGTGGGACGACTTTAGCATCTTGTACTCTAGGTCGATGGACTTGACGGGTTAGGATGTAGCCGATCCGCTTACGGTCATTCGGGCTGGTGCCGTTGTGTGTATGCAATATCCCACCCTTCGCGTGCTGAAAAACGTGTTGGTGAGAGCTAACTTGCAATTGGTGGCGAACGACAGGAGCCGTCTGCCAATATCGTTACGAACATCACGTCCTTACGCTCCCAGCACTCCACTTCCATCATCACCGCACCCTTCTTTCCTCTGTCCAGTTCGCGCGTTGGCATCCATCAGTACAAACAGACACTCTCTCGTCGGGAGTTTTTCCACCAAGTCCTCCAGCTTCTGCCAGAAAATATGTTTCAGTTCGACGTCCTTGGTACAATCAGTTGGAGCATACGCAACGACGAAATTGACTGCCTCGCATTTTCTAGCCAGCTCAAAGCGCATACCTGGTACCTGGTAGGCATTAGGCATTAGCCGCTCGTCAACGAACTGATGAGTATACACAGACTTACTGCACAACGATTCCTTGACAGCTAGACCTACTCCGTGCAGCCCTTGCCTGGTGGCTGTTGTTTCCTGCCCTGAACAGAAAACACGATACCCTGCCGCACGGAACGTCGTGCTGCCGGACCTCCGAGTTTCCTGCAGGCCAATGAAGTCACAGCCGAGTTGCCGTCCCTTCGCCAGTACACGCTCATCATGTCCGTACGCGTTCTTCCCCTTTACAGCCAGGGTGAGCACATTGTAGGTCGCTACCGCCACACGTGCCTCTTTCTGTCTCTTACGAGCCTCGCGTGCTGCTTTCTTTGCCAGCGGACGTGAGGCTCGTCCCCGCCTCCGTTTTTTCTTCTTTTGTTATTTTTCTTCTCTATTATGTCGAAAGTGGCTCTCCGTTTCGTAGCCCGGTACGCGCCTTGGTTTCAGTTGGCTGGGTGCAGCCGTCCAACCCACGCCGGCACTCCCATCCTTCCTGTCGTGCATGCATACCCACGCTGTGGCCAGCCTCTCCACTCCACCGGCTGCCCACGTAGCGGTCTCTGCTGTGGTGATGTACCCGCCCCGCCTGAGGGATGAACTCCTCGGCGTCGGGGTTAACAAGAACAAACATCACCACCACCCCACGCGGTCCTTAAAGCGAGCAGGCCACCAGCCGGACCGCGCAAGGTTCCCTCCCTACCTAGTCCGAAGCTCGATGTTCGTGTGACTGTCGGTAGACCGTTGCAGGTCCTGGCGGACTTCCTCGGCCCGCCCCAAGGACGGGGCAGGCTGAAGAGGTAGAAAAATCGAAAGGGAAAAATAATAAGAAAAAAAATAATATATATATAAAAAAAAGTGCACGTCCGAGACAGCCGTTTGCTACTACTACTACTACTGATGTTTTATACGTAGAGGGGGTCGATGTTCTCTATCATAATGATATCCTAACAACACTGACGTATTATATGATCACGAGCACTCTGCTATACTGCTGGATAAGTGCAAGCATGAGTGTGTACGTACCCATTTACGAACGAGTGTTCGAAACATCTTGTACGTACAAGTACCTTAAAAAATATGGATTCCTCGAAAAATTCAGAATTTCGGGGGGTTTTATATCAGAGTATCAGTGCGCAGAATTATCATGTACATTGTCCTGTTGACACGGGTAGCATCCAGGGGAGCCTCTCGCCTATATCCTTGACAAGGTAACACATACTTGTATATAATACGCGCGAACGGCGGATGATATGATATAACCTGGGAAACTGAAGGGAAAATTTGATAGAGACAAGACGTATGAATACTACGCAGCTTGCAAAATTTGAGTATCAACCATTTAATCAGTCGAACTCACAGCTGCTGACGTATTTCATAATTTGTTCAAATATCACAAATAATTACACAACTTCTTCGATTGTGTGAGGTGATACCTCTGAGCTACCAGGGTATAACATAATATCGATAGATTGCCCAGCCCAGGAAAATAAATCCTTATAACATGCTCCCACTCTGGACGGCGGAGTATTTGGGACGTCGGTACCGTATACGGCCGTACGTTGACCTACCCGCTTCTTTTCGATAGCTGGGGGTGCAGGAAGAGGGGGTCTTTATGGGTCGCACGCGCAAGCGTTTCAGTGAAAGAAGCGCTCGAAGTGAGATCTCAATCCGTGTCCTGCCGAGGACGCGAAATGTGAAGGTGTTGTCTGCTGAGCTGTCTAGGTAAAAGTTCGGTCGACTACCCAGCCCAGCCCGGGGTGATCCTTACAACAGTGAATGGGTCCCCCACTTCTTCTGAAAGAAAGGGAAATGTGGTGCGAGGACAGAGTACAGAATGTTCGCCTGTGGTACCTGGCCGGTCTCCAGGTTATTCGTGTAGGCGTTGTGTTCGCCTACGTCGGCGTCACCCTCTAGCACGAACATCCAGCCGGCTTGCTGGATTGGGCACGCTGTTTGTACATCACGAACTTCTTTACTACTGCTGTTCCTCTGGTATGCCATATATTGAGTGCAATGGGAACATGTGCTTGACTCGCAGCACTGCCCTGGTATGTGAGGACACAAATACATTTTTTTTGTTTTTGTTTTTTGTTCATCCCATTTATTATCTGCGCCCATCTTCTTTTCTCTCTCTTTCTAACTCGTAACTCAGATCCGGGGTCACATAGCAGGCTCTTCTCCCCCCTTCCCGCTACATGCAGCTATTATGTAACACGTTGCATGCATTTTCTCCAGCCCTTTTTTTTTCAAGTGTTGGCCACCTGGGGGGGCACGACAGATTGTTTCTTCTTGTGTTTGCTTTTATTTTGTTTCTTTATCTCTTTCGATTTTGGCTTATTTGTTTTTGTTTTCTCTTTGATGGTTTCCTTTCGTTTCTCTATTTCATAGAATATGTATGTCGTGCCTGTCGTATCTACGCCGTAGTATGATGACATGGCATTGCATTGCCCACTGCTGTGCCTACTGCATACCTGGTACGTGGCAACGTACGTAGTATCTCTGTGGCGTAGCTTTGTGACCACAGAACTTGTATCTCTTCTAGGATTGAAAAATCGGCACGGACACTGACTGGTTGTGCTGGATGTCGACGGGTAGAAAGAACGGTTTAATGTGAAGAAGACACACACACGTACGTCAGTCGACGGCCAACCTTACAACGGAAGCGAGCCCCATCCCGAGTACTGGCATCGAAATTTCGTGTACACCTGTGGTATGAGGTTCGAATGAACAAAAAAAAGTACTGGTATGATACAAAGTCACTCCGTCGTTAAACACGCAACAAAAACATGGGTCTGTAAAGATCTGAGGGCGTCATCGGGACAGGGTGTGTAGCTACAGTAAGATCAACATATCCGTCGCGTGGCCCTAGCCAGATATTATAGTTCATCGCTACTCACTGCCCGAGAGAAAGGCAAAAAAAGGGAAAGGCAAAAGGGAGAATATTATAGATATATATTATGATGAAATAACGAAAATTAATTACACACTCGGCAAAAATATGTAAAAAATGATCGATGATCCCGTCCCCCTCTATTGTCGAGGAGGCAGGCGTGTTTCTGATTACACGTGCAACGTAAATACTTTATATAACCCCGCCCTGCTGTCAGAACTCTCTGAGAGTCATCAGGAAAGTGGGAATCATCAAGATAAGACATCAATATCTGTGAGTGAGTACACACGTCTAGGCCGACCTGCATTACAGTAGTCGGGCCTGCCCCATACTGCCCCTTTCGTTATCCGGTAAGTCAGCTTTAGGGTCGATCTTGACGAGAAGTAGTGTTTTTTTAGTTTTTTGGGGTATTTTCCCTATTTGTTTTCGGGAAAAGCCGAAGAACTTCACCCCACCAAAAAGTCGCCTCGACGTTTTTAGGTATTCCTTGCTTTTTTAGGGTTTTTAGGTACAAAGATCGGGCAGTTCCGACGTGCTAGCCGTGCTACCCCTCACGAGCGGACAAGGCTTGCCAGGGTCGTCCTTAAGGCTTTCCACAGGTCATGGCCGACCTCAGCAAGCGCAAAGTATCCATGGGGCTTTATTCTGCCCGTCGACAAAGGCGCACCGACGAGGGACACGGAGGCCACCAGGTGAGAGTATTCACCGCTATACTCGTAGTGGAACTTTGTTGCGTTGGGCGTTGTAGCGTGACGACTTGGTGATGGATCTCACTCCCCAAGGCACGGACACCTGCGTACGAGTCAGGCCGATGCCTGTGGGACCACCGCACGGATGATTTCCGCGAGCGCTGCTGTTGTAATGACGGTACTGTGCCGGGTGGACGATATTTCGCGAGCCAACCGAGGCACGTACTCGATAAGGTTCAACCCTCGCTGAATTTGGTGAAATGCCGAAAATTCAAGAAAAAACGAAATATAGTACGTGTCGTTAAGATCGACCCTTATATCTCAATATTATCAAATATGGCGTCGTCGTAGACACGTAGACCTAGATCGCATGTACCTGCTCTTTCACGATCCAAAGCTCCGTTAGCTTCGGCGAGTATTGTTGGTTGCTCTCTCTTTTTCGTTTCGCTTTCCCTTTTCCCTGATTTTTGTTTTGCACTCAGAGTCTCTGCTATCATGAGTCTTTCAGAGGGTTTTCCATCGGCTCTGCCAACAACCGGTTCGGTACCTTTCGGTCCACCCACGAGTCTTTGGTAGACACGGTCGAGGTCCCAGCCCCTGAGGGCTCTGGCCGCGATGGTAGCGATGCTGACGGTACGACCCCTGCAGCAGTTTGCTTGTCTGCAGACTTGGGAGTAGCCCCAGACCTGCTCGTGTATTTGGATCAAATTTGTGACCTGTGTCGAAACTCCCACCCGTACACTACCGCTTGTTTGGACCCCCCCTCTGCCCCTGGCTCACTCGACCTCAGCGTGACGTCGCCCTCGAGCGCTCACGCTGCTACTGTAGTTTCTCCAGCCTCGTGTGCGGCTGGGGTTTCCCCAACCTCGTGTACTGATGTAGCTTCCCCTGCCTCGCGTGCTGCTGTAGCTTCCCCAGCCTCGTGTACTACTGTAGCTTCCCCAGCCCCGTGTGCTGACATAGCCTCAGTCCTTCATGCTGGTGTAAGTTTGTCTCTCGACGATTGTTTGCTGCAACGTTCGGCTCTCTCTGGTCTGGTAGCTTTCCCAACGAGTACCCACACCCCCTCGCGTTGCCTGGGCACTCATTGACCGTCGATACCAGTAGTGCCCTCACCCGACACCCTGACATCTCTCTCGTGTGAGCCTACTGCAGCTCGCAGGCTTGATGCCACCCCGACACCACAGTCAAACGTGCCTGCAGCTGCAGCTCCGATTTTCGGCGTCCGTCTGACGGCATCGAATGCACGGCCACGCGTGATCGATGACCTTCGGATGCCTACCGAATCTTCGTGCGAAAGCAGCGAACTTTCATTCGGGCCTGCCCGCCACGCACTCTCAAACCAAGAGTTTGTCAGTACGGACACCCCGCTCCCTCGAGAGCGCAGTATCGTCTCACCTATGGCAGCCTTCGGGCCCCTGACTGCCGACACTACCACCGCGACCCAGAGTCGTTGTCTCTCGCCCGTGTCGGCCTTCGGGTTCTTGACCGGTGACGCTACTACTGCTGCCGCATCGGACGACTTGGTTCCTCGGAACCCTGTCAGCTCCCCACGACCCCCTGTGCGCAACCGGCAAACTCAGGGCAACCGGCCACTTTGGCCCGGGCATGGTGATCAGCTGTCACAGCCCCTAGCAACGGCGGGGGTGGCAGTGGACCTTCCACGAGACGAGTCTGGAACGGTCTCACTCGCTCAGGTGGTCTGCGTTACCCACCTCTCCTGTTGGAACTGCAGCATCGTGCCCACGAACGCTCTCTGTTAGTACAGCAGCAGTACCGGCCGCACGTACTACGTTTGGTCGTACAGCAGTTTTTCTCGCTCCGGCTCGCGACCTTTCATACACTATTATTAGTGACGTAGACGAAACCCTCCCTCCGCTTTCGATCGCCCCCCTGACCTTGGAGAGCGCTCCCTCTCGTTACAGCCCTTTATTTGTAGCTGATGATCAATCATTGGTAGAAAGCTCGACCACCTTCACGCAGCGCGACCTGCGTGGTATCCGGCGTTCTGCCCGAGCGCAAGCTCGGCGTAAGCTGCACGCCGTGCTCTTGAATCCGCTTCAGGACAACCCTGAACCGACCCCTGTTTCACCTACTATTAGTATAGGACGCCCTACCGGTGCATTCGGACTTGATCATAGTACAGCTGACGTTTCCCCGTTCCGGGACAGCTTCCCCGACTCAATCAGTCATGATCCAGCCTCGTCACCAACCACTGATTCTGTCCCCGTACCCCGTACATTTCTCCCCCCCCGTGCCCACGGCTGCGCCTCTCCTTCCGCCCTTCGACCCTCCAGACATCTCTTCCAGCATGGCTACAACCCTGCCTCACCCTATGAATGCCGAAGTCAACTATGACGGATCCAGTGACGACGCGCCGGCGGAACCGGCTGGCCACTGTGACGACCTGGCCCTCCCGACTCCTGCTGGTTCTGCTGGGGAGACCCCTGACGCTCCAGCCGAGCCTCTTGACGGCCTTGTCCCTGCCGTTTAGTCCCCAGCGTTATCACCCGCCCAATGGGCGGAGTTACCCCCCGACGATACGGGGTAACATGACTATAAAAGCCCCACTTACGATCCGAAAAGTCCACGCGATGGACGAAGAAGCTCGACAGCTCCAGCAACGGCTGGGGGACGACGCCTCTCGCGAGGCCATTAATAATGCGACTTCCCGCCGCGACCAGAGCGGGGCGCAAACGACGTCTCTGGAGGCGACACAAACCAAGCTCCGACAGCAGCTGGCGGCCGCCGACAGAAAGTGGGCGCAAGCCATTTCCTCCACCAAGTCTTCGGATCGGGCACTGGCGGCGACCGAGAAATCGGCACGTTCCGTCGCGGCCAGCCGGCGCCGACCCCGGCCGGGATTTCGTTTCCTCCTAGCCCCGATCTCCTCGCAATGTCCTCCGCCCGGAATATTGGTGCCGCCTCGTCGACTCCTCGTTCAAAGACGTCCACCTTGACGACTTCACCTCTCCCGGACAGCTCGACCTCGGCGCCACCAGCACAGCTGACATCAGGACGGCTGCCCAAGCACTGCTGGACACCTTCGAATCCTTCCCGTGGGCAACCCTCCTCTTGGTGTTCCGCCATATCGACACAGCGCCCACGTCACCAGAGCTGACTTCGGTAGCTCACGCACTGGTCGGCATCCTGCGGAACGTGCACACCGTCCCTGGGCGCTGCGTGACGTGGCCGGACCGCTCCACCCTCGCCGCGGCCACCGCCGCTTGTTCACCGCGCCGATATCACGGCGCCTCCTCCCCCCGCTACGGTCGCCGCGATAATGCCGACAAGGCCGCTCGAACGATGGTAACCGCAGCTCCTCCCACAGCAAACGGGCGGGACAGGAGAACAATCGGCGCGCCGGGGCGGAAGCAGCAGCAGCAATGCCCCGGCTCGGCGGACGAAGTTCGAGAAGGAGGAACCTGCAGACTCGGAGGATGTAGACGAACTCATGACCCCAAGGCAACTGACGCCTTCATTGTTAGACATATCGTCCCGTGACCAGTTGCACTCGCTTTCCCGTAGTAATTTCGCTACTGACCGCGCCCTTCCGTTGTACTCGGCGACAGCCCACGGTCGACAAGTGTAGACCAATGAGATCAATGATGCCGTTGATAATGCTTACATCAGAGCCGTACGACGCAACTACATCACTATCGACTTGCGCAAAGTCGACCGTGTTGTCGCCCTCCCTTTCAGCTCCGCCATAGCCCGAACGGAAGCAGTACAACAACTCGTTCGAAGTATACGACGAACCCTGGCAGACATTCTAGTTAGGTGCGATGACCAACGTACCAAGGGCCTCGCGGCCGACGTCTGGATCCGAGGTTGGGAATGGCCCCTCCAAAACGTGATCATGAAAGCAATCGTCACTGACCGCCCCTCCGACAGTGTTGACAACACCTTTTGTAGTTTTTTTTTTGTTTTTCTCATCCCATTTATTATCTTCGCACACCTTCGTCTCTCTCTCCTTCCCACTCGTAACTTAGATCCGGGGTCACATGACAGCTTTTCTACCCCCTTCCCGCTACGGTACGTGCCTTCATTTTTACCGCGAGAAGATTTCAGTATTTTCTTCCCTCGTCGACTCGCATCGAATTGTGCCTACCCACTTAAATCGCCGCCCGCACAGGCGGCGGAAGACTCGCAGACCTTGTGAAAGAAGGTCGGTCAGAAGCCCGCTGTCTCTCCCAAAATAAAATCGGGACCCACAGTAACGACCCACCTAGGCGAGTGCCTCCACACCTCGGGCCCTGAATTTAGTACCGCGGAGGGACAAGAAGCTCGTCGGGCACAGTTTACGAAACGCGGCCCCTCCAGCTATCCGGGAGGCGTAACACGCTCCCCACCGGCCCACGCCGCACCCACGGGCCCCACGTTTGATGCCACCCGGGAATAGTGCACCCCCACAGTTGTATTTGTATGGCAACGTCCCTTTTTCTTCTAGCAATGGGCCCCTTCTATGTTTACCATCGACGGTACTTGCTATTTGTGCGCGGAACAGGTTTTCGCCGCAGAACAAAGTCGCCTCTTCGGTGACCACCACGCGCTTCAACAAATCGTGCATGTGTCCGACCCCAAGCTGCGCAAACGGTACGGACGCGAGGTACGCAATTTTGATGCTACCGTGGGGGAACATGAACGGGAACATGTTGTGCTCGTTGGCACCTACACCAAGTTCGCCCAAACTCCAGCCATGCGACAGCACCTGCTGGATACCGGCGACCGTCTGCTTGCAGAAGCTAGCCCTTGCGATACCATCTGGGGTAATACGTATGGGCTACCGAGCAGACCACCAAACCGCCCAGAGCCCCCCCGCATGGCGCGGCCTCAACCTTTTAGGAAACGCCCTGCAAATTGTGCGCCAGCACCTCCGCGACGGCGTCCCATCACCGGCGCGCCGCTGCTATACTCCTCCCCCGGCGAAGCGACTCGCTCACCCAGGGCCGATATATTATTTTTGAGGTAGAACCCTCCTCTCAACAACGTCTTTCGACCTGTGACACGGCTACCGCCCCCTCTGGCTATTCGACCCTCTTGCCGAACGTGCCATCGGATCACGGTGGCAACATCTTCTCGTTGACCCCCCGGGCAGACCGCACCCCCCCCGCGCATCAAACCCCTCACTGAGCAGGGACCGTGCCTCGTCCCTAACCCTAACCCTAACCCACTCAATCGTGGTATAGCTGCTACTACTGCTGTTGCTGCCTCAGGTTGCTTTTCTTGCGGCTGCCCTTACTCTCTTTTTTGCCCGTGCCATGCGGTGGCTTATCTTGCTGCTCCTGTTGTTGTCAAACATGCTGAAATAAGTGTGAAACATCCAGCTTTTATAGATCCTCCAGATCATTCATACAGAACTCCTGCAGATCATACGGATCCTGCAAATCGTACAGACCGCATCCCGGTTAAGATGTATGGATCATTCGCATCACACATATATATTCCACTCAGGTAGATCATACATATCCTGCAGATCATACAGATCCAACCCGGTAAAGACGTACAGATTACACCGATCCCACTCAGGTACACACCTACCTGTGAAATACCCGCCTCATACAGACCCGCCCCGGCTAGACATGATGCTAACAAGTGTGAAGTATCCAGATATACAGATCCTCCAGACAATACAAAAATCCCGCAGATCATACAGATCCCGCGGATGATACAGATCATGCAGTTTGATGACACCCACCGACAAACATGTGCAGATCACGCAGATCGTACAGACTCTATATCACTAAAGATGTACAGATCGTAGATCGCACAGATCCCACCCCGGTCAAACTGTACTGATTGTACAGATCACACAGGTTCTACTCAGGTACACATCCATGAAAATTGTAACCAAACAGATCCCCTTCCGGCTAAACATTTGAAATGCCATTGAGATCAACCAGATCCCACCTGGCACATAATAAGCGGAAATGATACGGAGTATACCTGTCTCTCCAGGCAAACTAGTTGGAGTGTGTAGAAAATCTATCCTTCAGATCATTCATGCAGATCCTCCACATGATGCACACATGGCGTTCAAATCATCCCACCCGGCACGCAAGCGCAACCATAAAGACCAAGCAGATCTCACCGCCAAACAATAGAGTGACATAGTGATAAATCTACATTATACAGACCCTGCAGATCGTACAGATAATTCAGGTCACGCGGACCCACCCACGCAAAGCTATTCATCAGTTAATCACGGCACATGCATGTTCGATTAGCATGTATGTGTATTTCATCCAGATCGTGGAGACCCCATCCAGTAGAGATGTTTAGATCATCAGGGATCACATCTATTGATGATACAGATCCTATGCAGGCGATATAATTCCTGGATGACAAACCCCTTCAATTTTCTTCTGAGTGCTACGCTTTCCTTCGAGCTATACAGCAGTCCATGTCTCCTACCAGGTATTCGCCAAGATATGGGAGAGCATCGAAGACGAGACTACTACTCTTCGCTTTCAGCAGTAAATCACAGTAGCCCATGACTCAGTGCCTCAGTTTACGCCAAGATCATTTTTACCCAACAAACAAATGTGCAAGGGTTGTTCATGCGTCTCCCTTTTAAACTTGCGACACCCCCCGGATTTCATGTCATCCACATCCCGAAGGGGAGCCTTGTATGTAAATAATGTATTCACCGTTCCCCGCGGGGAAACAAATCCCACCCCCACCCCCCCCCCGCCCCGCCGAGAAAAAATATATTTACGGTCCTGTCCCGCCCAGCGGGAAAAATCTTTGCCGACCCGTTCCCGCGAGGAAAACAAAATGTATCATCCCATCCTGCCTGGGAAACAATATTTACCGCCCCGTTCTGTCGTGAACACCTGCCCCGTCGAGTTTTACGCTCCCGTCCCGTCGAGAAACTATGCACCCGCTGTCCCGTCCCGCCCCGCCCCGCCAACGTCTATGTCCTCATTTTTCCGTCCCGTTTTCATTGTTTCCCCCCCGCAAAGCAAGGCAAACGGTCCGGTCCCGTCCCGTCCCGTCAGGACTCTAAGTCACTGTGATAAGCCTTTAAAACAACAGCTGCGGGGTCAAGGATTTCGTTGAACCCATCTTTGCAATCTGTGTGTGGTACTCCGATCGCGCGTACTACCAGTTTATGGCAGGATAAACATTCTTTAAAGGAGTTTGTTTTTGCTCATGAATCTGGGATTGTATAATCCAGGAATCCTGCGGGTTCTACGGCAGAAAACACAATACTTGGCTACCGCACAAGAAGCCGAAAATCAAACGCCTGGAACCACATTTCAAAACATCAGCGACGAGGTCCGCCCCGAAGGAGGACACGAAAAGTGCTGTCGCTTTGTCACACACACGGGAGTGCACCAAGGAGCTCCTATCCGGTCTGCCACTTTTTTGGCTCAATGGAAACGTTCGGAGCTAGAGCAGAAAAACGATAAGCCCTTGTGAAAAAAACGGCGGCAGGCGTGCTTCCATTGTTTGTCTATGTTGTCGGGACTTTAGGCAATATCAGCTTTTTGTGGGGAGTGCAACACAGGTGCACATGATTCAGGTGCCAGCATATCAGCCGCTGCCACTGGTCCACTGGCTGCAGTAAACATCTAACATATACGTGCACAGTCCTCCTCTTCACTGCTACCTACCGAGATGTTGCTCGTGCTACTGCTTGCTTTGAATGTCTTGCGTTTTACAAGTGTTTCGGTGATCTATGTCAAGTCGTAATTTGAGCGGGATCCAAAATATTGAGATTTCAGGATACTAAATCAACCACTCTCTGATTATCAATCTAGATTGAAACATCGGCCGCCAACACCCCCAATTCAATCTTGAGGCTTTCCAAACGATTTCAATATGTCAGGGAAATTCAATCCCTCAATCTCCATCGTCGCTGCCGTAGTGTAGTCAAAGACGAAACGACGGAAAGTATTCCGACAGACTCGTATAATCGGAGAAATTGGTCGGTCGACGTAAGTTTGCGTAAAATTATACCGCGTTTTGTTAGGCCGGATGTATGTTACTACTGGTAGTTTGAACACGTATGCATGCATGTGAACACAGGTACGTTCCGATCAGACTGCTGTTGTTACGAGGCTGAGACTGGGTATAATAGACAATTGGTTAACATTTTACCTTTAGCCCAACGGACTACGAGACCTTAACAAATGGCGTCGACAGCAGGACATGGGTCGTTGGTGGTGAGTTCGAATCTCACGTCCACTATGAAATCGCATTTAATTTGAAAGAAAGGTGGGCTTCCTCATGTCAAGAATCTGAAAACTACTTCTGGATCCCGAAACTTGGAACCGCGTCTTGGTGTCACGCGTCGACCCGTAAATCCGGGCTGTTCCAGGGGGGGAGAGTGTTATGAGGCTTTGATTGGGTAGGCAATTGGTTCACCTTTTATCTTCAGCCCAACGGACTAAGACCTTAGCATTGCTGTGTCCATGTATATTCTGTAGTACTACGCGTTCAGGTTTTGATTCGGCAAGAACGGTGGTGTTTGTGTTTCGAGTGGGCCAATGAGGAAGCGGCCGTGGTGCCGTGATATTGAAGTAATCAGTGTAGGCATTTTGAGCTTTCCCTTGCAGTATAGATAGGGTGATCGGTCGCACCGAGTAGTTGCACAATATAGCAGGTACAGCCTTACCTGCATCTCACGTACGTGCCGGTCATACAGAGGCTCTCATTTTTATTTGTGTTTTTGTACGTGTTCAGGGTACAGTTTGGCAGCACAACGGTGGTATAGCTTTTCGTGGGAGGACGTCGCGAGCGATCATAGCAAAAACAATATCTTCAAGAGAAAACCAACAAGAAACGCCGAGGAAGCTGGTGGTAGCGTCACGGCAAGCGTCGTGAATAACAAAGTAATAACGCCTCCTCACCAGAAGTCATTAAATACCACCGTATACCCCTTGGCAGAACGCTCAGTGTTTTGCGGTCGGCCTCCGTTAACCTACATTACGCGCATGCGCGAGGCCACAGGAGGGTTTCAGCCCACCGCGGCGGAGCCCTCCTTTTATTGTACCTGGTACCTGGTAATATAATAAGACGCCCCCCAATGAACTGATACTACTCGTAACATGACACATTAATGGTCCCTGCAAATGATTACGCACAGAAGGAAGTTCCCGATCGGGTTGTAGAGATAATACTATTAATAGCATATTATTGTTGTGTACTGACCAAATCAACTGTAGTTCTACAAGTAGCTGCCACAGCTTTCAAATACCAGAGCCCTCTTACAGCCGATAGTCACGTCAGTTCCAATGAGTAGATCGCTTCCCGGGCCAACTGTTCGGACATTTTCCAATTAATGGACGGTCTCTCACAGCAGTTGTCCCGACAAGTCCAGTTCATGTAAATCACCCGAACTCATATGATTAAGCAATTCCGATTGACAGCCGACGACATAATATGCCAGCACAATTTCAATCAATAGCCAGCCTCCGAGCTCATTAGTCTGGACAATTCCAAGTTTTTAAAAGCACCAAACACTAGATGTTCAGACAATTCCAATTAATCGGTAGTCTCTGAAATTAATCGTCGACACAATTTGAATTGATACTCTAAAGTTACGTGTCCAGAAAATCCTAATTGTTGGGACTACTGTTGTACCCGATGTCAATTTCCGAATAAATACAATTAATAGACAGTATCCGAGATGAATTGTCCAAACAAATAAATTGTTGGGCAGTCAATGACATCACTTGTCCGGACAATTCCAATTGATAGACAACTTCGTGGCTCTGCTCTGTAGGGGCAATAGTCGATGGATATAGTCAACTTATGTAGTCTTTTGATAGGCATATTGTCCGAGGCACAGATAGGCAGAAAATGGCGGGACACCTCCATTCTAGGTTTGTATTTCATGTCCGCGCGTCGGACATTTTGATGCCGCCTAAGCCTATGTACTTAGATGTAATCCTTTGAAAAATGCTGTACGTATGCATTGATATTTTGAAATGTACGGACAACTACTATTATTGACGTTGAAGACTACGTGCCAACGGCGTTGCATCGAATAGTGAGTTTAGATATATGTGTTGCTTATTAATAGTCGAAATTGTTCGGGTAATTGATTTTGTATACTGTCTACTAATTGGAATCGCCCGGACAACTGATTCAGAAGGCAGTCTGCTACTTCAAATCGTCCGGACTACTTATTTACGGTACAAATCTGAAGTATCGGGCCAATTGATCTGGGAGACTTCTATACTCATTGGAATTGTCGTACCAAATAATTTTGTCGGTAGTCCTTTATTTGAAGTTGTCTGAGCAACTAATTCGGAGGGGCGTCTATTGATTCGAATTGTCGGGGAAATTAATTCAACAGACGGTCTGCAAATTGGAATTGAATGACCGTCTACTAATTGCAAGCCCCCTGACCACTGGTTGCGGAGCCTGCCTCGTAAAACGAAATTATCTCGACAATAGGGCCAGAAAGGATCCAGTTGATAAAAAGTTGTCTCGAAAATGGTTTTGTATGCGTTTCAATTAACTGGGAATTGCGACCGCAATAGGTCCAATTGCAACAAGGTAGATATGCAAAAGACAATTGGGCATTTGTCCACGGTTTGAACATCTTGACGATATTATTTGAAACACTTCCTCGCCATTCACTTTACATTTTTGTGCCACATGGTGAAGTGAAGTCGTCGAACCAACATGATCATATCAAAACCGTCGACCGTTGCGGTCTGGAGCCGCACTGCTCCTCCGACAATATATCCCCCCGTTCGTAGTAATTTATAAGGTTGTTGATGATTGCCTTGGAACAGCACCGATTTCCTTGCCAGCGTGTGCCACGAGCGAAATGCCTCGATAGTTACCGCACTCCGTCCGGTCCTTGTTTCGAACCGCTATGATCGTGTCGTATTCCCACCCTTACTGCGGTACGACCCCGCCCTGCCGTTGGCCGATCACAAAGGCGTGGCACTGTTCTATTAATAGTATAAAGAGGTCACCATCACGATCTCTATCCAAGGCGAGGTTAAGCAGCTCAGCGGGAAGCTCATCAGGTCCACCAGGTTTCCGGTTTGACGAAAAACCAGGTCGAAAAAACGAAACCGCGCATTAATATGAACTAAAGCGCACGGTAGTACCAGCAAGTAGGGGAATGGAAATACGAAAGACAGAAACAGGTAATTATAGAACCATCCATCCATTTGTTGCAAGCGCATACAGCACATAAAATAAAAGAAACGCCGTGGTTGAAACTACTGCTGGAAAACGACAAGAAGAGATGTCTGGATGCAGGGAGGAAGGGATGGTTGGAGAAGGTTCGACAAGAGGGGGGGGGAAACGGGCATCCATAACACGCCTGGATCCGTGCCGAAAAGAGGAGGGACGATAAGAGAGAGAGGAACGGAGGTGACAAACCGTAAAAAGACGAGGATGGGAAGCAGATCTCTATTGAGGTTGGACGATTTGTCCGAGACCACGGATGGTATTGTAAGGCACTCACTCGTAGTAATGACCGTACGCAGAAGCCCGAGAAGCTCTGCTATATTATAATAGTGATGGTGGCACATGCTACGAAATGCTCCGTTGGGCACATTGCAGGTTGTGCAAGTTTCGTCTTCAAGCTGTGGTGTCGTCAACGGACGTCTTTCGTTAATTAATTGTAGCGCTCCACTATGCTCACGCGAGCATGGTTTCAATTCCTCGCTAGGGTCGAGAATATATTCACTCTGGGATGCTGCCAACGCAAACCCGACACATACAAATAAATTGGGCGTGGCGAAGCGGATCGTGTGCTACCTGACACGAAAATCTCTCGTGACACGACTCTTCTCTTGATCGCACATGCACGCACTGTCCCCCCGGTCACAAGCCAATCAGTTCATACTCCAAACGAACCATAATTTACTTCAGTGCCTACGGCGCCTAGCCCGTGTCCGCCCATCCTTTCAGCCAGCACCTTGAAAAATACCTGATTACACGACAACTATACAAACGCCCTCATAGCCAGCCCCGAGCTTTACCTCCGACGCAGGGCGAGCAGCGACGCAATTCTACTGGATTTCATGGGACTGACCCTCAACCCAAGTTTGCACCGCCTCTCAACGGAGTCCACGCTACCCGCCCACGAACCAGCGTTTCAATAAGCAAAACACACACAACCGCCACCGTGGGTACCACCGCGTGGCCATACATCACGGCGCCGAGCTACTGGATGCCGATCGGTGGGCGGTCAAATCAAATCGCTGCGTCCACGCAAGATCGGTCGAGAATCACCGACTGCGCAATATAGATGGGTGCACGATTCGTTCGTCGGCAGCAACATCGATAAATGGTACAGCCGCGGGCACACTGAATGTATCCCGAGTATCGACATGACCACAGGAAGCGCGCTACAAGGCTCCCCGGCCAAGGAAAATGAAATAAAATAATATTATTTCTGGAAGCAATGTCCGACGAAATACCATTTATTGCGGCCGTTTACGCCGGAGCGTTCTATAAACCCTCCCCTTTCCTGGAGAACTGGACTGTCTCCATGCAGAACCGGCCCACCTCTAAAATAAACCAAATCGATGTATAACTACAGTAGATAGGTAAATAGTTTCCTCGACAACATCAGAACGCCAACCTAAAAATACGTGACGAGAACCAAGCACAACTTACATGAAGGAGCCTGAATAGTCATAGACGAAACTCGTCGCCAAATGCAGAGTGGGAAAAATACGGTTCAACTACTGCCTATACCGATGGATAGGCTACACCTAATACCCCGCCGGTAGTTCAACAGGTGCCAACTTTGCTGCGCGCTTCGTTACTATGCGATCTACAGGCCCGGAAGTGGTGCACAAGGCTGGTGGCCTGCAAATGGAAAACATGCGACGCAGGAACATCGGCCAACTGTATGATGGGCCGCATGATCCCTCGCGCTCGACGCATGTAAACCATTCTCGAAACGCTCGGATGAGACGGAGCTCGTACATGGTTGATGACAACGTACGCAAATTTACTGGAGGAGTCCCGTAGGGGCTAGAAGCACTCAAACGAATTCTGGACCTTGAGGGTGGTTTCGAGACAGCGAACCCAACGTTCCTCGCATGAGGTCGAACCCAACACTAGTGACAACTTCCGGCGGAAACACATCAAAATCGGTTGAGCCTAACGAGCCGACGAGAAAGGCCTTGTACACGTTCCCGCTTGTTTAAGCATGCTACCCTCCCACCATTGTTTTAACCGGATTTTCTTTGTGGTTGAAACACTGGGCAGAGACAAGGGAGTGTGCGCGACCCCACGCAACTACAACTTCCAACGACGGATCGATATGGGGGTGGGGCAAGATATGCGACTCACTAATCACGACGGAAGTCAATGTAACCGCTGTCGCACGTTCCTCCATGCGTAAAAAAGGCGAGGTTGGTTTGCAAGACGAGACCCACATCCATACCATCCGCGTCCGACTCCCCAATCAACGGATCGATCGAGCAGGTGTAGCGCGGCTTCACCAGCGGGATCTCCCAGATGGATGCGGTCCTGAACAAGTGCTCCGACACCCAGGTTTTAGGGTCGACAAACCACACCCCTGGGGTATTTCTAGAGTAGGCGAGCGCCGCCATCAACTGTAGGGCAGAACCACGTAACGCACAGGGATGGGAACATGTGAGGGCCAAGTTCGCAACCAGGCAATGCCTTCTAAAACAGCGTTGGGCTATCGTGGTACGGTGAATTTTACAAGATCGCAAGCGGGTACCAAACGAATTAGGTAGCTCACGTCCCTCGATCAGTCTACTGCGTAGAGGCGAGCAATATGTAACAATCACAAGCTGTGTTACGTTATCAATATCGCCATTGACGTGCGGATGATATGTGCAACATCTGTATCAGTTGTTTGTTGTCGAGCATTTGACGCGCGTCTCATCACACGAGCCTGTGGCGCCAGGTCATGCAGCAACCGCGACACAGTGTTTGCGACACTCTTCTCGCTTACCTGGGGGACAGCGGACATATTGCGTAGCTTCATTACGGCCTGCAAGACGTTCAGCGCGCTCCCATGGCCTCCTTCAAGTTGTTCGTTATCATGCCCGGACATCAACACTTCGCGGAGGTCAGCGTTGGCAGCAACCGGCAGGAAGAGGTCAGTGTTGAACGTGAACGACGGCGACTGGAACCCGAGCACCGCCGTGGTCTGCTTAGCAATCTCCCTGTCGACATAGCTCGTCCTTGCAGTACCATGCACGACGAGTAGTTCCCCGTGGATCGAGTGCGTGTCCTTGGACGTGAACGGCCGAGATACCAAGGAATTGGACCTCATGTAGAGGATAAGGCTCGTGTCGACGCCGCAGTATTCGTCCGCGAGTAAGCTTGCAGTAAAGAGGTCGTCCGTGGAATAAACCGTCACCCCGGGAAACACGCCGACAGCACTGACCGAGGAGGCACAACGATATTGGAGAGTTGCTTGAGTGTCGCGAACGTGAATAGATCATGGCAGTGCAATGGCGATATGGGCATACTGAAATCTAGCCCCAGGATGAACGGATGCCAACCAACCCCAGAAACGAAAAATAACCTTGCAAAGAGCTTCTCGAACAACGTATCGCTCGCTGCCTCGACCCATTATAGGAACGCCTGAGCTTTTGGTTGAAACTATCCTCACCGTTGGTACGAGTGGAACCCTGCATCATCAGCAGCAACCGCCACCCTCATTCCCGGAACGAACTGAAGCACGCTCCTCACCGCCACCTCGACCTGGTCTACCTCGTTTTGATCTCCGGCAAAGAAAGCGCACAGATTTCCTCGAACAAGATCGTTCACGTAGGGTAGGATGGTTGCATCGTTGAACAGGGAATTCGCGTCATCCGCATCAACGGCAGCGGCAGTCACTCTATTCCAGGCGCTATCGATCGCCACCGAAGAGAGACGGCGGGAATCCGGTGGGTACACCGTGACGGGCTCCAACGTATCACACCTATGCAAAGCAAATAGTAGGCGGGAGTATTAGGCAGGCAGTAAATGATGAAAAACAAGAACCATGCAGAAGTCACGTGGCGAAAATACTTCCGAACGTTTCCAGTCTGATCTCTGGAATACACTATTCCTTTCGCTAATTCCCGCTTGCTGCGATGATCCAATGACAAAGGGGGCGAGCCCGCGCTTGCGTACAACAGCATCGAACAATTTTGCTGTTTTTTTATGTAATACTGTGCAATTAGTGCTCCACTTACATGATCGCGCGGTCACCGGCAGCGTCGTTGGCCACCGCTCTGTCAAAGTCGACGTAGCAAACACGACAGTTTTCACCGTGCCGCCCTTCCCTGGCACCACAGCCGTTTGTGCCAAACGGGTCTCCGTCAGCGCACGTAGGGTCACACTCACGCCCCCTGAAGCCATTGCTGTTCCTGTGGGGGCACTCGACCTCGTCACAGGTGGCCGGCTCGGGCGTGGGTGTGTCGCCCCCGACGGGTGATAGAGTATCACACCTGTCCGCAAAATTCAACATTTGTTGAGTGTGAAGTTAAGCCGATAAATATATTGACTCAACTCTGGAATAGTCACACTCATACAAGTCGCAGCCTAGAACATTTTATACCTGGAATTGACCTCAACGATGCCGGAGCGTATTTTACTCGGCTTACATGATCGCCCGATTATCGGGGTCGTCGTTGGCCAGCGCTCTGTCCACGTCGTTGTAGCAAACACGGCAGTTTGGTCCGTGCCGCCCTTCCCTTGCACCACAACCGTTCGTGCCGAACGGGACTCCGTCGGCGCACGAAGGGTCGCACACTCGCCCCCTAAAGCCGTTGCTGTTGGTGTGGGGGCATTCCTCCTCATCACAGTCGTTAGGTTCGACCGGCATCACCGTATCACACCTGTTTCATACGACACACACAGTGCGCGCATTTGGGTAAGCAACATATGGGCAGGAACGAACCATGGGGTAGTCACGGCGTCATCACAGGTTACCTCGCTGGATTGGAACTGGTCACCGCGATGAAAAAAACAGTTTGCTGGCTGCATTATCAAAATCAAGCATGACAGTCTTCGACGTAGCTGAGCTTGCGCGCTCGAGTGGCACTGGAAATTTCGTTGTTGAGCTTGCACGCACTGTTTCTCGACTCACATGATCGCGCGATTATCGGGATCGTCGTTGGCCAGCGCTCTGTCCACGTCGAAGTAGCAAACGCGGCAATTCGGTCCGTGTCGCCCGTCCCTCGCGCCACAACCGTTAGTGCCGAACGGGACTCCGTCGGCGCACGTGGGATCACACACGCGCCCTCTAAAACCGTTGCTGTTGGTGTGCGGGCAGTCGATCTCGTCACAGCTGTTGACGGCAACACCGGAACACGATGCGAGTTGAAATTCGGCAGTCAGAACGACACCTTCTACGCGGACGCCAGAGGTTTTTTCGCTGCGTACGGACAAAATTTACTTTGCAAAGTTGCTGGTATTGCACTAAACCGAACGATGGCAGTGGCGCCAACGAGTGCATGAAGACGTGGGTTTCGAGTTTCAATTGCTTACGAGCTGTCTTGAAGCTTGCGGGACGGTGAGGTTCCTTCCAGTGACTCCCCTTGCACGACTGCGCTTTCGGCATTTTCCTCCGTCATTGGCGTCTCATTGACGTCCCCAGCGGAGGCGGGGCTGTCCTTCCATGCCTTCAGCTTGATTCCAATGAGCCGAGGGCTACCTCCCGTCGCTGCCGACAGACGGCGGGAATCCGGTGGGTACACCGTGACAGGCAGCAACGTATCACACCTGAACGGCATCGGACCGTAACGGGGGGTTCAGAGAGTAGCACATGTGAAACAAGGAATTGAAAACATAACAGGTGCAATACAAATACCTGGGAATGATAAACGAAATCCGCACGTTTTCATCGGATGCTTTCAAGGCTCAAGGGCAAAAGGGGAGAACGTACTGTACACAGGTGCAGTCAGTTTCACAAGTTCAACCGCAGGAATACACTACTCACATGATCGCTCGATCCCCGGCGGCGTCGTTGGAAATTGCCCTGTCCATGTCGAAGTAGCAAACACGGCAGTTTTCACCGTGCCGCCCTTCCCTGGCACCACAACCGTTTGTGCCGAACGGCACTCCGTCTGCGCACGAAGGGTCACACACACGCCCTCTGAAGCCGTTGCTGTTCATGTGGGGGCACTCTTCCTCGTCACAGGTGGCTGTGTCGGGTGTGGGGTCTACCTCGACGGGCATCATCGTATCACACCTAGACACAAGAGACGTGCATTCAAGCGTTCAGTTGAGAAGCGTTCAATTATAAACCTCTTTCCGGCAGAATCTGTACTGGCTTCCAGATGAAGGTTAAGCGTTAAACGTGCGTCCTACACTGGTGGGCATCGTAATTGCGTACACCTATTACAGTAGTCGAATTCGTGTATTTTCCACCGCTAAAATCCGCACTAAACCTTGGGGTGGCACGTAAAGGCATATAAAAACTCTTGAGCAACGCAGCGCGTGGGCAAGAAACGTGAGAAACTGTAGTCACGGTATCATAATACCTCCCAGAATTACATCAATCCCTTGCACCAAAATTCGTTTGCCATTTTCGTTTTTGTTTTCACCATCACTTTAACGTTCCAGCCTTAACTCGTGGGAGGTTTTACCCTCAGCGATAATCTGGACTAGCCTTGCTCAAAGGTGACGTCCCTTCTCCCCCCCGGTATGTGCTGTAGTTGTTTGCCACGCATAGAGTTCAGCATTCCCACTGCTCGTCGATTTCCATCCGATGTAGCTAACTGACGCCCTCGCGCTTTCCGCCAATCAATCTTTAATGCAAGAAAAAGCCCCTAACAGCATGCACTCGGTTATAACCCACGAAATTGGTCTCGACAGGCGCACGGACCACCTACCAAGCCACCGGGGACGCCGGGTTTGTGCCATCAACTAACTCCAAAATGACAAACAATATAACGGACGAGCCCAAGCTTGCGTAAGACCTGGAATGCAGAAGGAAACGAGGTGACATGACATACAATGTTTTGGTATATTACTCGACTTACATGATCGCACGATTATCGGGGTCGTCGTTGGCGAGCGCTCTGTCCACATCGTTGTAGCAAACCCGGCAGTTTGGTCCGTGCCTCCCTTGCCTTGCATCACAACCATTCGTGCCGAACGGAATGCCGCTGGCGCACGAAGCGTCGCAAATTCGGCCCCTGAAACCGTTGCTGTTCGTGTGAGGGCATTCCACCTCGTCGCAGGTGTTCGGGTCGAACGGCAACCCTGTATCACACCTGTGCAGCCGAGGAGAACAGTGCATGAGTTTCGCTAGGCGCCACATGGCCAGAACCGAAGGTTGGGGTATTCAAAGGGTCTCGATACCTCGCAGCCTAGAACGTCAGGCCGCCGGCAATAATGTAGATTGCCTAATGGCAGCATTCCCACATGAATAAAAAAAGAGAACGGACGATCCAGAACTGGCGTGCTCGAGTCCCACAGGTGTTGTATTGTATTGATATCACGCCTACTGCATGCAACTGCTCCTTGACCTACATGATGGCGCGGTTATCGGGGTCGTCGTTGGCCAGCGCTCTGTCCACGTCGAGGTAGCAAACACGGCAGTTCGGTCCGTGCCGCCCGTCCCTCGCACCACAACCGTTCGTACCGAACGGGACTCCATCGGCGCACGTAGAATCGCACACTCGCCCTCTAAAGCCGTTGCTGTTGGTGTGGGGGCAGTTCACCTCGTCACAGCTGTTCAGCGCAACACATAAAGCACGATACGAGGGTCAGACGAAGACGATCGGACGACTGCGATAAGTTCTATGCGGACTCCAGACATACTTAGAGTTTAAACAAACTAAAGGGTTTTGATGCATCTAGCTTGTACAGGCCACAACAAAGGTGGTCGCGCCACGGCGGGTCTGAACATATTGTGTCGAACGTTAATATTGCTCACAGGTCGGTCTGAAGCTCGCGGGATGGTGAGGTTCCTGCCAGTGCCTCCGCGCGCACCACTGGGTTTGTGATATCCTCCTCCGTTCGCGAACCGATGTGGACCACGTTTGCCGTCATCTCGTTCGTTTGCGGAGGCTCGAACCTTCGGAAAAGAGGGAGGCAAGTGTCGGAAGATTTAGATGTCCAAGAACACTTGAAACCGGAATGTTTTCGACATCGTCAAAATGTACTGTACATTGACTACTAGGATGCTCCTCCAGGCGACATTACGTACATCTTAAACCTGGACTGCAACCAATGTCTTTCGCTTTGGAAATGAAGGGAATGGTCAACCACTGTAGTACGACACATGCCTGTTACCCGGCCACTAACGGGGTAAAGTATCGACCAAACGAGGTTCCCGCCAAAAGTGGCAGTCTTACGTTGAGCACATGATGACGCGGCCACCCCTGCGCTTGGCCACTTCGTCCGCCATCAAGGCACTCTCGAGGTCGTTGAAACAGAAACGACATTTGGGCCCGTGGTCCCTCCAGCTGCAGTTGTAGTCGCCGTGACGCCCGGTGCCGCAAGCTTCGTCACAGACCTATCATATCAGCGGTACGGTTGAGAATACGTATGGTTCGAATTCAAGTCCCACACAACAAACAGTGCGTGCACAGTTTCTTTCGATTGATTGCCGTGCGAGATTCTTCACCCGACCATTTACGTCGACTATTCCGTATACCTTGTGTAGGTTTCAGTTTCAGTTGTTTCTCACAATGTTGATTTCTCAACGAAAGTCTCTAGAATATATTTGGACTACGAGGCATCGTCACTTCTGATGTCTTGCCCTTATGGGTGACGGAAGCCGGGGCTTGTACACCGGATGAACGCGACACTTCGGCCGAGTGCATCTAGGTATTGTATCTGGCACGAAATATTCTTCACTCGCTCACCGTGTCTTTCTTGCGGCCGCACTTGTCGCTGCACTCGGCGGCCTCGGGTGGCCTCATGGTTTCACACATGATGATGTGCGACGCCTCCTCTCCGTTTTCGATGTCCGACCTGGTCAGTGCCAACGACTGTTCCTGGCGACGAGCTTCCTCAACATCCACGAAGCAAAGACGACACATGGATCCGAATCTGTCTTCGTCGCCAGCGCCGCACAGGAAGCCGCCGAAGCGAGCGGATATGCCAGCGCAGGTATCGTCGCAAACGGTAGAGGTGCCCACAGGCAGGCCGGCGGCATCCTCGCTGCCGCAAGCGGCGTTGCATGCCGGCGGTGCCGTTTTGGAGTTGGAAAGGCGTCTTATAGACGCGCGGGTCTGCTTCCGTTCGTGCTTGGTGGCTTCAAGGGAAGCCAAGTTGCCTTCGTCAACTCTACTTCCATGGATGAACAGCGTCTGGCCCGCAACCGCATTGGAGACAGTGCTGTGGTCAACGTGCTCGAAGCCCACGTAGGATATCTGGGTGGAAGCGTGTCCAAGGGGACAGCAGAGGGAGAAGACGAAGGGCGTTTGGCTGGATGGAGTGGTATTTAGACGCTTCAAACGAAAGTATGTTGACTTTACGCAGAGCATGCAGTTGGATTGTCGACGTTCGACCGCTCGACATCACTCATCGCCTTCCAAGTCGAGTTGGATCGATATGTTACCCAGAGCGCACGGCTGTAGCCTGAAGAGAATTTCAAGCTGCTCACGTAAAGCTCTCTAGGTGCGCACCCACGCTTCGGCGAGCACGAAGCAGCCTATAGCTTTTCACTAGTAATAAACTCCCCTTCCCTCGGGGCTCACGAGCAATAAACTCCCCTTCCCGAGTAATAAACTCCCCTTCCCCCGGGGTTTGTATCTCATTGCTGACATAACTGTTCTGTGAAAAACATTTACTAGGCATGTAGGATCTAAACCGGCTAAAGTATTCAACGACATTTCAACAACGTGGACTGCTGGAGAGTTTGCTTGCGGGACTTGGGTCGAAGATTGTCACTGTAGGCGAATCCCGAATACGACATGCCATGGATTGCGTATACGTCGTAGATACACAAGTGCGCAAATGCGCAGAGAAAATAAATGTTCCACAATGATGAAGGAGCAACCCTTGGGGTTTGTCGATGGAGGATGGGGTCAGACGTATCGCACAAACGGTTGCCTGATGGAATGGTAGTTACCCCACAAGTATCTCACTTGAGATACTAGGTAAAGCTGCAAAGTATTCGAAGCCAACAGGCCATTTTTGACAAGCAATGCCCGTCCCTTGACTTTTTCAGCCCAAATATTGCGATTGCTCACCAGGTTGGTGGTGACGAACTTGGTGGAGTACCGCTGCCACAGAGGCCAGCTGTACGGGAAGTCGGAGATGGTCAGCCAAAGCGCCACGTCGTACGGGTAGGTGTACCCCCAGCGAGTGCGGGTGTAGTCCACGTATTCCACAAAGTCGGGGTCGTTGTTGTTGTAGATGGCGTTGCCGTTGATGTGGCCGAGCACCTTCCACATGTCCGATACCTGCGCCGTTGAGTGGAAGTTCGTGCCCCCGAGGTTGCTGCCCTTCACCCAAAAGTCCTCGTGGCCGCGGAAAGCGGCGTAGTGGAGCTCCTCGAAAGAACGGTCGCTGGCCACGAGCACGTCCCACTCGATGATGGCGAGAGCGTCGTACTCGGACAAGTCGTTGTGGACGCCCTCGTCGAGGAACATCTTGAAAAACATGACGGATGGGCCTTTGGGATAGACATCCTCCTGGGACGTGGGTGCGCACGGTGGGTGGAGCATATGGGAGGTGGGTACGCGCGCAATTGAGGGCAAGGGTTGCGCGTTTCAGTTATCTGTGGCCGTGACTATTCTGATGAAGGTTTACCCAAAAGCAGGTATTCCTGGTACAGTTTGAAGAAAGAGGTGCACATTGAGACGGCGAAAACACCCGACTGGAGCCGTGCCACTGGGCAGTCTCACAACGGTCCTGTTCCGGACTTGAAACTAGGCAGGTATACCTCTATTCGTTTACATTGGCTTGTGCAACTATCTACGAGTTTTTCTGCTTGATTTTCATTTTCAGCCACTCAGAGGCCACATGTACACGAAGGATATTTTTGTCTGGGTATTTGAATTTCTGTATCCACGTATCTGATATTTTACATACGTACGCTTCTTTTTACTCTTTTGGGGGGGGATACGATTTGCTTCAAGGCGTGTACGAGTACAGCTGTTTTCTTGTCGTTGCAGCAAACAAATACCGCGACCTCATCGACAAACTTGGCAGTTCCCCTGCCGCGCCCGACGTCGAAGTGGACTTGGTTTTGATCTTTGCGGCTCGAAAGAAACGGGTGTACCTGATTCGCTCATGCACAGTATAAAAAAAAACATTGTGCGAGATGGAGGAACTTGTGATAAACTCATTCTGCAAACCCCGTCAAGCAATATATGCGTATTTTACACCTGGCTGGGCTGGGAAGTACCGAAATTCGAACACAAACCGCACGGCCCAGCCCGGACGTGTACATCTAAAAAAGGTGCACTTCCACCAAACTCAGTATAACACCCCTTTATCTGAAGTTATCTGTCAATTTGAGCTCGACCTTGGTTGAAGACGCTCTTGATTTGCTTCCCTTTCACTGACACGTAAGTTTTACTGCTATTTATCGCGTATATGCCCAACCCGAACACTCCGTACTTGTTGGTTCAACAGTGTATATTGTTGTTTCTTCCCTCATCACAAGTTGTTCGAAATCGATCTTCGTTTCATCTTCAATTAAAGTCTTCCGTGAATGCTAACAACGATGTATGTACCCGTGGGAGACGCTGAATAAACCCTTGTGAAAAACAATGTGGTGGGTACTAACAAAAATACAGCATACCTGAAACGGCCTGCGCGCCCGAGGTAGCGTGTGGACTGAGTTATCAGCTGCCAAGCTGCGCCACGAGGGAGCGGACAGGCCACAGGTTTGTGTCATTGGGGATGCTAAGAGAGCGCTTTCCCGGAAAAATGTGCACCCGGACTGAGAGCGCCCGACTGCGTCACAGAAGAGGTATTCTGTCCGTTGGGGGCTTTCATATCAAACCGTTATTTCTGTCGCCTGCAGCTCGACCAAACAAAGCATACGCGAAGCGGCCTAGGTGCGCGATGTAATGGGTGGACCGGTTCATCAGTTGTCGACGACTAAATATGGACAGGCCACAAATTGTGTGTCATTGGATATGACGAATGCTGCGTGGGCTCTATACTTGGAACAAATTGCGAAGCAGGATTGAGAGGAGTGGCTGATCACCTCGACAAAAAGGGGAAAATGTTTTCGTGTGGTTCAGTTGTCGACGATAAAATATGGACAGGCCACAAATTGTGTGTCATGGGCTCTGGGGAATGCTGCGTGAGATTTACTACAAAACCCAAAGCAGGAATGACAGGAGCGGCTGATCATCACCTCGAAGAAAAGGAAAAATGGTTGTGATTTCCGTGTGGTTTCACATCAGACCGTCCTTTCCTGTCGCATCCAGAACGAACAGTGTCCATGCCAACTATGACCTCTAAAGAGACAACCTTTGTGGTCCCTGACCCCCTTGACGACCTACTAGTAAGACGTTCCAACGCTGTGGTCCTGCATTGAACCCAAAGCGAAATGCCATGCCATGGCATCGTACCGGTAGCAAGACGAATGACACAAGACACCTCCTGTCACGAAAAACGAAATGGCGGGGAAACAAACAAACAAAAAAAGACCCGCCTGCACATTGCAGATCAACCAACCAATACCAAGAACCGAGGGAAATATCAAGCAACCTGAACAAATATAGATCCAATCGAAAACACTCCCGGGTACCCGCAGCAGATTGCGGTACACGTGTTATCACATACCAGGTAATCACATTCATCAGTTATTTTACCTGCCGGCATCCACCACAAACAAAAACCGTGCCGATTCTTCGATCTTGGATAAATACAGGCTACGCCAGAGAAATCCTACACTGTGATGCAGCAAGAAAATTACCCAAAGCCATGCCACGTCGTCGGTCGTACCGTATACGAAAAACACGACAAAACACATTCTCTAAGAAGGAACAAAGGAACAGGAAGCAATCAAACAAGAAAAGAAAATGGAAAGGGTCGTGTTTGGAGACTAGTTATACCTACTGCAGTTTACGGGGGACCATAACTAATAGGACCTACGGTACACACAAAGCCTATATATTTCCCTATTTTTACTAACACTATTTGGTCCTATTTACCAGGGTCCACCGTAAGAAGAGTCAAACTGGTATGGTACTGTGTCTGCCCGTCTCTTTTTTCTCGGATCGTCAACTTTCCTCCACCCCTCGACAGAACACGTCGTCACACAAAACGAAACAAAGCAGGATCGCCATGAACACACGAAAGCGTTTCTCATGATCTGTTACATCTGTTTTTGCAATTTTCGTCAGTTAGGGAACCTAACTGACGAAAATTGCAAAAACAGATGTAACGGATATCAAGTTACTTTCGAACCATTTGCAGAGGTTGGCGGGAAGGATAGGTTAACCCTATATATGTATCGATATGCGGAGGCGTTCTGTCACTATTCGTGAAATTCTCCAGAACCAAAAATATCAAGTTCGTCAACATTCCAATATTTTTGTGGAAAAAAAACAGGAAAATATGCAAGATTGAAAAATTGCGACGAAAAAATGTAAAAAAAATGGAAGAAAAGCTCGCCGATAAGAATTAGTACCGAAGTCCGTTTTTGGGAACAAACCGCTTAGATTTTGACTGCATTTTCCCCTAAAACGGGACTGCAGTTCTTGAAGGGTTAAGACGTGTTCACTCTTTGGTCGGCCTGGCGCCGTGCTACCCTGTCGTATCTCCCCTACTTTCGTCCATCGCGGTGTCCCTTCTATAGTGAGTGTTGTCCTCCCTGCCTCCATGCCCTCGGTGGAGTCCTTCCACCACTCCCGCTGCTGTCCGTCCACCCATTCCCTTGGGCATCACCCGCGGCAGATGCGAGGCGCTGCGTACCAAAGCGTGCTATATTTGCGTGCCACGTCACCATAAACCGCCTGGCTGTTTCGAGAAACCCCCTGTACCGCTCCCTCGCCTGTGTTGTTACATACAGTGACCCACAGCGCAGTCTCAACTCCGAACCCCAACCGGGCGTGTCCCATTCATCCTTCGCAGGCTTGAAGCCCATCAACGCCGGGTACGAGAGTATGTTCTGTATACAAAGCGATCTTTGTATCTACGAAGCGACCATCATACCAATAGTTGATGGCAATACACGGGACACGCAGATACGCAGGTATCGTGTGCAAATCTCGCCGTCCACGACGCCATTGCTGAATTGGTTCGCTGAGCTGGGTGAAGGTGGTTTTGATATGATTAGCCACAATATATTTGGTCATGAAACGTGTTTTTTATTTATGCCGTCGCCATGATCACCCGAAAATACGCGCGATACCAGCATTTTTTCAATTGATCAGACATTAAGGGCGTAACCTTCACGCCCGCACCTATACAACCAAGTGATTCCGTCAAACGTGTGCTCGAAATCGTCAGACACAACGATCAACTCGGGAGTGCTCGGCCACGTTGTTCCCCGCAACCCTTGGTTGAAGGCCGCAAAAAAAGGCGAGTCGTTCGAGGAGATCCGGCCACTGCACTCCGCTGTTTTCCTCGTCGAAGAAGGTACCGAATTCCAGACGTTTTACTGAGTTTGCCCACACCAAATCCGCCCTGTAGTTAAACCTCCCCTAGCACCAGTCTTTTTACCCCGACGAGGGAGCATACAATGAGTCAACGCCACACTTGACAACACGTCCCGCTCATCACTAGGATCTCAGGCACGCGTCCCATGAGCCAAAACATCGGCAATGTCGTCCTGGAGTGCTTGTCCATCAGCCTCCTTCGCGAGTGTGAGGTTGGTCGTGTTGTGGCCGACAAACGTTTCACGCGGCAGCCTTCCAATAGCTCCACAGACCTGCAAGAACGATTCCTGGAGCTTTTTTGTGTACCACCTCTCCCCGTCCACGTTGCTGAGGACGACGTGTAGGGCGACCTGTATCATGCTGACGGCAGCCTTGCAGCGAGCGGTAGCTGCGACTCTACAACGAAGCTACCTGCTACATAATATGATAATATTCAACTATTATTCTTGGGCGCTCAGTCAAGAAAGCAAATACGCACGACCACGTTACTTTCATGATACTTTCAGAACCGCAGTTCCGTTGCGGGGACAAACCAGTCAAACCCTACTTAGTTTGTCCCCATAACGGGACTGCGGTTCTAAAAGGGTTGAGCAACACCTAAAGAACTTTTTTTTAGTTGCTCACCAACACTAATATAGATGGTTGTCTCGTACCAGGTACCAGGTACAACATAACAGCAGCAGCAACTTGAAAAAGGCTGTTCAGTCGTCATTCAATTTTTAGGCGCCTTGTGCGCAACGTGGCATGCCATAAATCCTGGTACCGGCTTACGGTGCTTTTCGTGCCATTAGTCTGGTGCTGACTTCAACCCGTTGTCGGCTGACCGGATTCACTTGATGTTGACACCACGTACGTGTAGGTGCCCACCTCTAGATGTACTGCTTGCGCACGCCCCCAGCGCGCTAAATCTACCAATATACCGGCGTACGGTGTGTTTTGTGCTATTTACTCTGGTGATGATTTCAACCCGTTATCGGCTGACCGGTCTCACTTGATGCTTCCACCACGTACGTGTAGGTGCCCACCTCTAGACGTACTGCTTGCACACGCTCCCAGCGCGCTAAATCAATCGATAGTCTGCAGGACATGTCTGCTGTTTCGTGGGGAATCAAGTTGTTGTGGATACTAGATATGACATCAATTGTTCCGTCAACGTACTGTTACGTCAACGTGTTCGTTCACGCCTCAGCAGGCACGGACGGCAAATAAACAGTGACGGCTCGATCAACAATCAACACGGAAAGCCATTCGTTGCGTTATTTTGGAAATTCACCTACTACTACTGCTGCTGTAGAGATGAGCCGAATCAGTAAAACACCGACACAAAAAGATTCGAACAGGCTTTGTGTGGTCACGAAACAACCACGAGCACTAGAGCAACACGTGCGCGTAGAGTGAGCAGAGTGAACACTGCGATGCGAGCAATCGTAGTGGGCCAATACGCATAACGGTATGTATGTCCCCTGCCCCGCTCCATTCATTGTGTTTTTTCTCGTCGTGTAGACTGCTGTGTTGTTTTCGTGTTGGGTGTTCTTGCCTTGTTCTTTTTCGTCATTCGTTCCTTTTCTCCATCGCGTTCTGCGATAGAGGTAGCACATTTCCGCTAAAAAAGTAGTTTCTGAATGACGGGGCTCGTCAACCCAAACTTGTCGAAATGCCTATATTATTTTGAAAATAATGTTTTAGTAAACTTGGGCCATGGGATTAATTGTTCATCGGAGTGCAATTTGATTTTTGCTGGAGTCAGTCTCGGGTGGTGTATGGAGCTCTTCAAGTAAGAAAGTGAGGAGCCTCGGAAAAATTAGGGTGAACGTCTATCGTAGATCCCCCCCCCCACCCCCACCCCCCCCCCCTCTAGTCGTAACGTAGATTCGCGGTCACAGAGTATAAATAATATATGCTAAAAATACGTGTGTGCTCCATAGGCCCAGCTGTTCCATGTTATTTCTAGTCCCTTTCATGGCCGTACGTCGCACTGCGGGGCTCGTAGTACGTTCGAAAGCGGCTAAGGGTTGACACTGACTGGAGTTATGTTTCCACTCCTGAGTTGATAAAATATTCTCAACAAAAGAAACGAAGTCAACCGCCGAGATCGTTAGCACAGCAGCAGTAGTACCGTGAGTAGGCAAGCGCACTCCGAGGCAAGCCTATGAGGGAGGAAGGGTGGATCTACCCGAGCAAAAAAAACTTCCGTAATAATGGGGACAAAGGATGCGACCCTGGTTGGCGACCCTGGATCTGAGTCGCGACAGCGGGGGAGAAAAAGCAGGGAGGAATATAACGAATGGCACCTGAACTAATTAATAGCCACGTGCAATATATATGTAACACGATGCCGCAAAATATGCTATTGGATGTTTGTGTGTGATATTAAACAAAAACTACAATAATTGAACGTTGGCACAACGGTTCGGTTGATTTACCACTATATATAGTGATACCTATGAATAGTAGGAATATTCAAAAGTCTGGTCACACCATCGACACCTAGTATTAATATTAATAGAAATATTCGAAGTCTGGTCACACCATCGATACCTATTTATTATTGTAGAAATATTCAAAATCTGGTCACACTATCAATACCTAGTAGTACTAATAGAAATACTGAAAAGTCTGGTCACAGTAGTATCTATTCTATACCCACAACGGATGATACGAGTTATGCAGGAAAAGCAGAGGCAACGTAATGCCATGCATGTCAGAATGGTGGATGTGAGAGGCACGACTTTCGTACGTATACATTCTATAAAAAAGAGAAGAAAATGCGGGAAATATAAAAAACCCACACACACAAGTAAGTACAAAACTTCGGAAAGGGAAGTCGGATGGAAGGCGAACGAAGATTAACCCAGGCAATTGTTGGTGTATATATAATATGATATATGTACATATATACGATATGTACATTTATACGAAGTATACATATTGCCCTGCACATTGTCAGAAGGCAAATACAAATAATAATGTATACCAGGTACGAAGTATACACCGATTCACAGTGTACAGATATCATATATATATATATATACCAGGTATATATTATGCAC
The DNA here is from genome assembly GCA_031213475.1 of Nereocystis luetkeana. Lineage (NCBI taxonomy): Eukaryota > Phaeophyceae > Laminariales > Laminariaceae > Nereocystis > Nereocystis luetkeana. Next base: position 332,150 of record JARUPZ010000026.1, on the reverse strand, counting down.
GCAACGTAAAAATTGACTGGAGAACGGACTTGGACGCTGGATGGATACCAATTCCCAGGTTTGCATTATGTTCTCTGGGCATGCGTTTTAGCTTACCTCCGGAACGGTGCCAGCTGTGTCGTCCGGCAAATTGCCAATCAACCACAACACACAACTGAGGCAGGCAGTAAGTAGGGTAGTGTAAACGTGATATTCCTGTCGTACTTCCACATACATGCATGCGCCGATAAATAAGGCTACTTACTCGAGATGTAATGTATGTTTTTTTTTGGTCGAAGAATTAGAGCAGTAATGACCAGCGCGCGGTGAGATGACGAAAATTGAAGGCGTACATGTTATTATGTACTCGTACACGTTATTGTCATGTTTTTAGTGTCGGCCCACGAATGAGAAGCAGCCTGATAGAAATACACGTTGCTTACTTTTTGACGGACGCTGACAGAGATTTATTAGCGTAATCTGCTCAGCGGTTATTGATGGGACTAAATAATGTATCGTGGAATTTTCTTGAGTTCTACAGGGTGCCGTTACAATGAGGATTACAAAGCCCGCTCATTGATGTTTTTGTTGGCGGGCCTACCGCCGTGGTAGTCTGCATCTGGTGAACTGTGGCCGATGGGTGTGAAACCGTGCTCGCAAGTTTGATTTTTTGTCCGTTGTTTTCCGTTCCATCTAAAATATCTGTTCGCAACTCAGGGTGTGTCTGAACTCCCCCCACAGAGCATTGGAACTAACCGAATGGAATAACATTTGCCGCATGAATAATTAATTGGGGTTGATTGGTTATGGGAAACGACTAGATTGAGTGCAGCCCGAGAAAAACAGTATAATTATTATACCTGGTACCTGATATCATCTAGGAAGAGAAAGAAGAAGGGTTTCACCCAGTGTTGTGAACCGGAAACCGAAACTCGTTTTTTTCGGTCGGTTTTGAGACAGTTTTCCCAACCGAATACCGAATTTTATTTGTCGGTTTTTCCGTTGGGAAAATAAACCGAAACCGGAAACCGACTCGGTTTTTACCGGTCGTTTTTTTTTCCCGTCCCCCACCCCAATCAAGCCTTCATATATGTTTGGAAACCCCTTTATATATCTTTTGGGATACATGCGCCACACACGACACAGCCAGCACACAGCCCATACCCAGCACACAGCCCATAGTTAGCACGCAGCCCACATCATCTCGCAACAGCATAGATGGCAGTACGTATAGCAGCACGGCACACAGGAGCACAGCAGTGGCAGCAGGCAGCAGCTGCCGCACAGGGCAATGTGCGCCGCGAGACTGCAAGGGATAAATCATGTCGAATGCAGACGGCAGTGCTGGCTTCTTCGTTTCGTTGCTGCACTGCTGTCGCACTGCGACAGTCGCCCTCTGCCTACAATAATGCTTTTTCGTCTTCACGCCCCCCCCTTGAGCAACGTAGATTTCCTCATGGCTCATAGCGTTAGCTGTATGCTGCAAGTTAGTTGTGTCTTCACAATCCTACAAAAAGGTACGTGAAATTCTCCAGAAACAAAAATATAAAGTATGTTTGTTAACAATCCAATATTTGGAAAAAAAAAAACAGGAACATATGGAAGATTGAATGATTCTTATCGGAGAGCGTTTTTTCAAAATTTCAAAAGTTTGGAAATAATTGGAGATATGTATCAATATACGGAGGCGCTCTGTCACTATTCGTGAAATTCTCCAGAAGAAGCAAAAATATCAAGTTCGTTAACATTCCAATATTTGGAAAAAAAACGGAGAATATGGAAAATTGAAAAATTGCGCGAAAAAATGTCGAAAATTTGGAAAAATGCTCTCCGATAAGAATGAGCCTTAATTGGGTATGACGAGAAACCGACCGAGAAACCGACCGAGAGAACTTCGGTTTCGGTTTCGTTTTCGTTCTGTTTAAACCAACCGAAACCGACCGATGTTTTGGGAGAAAACCATAAAAAACCCGATCGAGCCACTTTTTACTTTCGGTTCACAACACTGTTTGCACCCCTTTTTCTTGTTTGGGAGGAAGGACCGAACGGCCCGACCGAAAGGGAACAAATACCAGATTATTTGATTTAGATAACCCTAACCCTAACCCCAATGCCGGTCGCCCCGGTGGTTCAAGTGGTTAACCTCGAATTCTACTTGTTTGAGTCCTGGGCTCGAGCCCCAGGTGGGTCGGACCTTTGACTTTATTTGCAAAAATAAAAATAAAAAGGATTCAATTATTATTATTGCTGAGAGCGCCTTGCAGCGTGGGTAGGCACAATTCGATGCGGGTCGAGGAGGGAAGAAAAGGCTGAAACCTTCTCGCGATAAAAATGAAGGCACGTACCGTAGCGGGAAGTGGGTAGAAGAGCCTGCTATGTGACCCCGGATCGGAGTTACGAGTTGGAAGGAGAGAGAGAAGAAGATGTGCGAAGAAATTAAATGGGATCGGCAAAAAAAAAAAAAAAAAAAAATAGACACCCCCGAAGATGGACGTGGACAACATTTATTTGCCGTGGCATGTATGTGCAAAAGATGCCGTTCGTTCCGATTCGGCTGGCGGGGCCCAGGATTCTGCATGGACCCAAACACGTTATTTCACATAGGAACGGAACGAATGAGCACGAACAGCCTCGTTCCGTTCCGCTCGTTCCAATGCTCTCTGGGGGGGGGTAAGACACACCCTCAGATCGAGGGAATCGAAGCAGGCTTTTCTCCCTCCTCCGCACTGCCGTTCTTAGCCCAGCCAGGATGTTTACCACAGGAAGGAGGACTTCGGCCCCTTCTTCCCCAACCGTCTCGCATCTAGATAGATAGATAGATAGATAGATAGATAGATAGATAGATAGATAGATAGATCCTCTTTGCGCGAATTTAATTGCAGGGTTCTACTGCTTGCTGCATCTCGCCAGAAATATCACCTCGCACTGATGGACACATACATATATATCGAGCTCAAGCACCGCATTAATTACTAGTAGTCAGTCGAAAACAAAATTTAAATGAACACCAGACAACCTACAGCAATATATATGTAGTCAGTCAAAAACAAATGAACACCAGACAATCTACAGCAATAAATATATATATTATATATGTATTAGATATATATACTGATGTAGACGTTCAAATAGCCTCGTCTCACCTCGTCACTCAGGTGAGCGTAGACAAGGCGCGTTTCCGCGAAACAGTGGCCTGCAGTCTCGCGGATAAACAAATGAACGCCAGACAACCTACATCAATATATATATACTGATGTAGACGTTCAAATAGCTTCGTCTCACCTCGTCACTCAGGTGAGCGTAGACAAGGCGCGTTTCCGCGAAACAGTGGCCTGCAGTCTCGCGGATAAACAAATGAACACCAGACAACCTACGTCAATATATATATATATATATATCCTGATGTAGACGTTTAAATAGCCTCGTCTCACCTCGTCACTCAGGTGAGCGTAGACAAGGCGTGTTTCCGCGAAACAGTGGCCTGCAGTCTCGCGGATGGTGTCCACGGCAGCAGTCACGGTAGGAGCATCTTCCTCCCCCTCCGCGTAGTACAGGACGAGGTCGGCGTTTTTCTCCGTCAAGGGCGAGCACGTGGATGGCCATCGCTCCAGAGATGACACCGCTCGAGAGAGGTCGCCCCGATAAACTGGGACTACCACAGCTAAGTGCTGCCCCAGGTCTTGTCGGAGCGGTTCAGCTGGATCTTCGACGGCATGAAAGTCTCGGGCGCCCGCGAAAGGGAGGAGCGCCGGACCCGATAGGGCCAGGCATACCGCTAACGCGGTAGCACGCATACAAGCAATCTAGTTTTCTATCGGCCTTTACGTTGCAGTACACAACAGCTTCGGGTAGCGCAACGTGGAGTGAAGATGAGGGGCACACCAGCCGCTTCGAACGAAATATAAAAACCAAAGAAAGGGACCTGCGTGAGCGTATGAGACGATTTTTAGTCGTATTACGTGCACCAGATATGAATAGTATCTTCCCGATATGAATAGTATCTTCTTCCCGGCATCCCGGGAAGAAGCAACAGGAAATGACGACATGCCGGGGTATCGTGTAGTCGTACGTACAGGTCGTGCGTGCCGTAAAATGGTCCGGACGTCCGGAGACGAAATGCATTTCATGGCTATGTCAGTAGTCTTGGCTGGTATTTGATCTTCTCGAAAGGATTGAAGCCGGCTTAAAAAAATGCTAAACATATCGAGGCAAAATCGGAGCGCCGAGCACCGGCTGCTGCAATGCGAGGCAAATAGATAGGTGAATCTCGGATCTTACCCTTTTTGGATTGCAGTCCCGTTTTGATTCGAGACTGCAGCCTTGTAGAAGATTTAACAGTTAGTTTCGAGTCTTTCCATCCATGCCCCTCTGTTACCACACAGTCGCTGCTTGCCTCGAGGGTGATTTCGTTGTGCACCGATATGCCTGTGGTTTCCTTTCGTTCTTAAGATCTGTTCTTGTGTAGTAGTGGTATCGTTTATTGGGTATGTTTTCTTGCGTTGTCTGCCACGTCTCGTTCGGGGGCGAGCGGCACTTACTTCTTGTTTTTTTTCTGCTATTATTCGAATATTTCTTCTTTGTTCAACTCTGTTTCAACTCGATCTATATAGAATGTGTACGTCTGCCCGTCGTATCTAGTACGATGAACAGGGCATTGCATTGTCTACTCTGCTCACTGAATCACAATGTGCTGTCGTCGCTTCGTGATCATAAGGAGTGTCTATACGACAACAGACACACACTCTGCCGTAGCTTCTCTCTCGTGACCACTACGATTGTATCGTGCTATTAATATTTAAAAAAGTTTTGAAGAATCAACCCAGACACCGGGCACTGGTTGTGATGGATGTTGACCGGTCGGTAGAAAGGGCGATTTAGCGCCAAGAGCACACACACACGCTCGAACCAGGTGTAAAGCTCGGTGTCGATAGATTGAGCTGCTGGCGACATCAAAATACCGAAAAAACTTGATACTACCAGGTATATCTGACGTCGGTGTTTTTGTAAGAATGCATTTTGTCTACTCAGCGCACTGCATAACGTACGATGTACCATCGCTGTGCTGTACCAGGTGGTACCGTACCCGTATTTTTTCTTTTTTCATTTGTGGCCTCAGAGCTTGTACCTCTCTATTCAAAAGATGAATCCGCACGGATACTGGTTGTTGAGCTGGATGTCGGCGGGTAGAAAGAGCGGAAGAACACACACATATATATACGAACATACATATTATACGAACATCTATAGTTAGTTGTTCCCGTGTATGTTATCCGGACGTTGGACGCAATACGTACAATGTTCGTCTTCGGCTCAATCAAACAGATCTTCGTATGTATGTACAATATTTGAATGCCTCCATATCAACGCAGCAGCCTGCGCATAGATAGGGTTTAGGTCGCTTGTATTTTACGAACAAACTGGATATATATACTGTGCCTGGGGGGGGCGGGGTTACCTTCTCCGCGTATTTAATGAATACTTATCTGGCGGAGGGATCGAATGCTACTTACAGTTGCTTAGTATATATATACTACGTACTGTAAGATAAAAAAGGTATCCTTACGACTTTTCGACATTTCTTTCATGTACACTATAATATTACGAGGGGCCATACCATTTTGACCATGAATAACAATTATGTTCTTATCTACTATGATCCCCCGTAATAGATGTTGCGCTCGGGAAAACCCTTCCTGGCCCTCCCTCTCTGGAGAAGGTCAGCCCCCGTTCGCATATATATAGTGTTCTTTGTTTGCTGGGAGTTTCGAGGTACTACTATTTTTGCCTATTCAAGTTGCGCGTCACCTGCAGTAGTTTCGGCTTCACTTGTACCGACAGTAGTAGGAACACGACTGAATTGACCCCTTTTCTGGCAAATTTGTAAAACCGGAATACGATCACACAGAGGGCCGCGGGTACTAGGGCGGGGCTCCAGTTGTCAACAACAAAAAACACGATCATGGATTCTGCGCGTATTTTCCTCTTGAAGGGTGAATGTGGATTGCTCCTTACCGCACACACACTCAGTAAGAACCCAGTATTAGACTAGGCGGTTGGCTAGGAGAAGCTTCCATACACCGGAGAGACCCGTTATAGGGACGTTCACCTTGTTGAGCTCTTCATAGATGGGTGAATTTTAATTTCCAAAAAACGTGTCGCCCATTTTTCGAATCCACACGGAGAGATACCCTACGTACATACCCCCTGGTACCTGAAACTTTTGACATTTTTTCACGACTGACTGCATTCATTCCCGTTTTTTTGGGTACAACCTACTTACACTTACCCTACATCTAAACTACTTACTACTGGTATGTAGTTTTTTTTCGAAACGGGACTGCCGTCGTCGTAGTCCTAGGAGGTTACCATCAGGCGATCGTTACAATAATAGATAGATACGATCGGGCGATCGTTACAATAGATACCATCGGGCGCTGGTTAATCAGGGGGAAGGCCAGAAAAAGTTTGTTTGTTGTTGTTCTCACATTAACTCATCGCCAAAATACAATGCTGTCCGTGGTCGCCGGACAGACTCCAATAGTATAATTCCCTCAGTGCAAAAGTAGGTCACCTCTAAAAAAAGGCTCAAAATACGTCTAGGTATTCTTATCTTTGGCTTTTGCCCTATACCACCAGTAAACCTGGTACTATTCACCCGATACAGCAATAATAGTAGAAGTAGTACGAGTGTTTAGACGCTGATTCGTAAGTAAGTCCGAATCTCACCCGGGATAATTTGACTATATTTATTTGCAAAATGTGATGAATCAACTTATTACTAGTAGAACGGCTGAGAGCTCACATAGACTGGGTATGTATATTATATGCATAAAATAGTTATACGAAGGCAAGCCGAAGAAGGAAGGGAGAAAATACTGGAGTCTTTTCGCGACTAAAAATCAAGGCACGTACCGTCGTGTAACCGGGGGAGTAAAACTTGCTGTCTGTGTGATTCCGGCTCTGGGGTACGATCGAGAAAGAAAGGAAGGGCGGAAATAGAATAAATGGGATGGGAAAACACAAATATTACTAGTCAATTAAAATTTAGGATACATATATATATACCATCAGTACCAGCCAGAGTACCAGGGGATGACATATGTGTGGTGTTCTAACTATATCGAGCTTATAGTCAGTTCTTCGAAAATGTCAGGGTACAGTATAGAAATTTGGGGGTGGGAAGTCATGTTTCTCTTGCAAAGTTACAATGCTGCACTCCCCAGCAGTCGTGACCGCTGGGCCCTATACGGCCCAGCCTGCGCATGTCCCTCAGATCTGGCTGAGTTTTCCCTGGGCTACAACTCTTCTAAGTCGCTCTACGTACGTACGTACTCCCCTTGTATTTTTGTGTTTTGTTGTGATTCGGTTTACCTGTTGTTTCCCTTGGTTTTATGTTTTACTCTGTATATATTTAGTGGCATTGTTCCTTTACAGCTCGTCCGGCGGGTTAGTTTTATTTTTTAGGGTTAGAACTGAGAACCTACGGTTTTTGTCTCTTTTGTTCTCTTTATTAATACCAAGTAGTTGATAGAAAATGTCTGTGGGTTAGGGTTTCATGGCACAGCATCTATTACTACTCTGAATTACAGAGGTAGTACTTCATAGTACTAAGATGTGCTATTATAGCTGTGGCGGGGTTTTGTGGCCGCACATGGCTTGTTATGAATAGTTGCATCTCTGCTCTTCTTTTAGTACTACTATTAATACGACGTACTGTCTGTAGGAGTGAAGAATCAGCACGGACATGCTGGATGTTGTTGTTGTCTTCACATTAAATCGCCCCTTTTTACCCAGCTTCATAATAAGTACACCCAGTGTCCGTCCTGATTCCCTATCCTAGAGAGATACTGATTATGTGGTCACACAGACTGTGTGTGTGTGTTCTTCACATTAAACCGTTCTTTCTACCCGTCGACATCCAGCACAACCAGTGTCCGTGCCGATTCTTCAATCCTAGAAGAGATACAAGTTCTGTGGTCACAAAGCTACGCCACAGAGATACTACGTTGCCACGTGTGCAGTGTGAACTGCAGTGGGCAATGCAAAGCCATGTCATCATACTAGATACGACAGGCACGACATACGCAATCTATGAAATAGTGAAACGAAAAGAAACAATCAAAGAGAAAACAAAAACAAGGTAGACAAATAAATCGAAAAAGAAAAAGAAGAAAAATGTGAGACATACTATTAGGAAGACCAAAAATAAAACTAAATCGCAAATTTAAATGTCACGCAAGTAAGTGAAGTGTCAGCATACCGGGTTGTTGTTGTTGTTGTTGTTCTCACATCAACTCTCTGACGAAGGAGTCCCTGGTCACACAAATGTGCTGGAGCCCTATTAGTAGGAAGATCCGAAAAAAAAGAAGAAAATTCGGCTGCCTCAAAATACACGAGACGAAGAAAGCGCACACGAGCTAAAACCAATGTGCAAACTGAACTAACATGGCCGCGGGTATATCCTCTCAACTATAACACAGAGTACCCCCGTTCCCACCACTAACCAACTCGTGGCTGCTGACTATACAGCGGATGCTGTCTGAATTGCTGCCTGCACCGTACGAAACGCACGGTAGTCGTGAAAACGAAAGAGGAACACACCTGCCTGCTATCTGGAGTGCTGTCAGAGTGAAGACTCGCGGATATGCAGTGAAAAAAAAGAGCAATCGAACCTTACTACCACCCGAATATCAACGATCGCTATCTCTTCCTGGATTGTCTGACACAAAAAGGTGCAGCACAGTTATGATACCACGTCCCTGATAATTGCGTGGGTTATTCCTCATGAAGGGTATACAACTCGTTGAACTACACAAGACCAGTGACGACGTTAATAACAAGTACCGGTAGATACTATTCTGCCTCGTAAAAAACAACGACGACGTTAATAACAAGTACCGGTAGATACTATTCTGCCTCGTGAAAAACAACGACGACGTTAATAACAAGTACCGGTAGATACTATTCTGCCTCGTGACAATCAATACCAGGAAAAAACAAACTATGACTGCTTCTCTCGTGAAGATAGTGTGCGCGCAGATCATGGGTCTCCGTGCACCGTCTTCCTGCCGCTCTCCATGGCCACCTCATCGCCTTGGCCCAATGCACACGCTCGTTTGCGCGTGCACTCGTTGCCATTCCCTTCCAGTCGATTCCCTTTCTCCGTCAACACGAAAAACAAAATGCTCCTCGCACTTGCTGTTCTGATCTGAAAAATATAAATTCTCGCGCAGGGGGAGGTCAATCCGTCTCTTCCCCGCACGTCGACGCTCAGTCTCCCTTCTCCTTCGTCATGAATCCAGCCACCTACCGGCGCAATATACTGTGCCGTAGTGTGGCCTGTGGTGGCGCCTGCTTCCGCGCACGGACACCCCGATTGAGCATTGCTGCTCTGCCGCAGCTGCCTAAAAAAGACGCGCGAATCGTAGGTCTCCGTGCCTGACGCACCACGTACGATCCAACTCTACTGCCGCCTGAGCCTAGCGGCCACAGGCAGCAGCAAGAAGGTATCACTCCTTGAGGGTGAGTCCGGCCCTACAGGTACAAGAACACAACAACACAAACAAGCAAGACCGCGAAAATAAGAGCAAAGAGACAATAAAACCAAAAAAACGAAAAATCTGAAATGAAAAATAGAAAGAAAAAAAATGATAACAGAATACAAACGACGCAAGGACTTCAGAAAGGCTGCTATTGATAGATATACGGAAAGCATACGTACTCAGGAAGGGCGGGTATCTGCTGCACTGACGAATAAGGACCACGAAAGAGAGGGAGATACAGGAACACGCCTGTAAGAGCTGGTGGAACCGATACCTAGGCACCCGATCTATCATTTCGTGTCTGCTTTTGTCGACAGCTGTATCAGAGCAGCTGCCCCTCCCCCCTCCCCCCCTGATGTCGACAGGCAGAAATACCGGTTCGATGTAAAATACACACACGCCATACTTGCCGAGATTTAAGGGGCTAATACAATGTAGTAACACGTTTTTTTAACACGTGGGATTCATCAGATCTGCACATACATCCTTTATTTATGAAATACTCCATGCATGCTCTCTCGGACCGGCAGAATCTGTCTGTGCAAAATCTCGGTTCATGAATGCTGTGGTCTACATTTGTTTGAGACGGCCCCTAGTGGTTTAGTGGTTCACCTCGTGAAACTATACTACTATCATTGTTGTTGTTGTATTGTAGAATCTCTCTACACGACGAAGAATAGGCACGGACTTTTGGTGTGCCCGACGTTGACGATGTTGACGGGTAGAAGTCTTAGTGCCGATTGAAAGTGAAAACACACATACCCACAGTTCATGTGTCGGTTTGTTCTTCTGTTATTGCAGCATGCATTGCCGTCGGTAGTCGTCGTTTGTTTGTATTATTGATGGCGAGGGCTGCTGTCGAGTACTCATTTGAACAAGACTGCGTCTACAGACGAGGCGGGCGAGGTCGCGCCAAGGCGTGGAGCTCGTTCGTCGCATCCCATCTCGAGTTGGTCGCGTTCACCGTTTTGTTTTCTGGGGGTTCGCTGTTGTTGTGTGCGCCTATCACCGTGCCTTTAATATTATATTAAACAAGAGTAGCTTCAATTCGTAGTTGGTTACGGTTTCCCACGACTTGTTTTCTTTAGTTTCATTACCTTCGATTTTCTTTGTTTCCTTCCGCTTTCTCTCTTTTAATAGAATGTGTATGTCGTGCCTACCTCATTCAGTATGAATGAAGGCATGGTATTGTGTTGTTTCCTGTGCTTTACAGCTCACGATATATTAGTATCTCCGTGGCGTAGCTTTGTGACCACATAAATAACTTGTAGCTGGCCGAAACCGAGGTTGCGAACCCCACACTGGAGGCATAACGAGGCGGGCCTAACTTTTACTGGTGTACTGGCAGTACTCTCTCGATAGTAGTAGTACTCTCTCGATATCTCTCACGCGGTATTTCGGCATATATATAGCAGTACGTAGCTAAGAACTCCAAACTCCGGTGATGGCGAAAAACCGGCTACACCGCATGCTCCTGGCGGTTGTCTTTGTGTTCTTGAGCTGTTCTTGAGCTTTCTGCAATGTCAACGCGCAGCTCGTTGATGCTGCAGCAGACTGCGAAGCTGAAGGATCCTTCGTCAAAGGAAGCCAACCCAGTCCAGGAAGCTCGAGTTTGTCCCATGCTACTCGGCGGGAACTAAACAGGATGTGTGGGTGCCGTGTACTGCTGCTGTTTGTCCGTCGAGAACTCAAATATTGCGGTAGCTGCTCTCTCGAACGTCCTCCCAACTCAAACAAACAGCAAAACCCTTGCCAGCGTACCAGGTACCTGGTACGTAGTATGCAGCATGCTCTAATACAAATACTATTATTGTCCTGCAACTGCTGCGGTGCAGGTCGTCTTCTTATTATTATGGTTAACTGGTATACAAGGTTTTATTCTGTCGAAAATCAATTTAAACACGTCTGGTTCTTCTGCTAATTTGATCCGTTTTTTCCGGTTTCTTTCGTGTTTTCCGACTTTACCCGGTTCCGGTTAACCGGTTCAAACCGCCAAAAAAAACGTGTTGTTTTTCATAAACAACAGTTAACTGCTCGAACAAGCTTGCTGGGTTTCCAACAAATAGGTTTCAACCGATTTTTTCTTAAATTTTAAGGTGACCACCTTTAGTCTTGCCCTCGTGATCACGGCAAGCTTTATTTCGGTGACTAAAATTGGGTGAGAAAAGTGAATCAGAAACAAAGAAGGGAGAATTTGACTTTTTTTCTGCGTTCACCCTTTCTTCATAATATGTGAAAAAATTAAAGTACAACAACAACTGTGAGTTTATTCCACAGACTGGACAAAAGACAATAATTATTTAATAGCGTCTATACCTGTGGTAAATAGCTTCCTATTCCAATTGACTGTCGGCCCATTTTGTGGTCCCTAATTCCAGTTATTAATTGAAAGGCGTCGAGTTCTATTTTCCAGACAATTTCGAATAAAATAAGTGACCCCTACCTGGCCCTATTGTCGAGACATTTTCACTTTAGAGGCAGTCTCCGTAGTCAATGGTCCGGACAACTCCAATTAATGGGCCTTCTCCTAAATAAATTGTCTGGCCACAATTCCAATTGACAGACTGCTGCCTCCTGAATAAATTGTCCCGGCAATTCCAATTGATAGTCGGCCCCGCGAAATGGTTGCCCGGACAATGTCAATTAGTAGACTGACGTCAAAATTATGTTTCACGACAACAACTCCAATAATAGATAGACATTCTCCCAGATCAATTGGCCCGACACTTCCAATTTATACATAGTCTCCAAAACAATTGTCCGGTCAATTCCAATTAGCAGACTGATCTCTAAATCAATCGCCCGGACAGTCCCAATCAATAGACAGTAGTATACACAATCAATTATCGCTACAATTTCGACTAATAATACAAAATCTCCAAAGCTGCGTCAGACAATGCCATTGGTGGGCAGTCTCTCTTAAATCAACTGCCCGTACATTTCAAAATAACAACAGTTAGTGTTGACCTGGTACAAATTACTTTGTTTCGTGACCCGTTTTTTAATTGTTTACCAGGTACATCTGAACACATGGGCTAGGCGGTATAAAAACTTGCTATGTACGGACGACATAGAATTCAAAGCAAAAAGGTTGAGGTGCCCCGCCCTTTTCTGTGTTATGCCTTGGACAATAAACCTATCAATAGACTATTGCCCCAACAGTAGAGTCACGATGTTGTCTATAAATTGGAATTGCCCGAGTAAGTGATGCCGTGGACTCTGTCTAGCAATGGAAATTGTTTAGAAAACTGATGTTGGTTGCTGTCTTCTATTAAATGGATATATTAGGACAACTGATATATGGTACTGTCGAACAACTGGAATTGTCCGGACAAATGATTTTGGAGACTCTATCAATTCGAGTGGCCCTGATAATTGGTTTCAGAGACTGTCCATTAATTGGAATTGTCTGAACAATTGATGTTTGGTGTTTTTCCAAAAATGGAATCGCCCAGGCAAATGAGCTCGGAGACTGAATATCGATTAAAATTGTGCTGGCAAATGATTTCACAGGCTGTCTATCAATTAATTATTGGAATCGCTTGGAACAATGATTCCGGGTGATTTACATGACTTGGGCTTGTGTGGGCAACTGCTTTGAGATATTGTTCATTAATTGAAACTGTCCGGACAATGGGTTTCGGAAGCGATCTACTAACAATTGGAGTCGCATGACTATCGAGTTTAAGAAAGGGCTCTGTTATTGGAAAGAGGGCAGCGCCACTTGTAGAACTACATTTGATTAGGTCAGTACACAACAGTACCACCATGCTAGTATTGCCTTTACCGCAGGATCGGGAACTTCCCTCTATAATACGCAATAATTTGCAAGGTCCTTTATTGTACCATATTACGAGTAGTATTAATTCAACGGGGATGTCTCATCATAATACAATAACTACTGGTTGGTGGTACGCGGCCATGACATTGATCAAGCAATTGAGTTATTGCGCGCCATCTGCAAAGAGCTGTGGGGACACTTCCAACTACTTTCCAATCGCCGAAGTCCGTTTGGACAGTTCCATTAAATTGACAGCCCCCGAAATCAAGCGTGCGGACAATTTCAGATAATATGCAGCAGCCAAAACCAAATGCTCAGCCGAATCCCATTAACAAACAGCTCCCGAAAATCAAGTGTCTGGAGAATGTTAGATAGTAGACAACACCCGAAATCAGTTGTCTGGAAAATTCGTATTATTGGACCAGCCCCCGAAATCAATATATATGTATGATGAATATTTCCAATTAATTACCAGTCTCTGTTTGTTCTCAGGAGCTGTCGGACGCGTGCACGTGATACACGCGTGGTCTACACCATGATCGTTGAGGAGGAGCAAATAAAATACTAGTTACAGTAAGCCAAACACAACACACACCAGGTGGATCAATACCTTTCTATCAGAGACCCCACCACATGAACCACACACAGGAGGTAAGCCGCTCCAAGATTGTCACCGGCTGCACCACTCACATATAGACAGGCAGTATCATTAACATCAAAGCCTGGGCCGTATCATTAACATCATCGACTGCTCCCGGAGGAGCAGCTCCATCCCTCCATCCACGAGGCATACTAAATAATGCCCCGATACATAATACGAAACCCCACAATATATGAAACCCCCAATATCCGCAGACCCGTATCAAGCTACCGCATATCACAAACAGCCCCCCTATTCGGTGCTCGATACGATAGGTCTCGAATATCTTATCACCAATTGCCAGGTAAAACGGCAGCCCCAAATTCCATCCTTCAGCGTTGCCAAGGTAAAACGGCGGTCCCAAAATCTCACCTTCAGAATCGCCAATGTAAAACGGTAATCCCGATCCAAAATCTCTCAATATCGATTCCAGTAGAGACCTCCTAAAATACATCAAGACAGTAACTATGAGAAGGGAAAAAATCCAACAAACGTAAGTTTGTTGGTAAAACCTTCAAACAAAATCAATAACACCGCCTTCACATAGATATCGTACCGCCCGATAGCATCGGCCCCCCTGTTTTGCACTCTGAAAGAGCAGAACAACAGAACGTCTCTGATTTAGGACATCTCAAATCGACCTATAATAGCCCCCCTGCTATTTGTAGGTGCTCACTCCGGGAGTATGCAAAAGTCAACAACATACTGCATCTAAATTTAAAAGTACTATGGATACTAGTGATTTTGGGTCCCCTGTACGTTGTGCATACTTAACCAATAGCCAATGGGTACGGCACGATTCATCAAGACCATCGGCATACCCTATTAACGTATTAACATTACTCAACGCATGAGTACATCCCAATACTTTCTCCAATTCCCTAAAAATCACTCTTCTCCGTTCTCATCACCCAATGCCCCAAAATATCCGCAACCAATAAATAAACGAAAGAAATCACCACAAATTCATCACAAAGTCAAGCTCAAAACGATATCTCAGCGGGCAACGGTGTGATGAGAAAATCGGCATGCTGCTCTGCCGACCGTACGTGTTGATCTCAGACTCCCCGTTAAACACATGCCTTAGACATCTACATCCAGTAGAGGAAAGCAATGAACAGACATCCGCGCACAAAATCACTCCACCAGAGACAGACCTCCGGTCTGTACCCTTGCGTGCATGGTCCGCATCCACTTATGAGCTCACTCCAACTGAATTGCACCATCTGCGATAGAAAGTCTTCGTCGTGATACCGAGTACAGCTACTATGACACTCTAACTGAACTCCACTATCTGTGATAGAAAGGCTTCGTCGTGTTACCGAGTACAGCTACTATTCCCCCCCCTGCTCGGTAGACGACAAAGCACTCATCATAAAAATGTTGCGATGTCAATACGACTCCAAAATACCTCAACCATAAACTAAAAATAAACTTATTCACGTCCAAACACCCCACAACCCCACCTCTCAACCTCCGTCTCCTGCTCCCTACAATACGGATGCGACACTTGTCTTCCGCCGCGGCTCCATGTTGCCGCGACATGGACTACATCTCGCAAAGCCGCGGGGTGCAGTGGGCAGTATCGGGTGGGTCAGCGTCAGAAATCAAGCCAGATCGTGCCAGAAACCGAGGTTACTCGTTAGATAACGAGTCACATCATTATGCACTATGTCTACGAGTAGAATCATGCCATCAAACCCCCCCACATGATTTCACTCGAAACAATAGTGACAAGACAACGTCAGTACCGATTTCTATTCATAGTTGGTCTTCCTCATATTCAAGTGGGTAATTATCAACGCAGGTACGTCCGTTTTGCCATTACAACTCGCGGCCTGAGTAGACACAGCAGTATGGAACCAGGTAGCAGACGTGGTGCGGTTCCCCATACCCTCTGGTTAATATACGAGTACGTGAACAGCAGCTGCGGTGGAAATGTTTCTGTCATATAAGACATACCAGGTAGCAGGTACATCACGCCTTCCGTAATATTGCACACTTCATTTGAGAACATACCAGCCAAACACAAAGAAAGCACAGAAAAGGACAAACAAAAAAAGAACAAACAAAAAAGATCCAGTCCTCCAAAACTAAAGTGGGTGACACTGGAAAAATATTACATGCCTGTTTCCCAGGGTCGAACGGGAAATCTCGCTTGCCGCTGCTGCCGCCGCTGCTGCCGCCGCTGCTAGTCCCCGCCCCCTCGTAATCCCCGTTTCCCCATCTGCCACCATACCCCCCCCAAATCGAGCCAGATCCGTATTCCCAGCCACTCGGTGCCAGCCTCGCCCATATGAGTTTCCCCCGGTCGAAGGGGTACGTTGACCCCCCCTTCTGACCGGAGTTGCGCACCTCGGACACAACAACACCAAGCTTCACGACCTCAGGCTCAGCATAACCAAGGCCCACCACCTCGGACACAGCAACACCAAGCTCCACCTCCTCAGGCTGAGCATCACCGAGATCCACGACGTTGGACAAAGCAAGACCAAGCTCCACCTCAGACACAGAAAGACCAAGCTCCACCACCTCGGACACGGCAACACCAAGCTCCACCTCGGACACAGCAAGACCAAGCTCCACCTCGGACACAGCAAGACCAAGCTTCACGACCTTAGGCTCAGCATAACCAAGATCCACGACGTTGGACAAAGCAACACCAAGGTCCACGACCTCAGGGTAACCCTGCTGCAGCACAGACGATACACGCGGCTCTTCAGCATCACAGAGCTCGTTCGGTGGAGGCTCGCGTCGGCAACTCCACCCCACATCGGTTGAGTAGCTCGTTGCCGAGCTCGTCGCTGTCGGCTCCACCCGTGGCTGCTGGGGCGCCGGCGTTCCAGCCTGCGGCGTACTGTAGTAGTTCGGCGCGTAGACGACAGCAGGCTGGGCAGTGATACACTGCCTGGCCATGCGACCATGAAAGATGAAGTCGTCGCACACACTGTTTGGTGCACGGCAAATCACATCCCTATGCCCTCGGGCGCCACACCGTGCGCACATGTAGGATCCGTACATCGACGCTGCTGCAGGCGGAGGGGACTCAGGCTGATACCACACGCGATCGGTGTTACCAGCCGCCCCAGTGCACCACTCCGAAGCAGCATGTGGCTGCCGCCGTTGCTACTGCTGCTGCTGCTGCTGCTGATGATAATTCTGGCCTCCACCCCAGCGTTGCTGCTGTTGAGGCTGAGGCTGTTGCTGCCCTCGGCCTCCATACTGCCGCCGATGATGCTGCTCCGCGGTGCCACTGTATTGCCGCTGCTGCTGTTGCTGTGGCTGTTGTTGTCCATACGACCGCTGCTGCTGCTGCTGCTGTCCATACTGCCTTTGCTGCTGCTGTCCATACTGCGTTTGCTGCTGCTGCTGCTGCTGTGGCCCGCCGCCTCCATGTCGTCGTTCCTGCTGCGCATCCATATCAAGCAGCTCCTCCATTTGCGCCATACCACCACAGACGCCCTTCCACCAGTAGGTGCTCTCCTCTAACACAGTATAACCCTTCAGCGTCCTCCGGGCCCGGAGTAACTCGATGTCGATCTATTTATCTATATATTGTATAAGTATTTTGTTTTCTCTCCTCGACCTACGCCATAGGGGCACGCCGCGCGGTTGCATAGACCACGTTATACAGCGAACATATTCAAACACGATATCGTGTTTGATCACAGAAGCTGTCGGACGCGTGCACGGGATACACGCGTGGTCTACACCATGATAGTTGAGGAGGAGCAAATAAAATACTAGTTACAATAAGCCAAACACAACACACACCAGGTGGATCAATACCTTTCGGTCAGAGACCCCACCACATGAACCACACACAGGAGGTAAGCCGCACCAAGATTGTCACCGGCTGCACCACTCACATATAGACAGGCAGTATCATTAACATCAAAGCCTGGGCCGTATCATTAACATCATCGACTGCTCCCGGAGGAGCAGCTCCATCCCTCCATCCACGAGGCATACTAAATAATGCCCCGATACATAATACGAAACCCCACAATATATGAAACCCCCAATATCTGCAGACCCGTATGAACCTACCGCATACCACAAACAGTCTCCGCAACCACTTGTTTGGACAATTCCAATTCATAGACAACACTCGAAGCCTATTGCTCACACAATTCCACAACTAACTAGTAGATGGTATTTGAAGTAAATTGCCCGGACAACTCCAATTCATAGACCATCGCCTAAAACAATTCTCAAGCCAATTTCAATTAACGGGCAATCGCCGAAATAAGTTGTATGGACAACATCAATTCACACAGTCGCCAAACCAATTGTCAAAACAAATCCAATTAACACACACATCCTCCTCAATCAATTGTAGTCACAATAGACTATTGAAATAGTAATTATTATTGCCCAGGGTGTGGTCCGTATTCCTAAAAATCCCATCACTATATTCAATTATTGCGTACTATTAATAGGTACGTATGCAATTGATTTTGGAGTCTGTGTGTTCATTGGGATTGTCTTCACTTTTTGTTTTGGTGACTGTCTTCGAACTTTGATTGCTGTCCAGACTATTGATTTTGGCGAGTGTCTATGGATTGAGATTGCCCAGACAAATGATTGCGAAGAGCATCTAATCTAGAAATTGGAATTAATTGTGTGAGTAATACTTCTCGAGTGGTACCTATGAATTGGAACTGTCTGAACAATTGATCTCGGAGACTTCAACTAATTGGAAATATCCAGCCAATTGATTTCGGGTGCTGGTCTAATGTGACTGAAAATGTCCAGAAAAACGATTTACGGTCGATCTTAACGAGAGCTTTTTTCAGTTGTTTTTTTCTGTTTTTTCTCAATATTTCGGTATTTATTTCTCGGTATTTTCCTATCCGAAATTTCTGAAAAATACCGAAAAAAAAAGCTGAAAACCACTCCTCGTTAAGATCGACCCTTAGGGTGCTGTATATGAGGGCGCAAACGGGTTTGTCTAAGCAACACATGTCGGGTGCTACCCATTCAATGGAATAGTCCAAATAATTGATTTCGGGTGCTATTAATTACATGGAACTGTGCAAATGGACTTCGGCGATTGGATTTGTTTTCATTGGATTTGTCCGCACAACAAATAAATGACTTCATATGCCGCTTTTTGCGTAGTTATTTATATAATGCCGTTCATGAAATCAATTGCAAATGATTGGGTATGCTGGTATCTTTCTCATCCTGTTGTGTAAAGTCAACACCATTAATAGCGTGATCTTGTAGTGTACCGACCAACCCAACTTTATGTAGCTCTGCAAGTAAGTAGCTGCCAGCTTTCAAAATAACACAGCCCTTTAAAACTCGATTGTCCGGACAATTAATTCCGGTTTCCCAAGGCCATTACCCCGACAATTCCAATTCATGTACATCGCCTGAAATCAATTGTTCAAAAAAATCAAATTCAGACAGCCTGCTGTGAAATCGTTTGTCAGGACAATTCCAATTATTAAAGTAGGCATACTCTGAGATAGTTTATCCGGACAGTTCCCAATTTTGGAAGGACGAGGCTTTAATGGTCTAAATATAAAATTGATTTCCCACTAATCAAAAAAATGCCTACCAGGTAGACAATTGTTTTCGGCGATTGTCTACGAATTGGAATTGTCCAGACAATTGATTTCGAAGACCGTACATTATTAATTGGAATTGTGTAAGCAGTAGGTTTACAGCAGTGTTGTCTATGAATTGGAACTTTCTGAGCAGTTGATTGCGGAGACCGCTAAATAATTGAAATTATCCAGCAAATTGATTTTGGGTGCTGGTCCAATCATTGGAATTAATTATTGCCCAGACAATAGATTGCGGGTGTTGTCCACAGATAGATTGAAATTGTCCAGGCAATTGATTTCTGGAGCTGTCTATTCCTTGGATTCGTCTGAACAGTTGATTTCGGCCGCTGCATATCAAATGGAATTGTCCAAACAATTGTTTTCGGGTGCTGTGAATTAAATGGAATTGTCCAAACGGACTTCGGCTTTTTTTAAGTAGTTGGGATTGTCCGCACACTTCATTTCAAATGCCACCCAAGGAATCAATTATTGCTCGATAAATGTCATGGCCGCGAATCTATACATTGTACTATCATAGACACTCCCCATTGAATTGATGCTACTCGTAGCATGGCATAATACAGCACCTACAACCTTGCAAATTATTCGGTATGCAGGGAGGTCCCCGATCCTGTTGTAGAGGCCATACTAGTATGGTATTGTTGTGCACTGACCAAATAAAATGTAGTTCTACAAGTATCTGCCGGCTTTCAAATGACAGAGCCCTCTTAAACTCCATAGTCATGACAATTCCAATCAGTGGATCGTTTCCGAAACTATTAATAGTTGTCCGGACAATTCCAATTAATGGGCAGTCTCCCCCAAACAAAGCAGTTGCCGCGACAAGCCCCAATCATGTGAATCACTCGAAATCAACTGTCCAACCAATTCCAATTAATAGACGGCCGTGAAACCATTTGGCAGCACAATTTCAATATCAATGGGCAGTTTCCGAGAGCATTTGTCTGGACAATTCCAATAATTTAACAACAGTGTCACACCAAACATAAATTGCTCAGACATGTCCAAGTGATGTGTGGATAGTCTCTGAAATCAATTGTTAGGGCGATTTCAATTGATAGAGAGTCCCCAAAATCAATTGTCCGGAAAACTTCAATTGTTGGACAGTACCAGGTATCAATTGTCCGAACAGATC
Organism: Nereocystis luetkeana; assembly: GCA_031213475.1. Taxonomy (NCBI): domain Eukaryota; class Phaeophyceae; order Laminariales; family Laminariaceae; genus Nereocystis; species Nereocystis luetkeana. The sequence goes on along the minus strand of JARUPZ010000026.1, from coordinate 311,494 downwards.
CATTTAATAGACAGTATCCAAGATAATTTGTCTGAACAATCTCAATTGCTAGACAGCCTTTTTTTACATCATTTTCCCGGATAAGGTCAATTAGTAGATAACTTCGTGATTCTGCTGTATGTAGAGAGGCTATAGTCAACTGATAAATCTATTGCCCAAGGCATATAATAAGCAGAAAAGGGCGGGACACCTCAACTTTAGCTTTGTATTTTATGTCCGTAAGTAGAAACGTATACTCGTACCGCCTAACCCATATTTAGATGTAAACCATAAAAAAACGTTTCACAAAACAAAATCATTCGTACGCACTGATACTTTGAAATGTACGGGCAATTGATTAGGAAGACAGCCTACCAATGGCATTGATTGTCTGAAGAAAGTATTTTGGAGATTTTGAATCACAATAAGTTGAAATTGTTCGGATCTTTGATTTTGTATACTACTGTCTCTTGGTAGGGTCTAAGCTTCTATATATATGCTGCGCGGGTGTTACGAGCACCACGGCCTTCAACGATACGCGCCGAGAGCAACAACACGTGTAAACAGCAAAAGGATGGGCATGCGGTGTAGCTTGGACAACGGGACGGGACAGACAAAAGAGAGTGAGGACGGGTGGGTGATCAAGCACACCCGCCCGCCAACTCACTGCGTCGACGTGGTGATCCGCGGTATAGTAGGGGACACTACGCCCTAAGCGGATAAAGAGACAAGGACAAAAGCCCTTCGGGGTGTTAGCCCTGTGGGGGGACGGGAGTCCCTTTTGAGGGGGCGGACGCCTTGAAGTTGGTGACGTGTGGCCAAGGGGTATCCACATATATGTGTGGCATGTTGGTACAGGGGACCTGACAGCAACATCACCCCCCATTTTTTGTGGTGTCGAATAGTACTCCACGAAAACTAAGTAACGTGACAGGAGGGTAGTTGCCCTGGGACTAACATGGTGTGATAAGCTCCGACAATGACAAAGAGGAGGACGAGTGCAACGTATAGCATGCCCATCACACTGTAACTGTTGCAAGACATTCGTGTAACCGAATGTGACATGTACCATTCATTGACAAAAAACAAAAAAACTAAAAGAACAACAACAACAACAACAACAGCAATAACAACAACAACAATATATGCTTTACGTGCTCAGGTTTTTTAGGTCACACGAGGTGGGTCAGGATGGACTGTGGACATTGACTGTTATATATGCTCATTCGCAGGTATTGCGGCAACGAAACGCGGCAGCGCTCTAAAACTGTTGGGGCTCTGCGGCCTGCAGGGCTTGAGATATATGTGACAGACAAAAAAATAAAAATAAATTACGCGTACTACTGGTCATGGCATGAACTTCATGGTGGTAATCCTGACATTGGGAGTGCTTGGCAACTGGGGGTGGCATCGTGGCCGACATTTTGATGCTAACCGACAAAGCACGGTCATACCGGCGCGTGTGCCGAACGGCGCGGTATTGAGACAAAAACATGGCTGGCACTCAGACGTCGCGGACCTAGAATATACACAATACAAGTATATTTCATCGAGGGAGAACGACGGGAGGACAAGGTGAGTGGAGTGATTGTATGGTGTATATGAGTACCCCTAGACGAAGGAGTATGTTCTCGGATGGCTGTCGAGACGAACCCGTGGTCATACTATCTCGAGCGGATACACGTCGCTCTATCTGAGACTGTATAGCGTAGAGGTCTGCTCCGAGAAATGAAATGGACGACTGAAACAGTATAACAAGGTAGGACTGACATAGCGACGTTAATGATTATTCTGACTTGTGCGCTTCCGTGACGAGTGGTGTGGGTTACTCGTACCGGGACGGTGTATTAATATGTTGCGTATCTAGATACAGTGATGTCGTTAATATCACTGGGCCAAACCATGACAGAAACACAACGTGTGTGTACCACGCATACAAACAAAGTGATATATATATATATATATATATATATATATATATATATATATATATATATATATATGCGCCCGTGGTGAATAGTAGGGGCGTAGTATACACGAAAATAGAGGGGGGGATGCTTGGTACTGAGCCGCTAGCCATGTGGGTATCGGAGCCCAACGTGGAGGGACATGTCTACACGACAGAAAGGATACAGAAAAATAATTATGACAACGGCGTAGGACAGCACATTAGGGTCACTGCATGCTGGTAAAGGTGACGTGACAAGGGATAGAACGGAACACGGGCTTAGGTCAGTAGTTGCGAAAACTGACGGGGACAGACTAAAAATAAAAAATGTGTGCACAGGACAGGCCCAATTTGATAACATAAAATCAGTGTTCGGTGACAATGTGGCTACGGACGTGGCTGTCTTCGTGGGTCAAAAGCTGCTGGATCTTGGGACAAAAGTGCAGCGCGGTAAGATTGTACCCTTTCCCGACATTGTGGGATTCCCCTAAAATGACGCCACACACCCAGCAGGGGGGGTAGTCTTTCAGCTTGAGGTGATATTGAAAATTTGCAAGCGAAGCAGCTCTCACTCCTCGTTCATGCCCGTCTATTTCCTCCACAGTGAACGGTCCGATAGACACTTTGGTCACTGAGCCTTCTAGATCGGGGATAGGGAGTTGTGTTCCGAGGACTATATCGTCAAGAGCATCCAGGTCCGGGACAGGGGACGAGGCAGGGACGATGTATTTTTCATACGACCTAGATGGACAGTGGTTTCCGTGGTTGCACCATATTCGGTGACGCGGTAAAAGACGGGAGAGAGCTTGGTTCTGACAGTGTAAGGGCCGTGCCAAGGGCTATATAACTTGGGATTAGGGCCGACTGTTTCGTGATATGGGCGATGTATGAAGACTTGGTCGCCGGTTGAGAAACTCGGGAATGACAATTTCTCATTCGATGTTGCTTGCATATCCGCTCGTTCTTTGAGATTACGGCGGGCCAACTCGTATGTCAGCTGTACGTTTTCGACCGTGCGGCGTGAGTAATGGAGTTGGGACTGGGGAAGGGTCGTGGCTGCCACGCCCAGAATGAGATCGACAGGTAGTACGGCGGCGCGTCCGAACATGAGATAGTGGGGGGGCTCGTCGAGTGTGGAAGAGTACGCCGTGTTATGGGCGAGCTGGACAAAGGGTAGCAGCTCGGCCCATTTATTTGTCACATGCTACGGTGCTATACATAGCTACCATATTATGAAGCGTACTGTGCACGCGCTCTAGGACAGAATTCCCTTGGGGACGGTAAGTGGCGGTGCGAGTTTTCTTGTATCCAAAAACCTTTTGCAACTCTTTGACAAGACGGTTCTCGAACTCGAGGCCTTGGTCGCTATGTAACGTTTCTGAGGGACCAAATACAGAAAACACACGTTCGACAAGATTTCGTGCGATAGTGGTGGCCTCTTTATTTGATGGCTATCAGAATGACAAAACGGGTGAGATGATCGATCACCGAGAGGATATATCGGTTGCCTTCCGACATAGACTTGTATTCCACTAGATCAAATGCGACGCATTGGAAAGAACGCGTTACTGGCCGGGTTCCTACAGGTAATTTGGGGGGACGCCGGGACGTTTTGCGATGTTGACACGACAAGCAGCTATCGACATGTTTCTGGACGTCGGCATGCATGGTGGGCCACCATAACCTGTCACGGACCTTGTCAAAGGGGCCCTTGGAAGCTAAATGACCACCCGACGCGGGGAGGTCATGACAAGAATTTACCACAAACTCGGAGTGACGTAGGTACGACAAGTTGGCCCCGGAAGTCACTACGTCTACGTAGGTGACCGGGAAGGTACGAACGGTAGTTCCTCTTGGAGGAAGAAATGGCTCATGGTATGCTCCGATTGTTTTGACGGGACTGGTGCTGATTTTGGTAGCTTGAGATATTCAAAGTACGGTCCAAATTCTTCTGTTTGAGCTTCCAGTAGTTTGGGGACATCGATAGCTGGAAAGACAGACACCGCACTCGCGAATAATTCGCGATCACTTTCTACGGGCGCTATTTCGTCTAGGTTGCGTGCGGACACTTCGTAATCGCGAGGGGCGGGTGGGTGGAATGGCTGGTTATGACATTCCGACAGATCGCGGCAAGTCGGGGTTCGGAAGGGGTGTGTTCTCCGCCGACTTCGCTAAACACGCGAGACAGGGCGTCCGGGACGACGTTGAGTCGTCCTGGGACGTGTTGCACGGTAAAGTCGTAGTTTTGAAGGGCTATTGACCAGCGTGTTAACATATTACTGGTGTCTTGCATTTCGTACAAGTAGACTAGCGCTTGGTGGTCGGTGCAACATGTAAAGTGTCGTCCCCAGCGGTACGGACGCCAGTGGACAAACGCCCAGACAACCGTGCAGCATTCTTTCATTGTTGCGCTATAATGGCGTTGGCTTTTAGAAAAGCGGTGACTGTAATACGCGACCATCTCTAAATATGTTCCGTCGTGGGTGGGCTACGCAAGGAAAGCACCAGGGCCAAGTTCAGAGGCATCGGTATGGAAAACAAACTGCCGCGAAAAATCGGGGAAGTGAAGGACAGGGGCTGAAGACAGAACGCGTTTGATGCGTTCGAAAGCGTTATCTTGTTCATTACTTCAAGATTTTTTTAATTGGCTTTTTAGGACAAACTTTGATTTCCGCATAATCTTTGATAAAACACCGGACAAAATTGACCATGCCGAGGACTGACCGAAGGTCTTTGATGCATGTGGGCGTCGGCAACTGAGGTATTGCCTGAATGCGGTCGGTACTTACTGAAATACCTTTCGCTGAAATGACGTGGCCCAGATATTCGATTTATTTCTGACCAAACTGAACTTTAGACGGTTTTAGTGTGAGGCCAGCTGCTTGCAATGCTGCGATCAGTTGTTCAAGAGACGTGAGGTGGGTTTTGAACGTCGAATTTAAGACGATGATATCGTCCATGTATGACAAAACACCTGTATCGGGACCAATATGACCAAGAGTCAGGGGCATCATATGTTTCAATAGCCACGGGGCGTTCCATACTCCAAAAGGCATACGAAGAAAACAGTACTTGCCGCTGGGTGTCACGAATGCCGTCCGTTCGATGTGATCTTCATCCACGGGGAGCTGCCAGAACGCGCTGAGGATGTCCGCGACAGAGATGAAGGCGGCGGTGCCTACGGCGTCCAGACAGGTTTCGAGGTTCGGCAGGGGCCAGCTCTTCCAGACGATGTAGCGGTTGAGGGTGTGGCGGTAGTCGACGCAGAAACGTGGACTCCCGTTTTTCTTCGCGACTATGGTGACCGGACTTCCCCAGGGGCTGGGACGTTTTTCGATGATGCCCCACTCGAGCATGTCATGTACACATTTGTCGATGACGCCGGACGTACGAGGGTTGGAGCGGTACGGGGGCCGGTCTACGGCTCGGGTATTAGTGGGGAGCGGAAAGGTTGCTTCCGCAGTGGTACAGCGGCCTAGCTCTGGCATTGACAGGGAAAAAACTGGACGATATCTAGCGCACAGTGTGAGGACATCGTCTTTTTGGACAGGGGTGAGCGTTGTATTTTCGAACGCTTTTGACAACGGACCTTCCAGCTCGGATTTTGCGCTGTGGATTTCAGAGGGTGACGTGGGGGAATGCGCGACAGTGTTCACATGCAGTTGGTCGGGGGACACGATCGATACGGAGAGGACAGAGCCCAGATACACGTGGACTGGTAAGGCGACACCATCTGAGGATGGGTTTGCTACTTGGACTACTACAGAACCATCAGTAGTAATCCAGGTGGCCAACGTGCGCGCGACAATAATGTTTTCGAATGCAGCGAGACCTTTGTCTGCTGCGATATCTTCCGCCGAGGCAATTTGTTGTTCGACAACTATAGTACAATCTTGCTGTGGGGGATGGTCAGAAAAAACGACGACAAGCGCTTCGTGTAAAGATTGTAGGTCTTCACGCTCGCGCAATCGGACAGGGGTTGCTTCGGCGTCACGGTGGACAGCAGCGACAGAAGGCTGCGCGTCATCGGACGTCGAGGGGCAAGAGTCATTAGACGGGGTACGGTTGTGAACACGGTGGGCAGCTGGTATACTGGAACTAGTAAATGAAAATGACAGAGTTTGGTGGTCCCAGTCTAGTACCGTTCCGAATTCTGACATGACAATATTATCTAGTAATAAAGAATCGGGGCAGGGGGACGGGATGACAAGTGCGTTAACCGTGCACGTAATACCACCAAGAGTAAGGGGAAAATCAATAAATCCCAGAACATGGATTGGTAGGCCGTTGGCGGCACGTAAAGACACGGCCGACGGCGGGACAGGTTTTAATGTGGTCAATCGCAAGGAAGGGTGACTTTTCAACCATGGGAGCGAGAAAACTGATACATCATTAGTTGTATCCACTGTGACATTCACAGCATAGCCCTCGACAGAGCCGTTCACACGGACTCGTCGGGACGAAAAAGAAAAAGAAAAAGGATATTTCTTATGTGTCAACGAGGAGTTGTACCACAATTGGTCTTTATTAATTTCCACCGGGGGACCACTCTTGGTCCCCGAACGCAAACAGGAGCGGGTAGACCGTCGTGCCGTACTGGTACTGGAAACATGAGACAACGCGCACGGGGCTTGGTCCATAAACGTTACTCGCTTTCGTGGAGCCTCGGTGCGGACAACATCTAAAACTGTTACGGGACAATCAGACAGACCGTCACTCGAAAGACAAGTTTCCTCTCTAACGACCGCGGAAACAGAGGCACCAGGTACTGCGGCAAAAGGGGGAGAAGTACCTGTAGCTACTGACGTGGAGAGGTGTTTCCTCTTCACGCCTTTTCGGGAAACCGGCATCCCAACTGACCCAGACGGTAGGTAGCTCAGCTGGGCCTCCTCACGGATCCTCCTTGTCGCTAGACTCGTCGCGCTTGCTTTCCCCGGCTCGACCCTTGACGTTGCAGGGAAGCTTCGCCTCCTTCCCGCCCTCCTTTTCTTCGCGGCGGTGCTGGTAGCACCTCTCTGTCGTGTGACCGAGCGGCTTGCTGCACCCGGGATGTCCGCACCTCGGCCTTTCGGCGTGCGGTCCGGCGGTGCTGTTGCTCTTGTCAGCGCGGTTGCCGTTCGGAGGACGCGATCCACCTGCTCCGCCGGGGTTGGAGGGTTGGCGTGTATTACGCTGAGCCTGCGTGGGGCGGCCAGACGTGTGTTGAGCATACTGGGCCTGGGAGACAGGAGCACGGTTGGGGACCGGAATGAATGACATGGCACTGACAGTGCCGCCGGCAAGGCTGGCGGCTTCGTGGCGACGTGCACGGTCAACAGCTTCGCGGAGCGAAGTGACGGGCTTGTCGGACATTTGGAGGCACTGAATAGCCGGGATAAGACCGTGTTGAAACAGGGTGACAGAAAACGCGGCTCACGGTGTACGACCGTGGGTCCGGCGCTCGACAGCTGACTCAAACCTTTGAGTGATCGAGCGGAACCGAAGCGTATACTCGCTGACAGACTCGGTTGCGCCTTGCTTGAAACTAGCTAGTTTGAGTGCACATTCTTCAACACTGTTGGAAGGCATGAGTAGATCGAGGAGGGCCGAGCTGAGCTCGGCCCACGTCTCTGGGGGTGTGAACGATCCGACAGTGCTAGTAGAGGTTTCACTTGAAGCACCAGCTACACGCCAGTCGATGGCACCGGCTGACAGTTGCTGGTATTGAGTCAGGACTGGGCCATCGCAAATCAGTGACAAGTACTCGAAAGCAAGTGAATCTGCGTAGAGTTCGTCGTTGGGACGGACAGTCTTGGCTTTGAAACCAGCAACCAAACGGAATTGAGACAGCACAACTGCGACGTCGACATCGGGGCTACCATCGAGACGGGGCAGCCTACGTACATCGCTAGCTGTGAGTGCGGTGACTTTTGGGCTTGCGGCTACTTGCGCGAAGGACAGAGGGGGGAAAGGAGGAGACCAACCCGACGCTTGGGTGACAGAGTTTGCACCCGACAAAGAACCAGAATGCTCACCAGGCGTTCAATCAGTAGCTCCGTTTGCGGGGACAGCCGCTCGATCTCACCCGCCATGAGCTTGTCCAGCTCCCTATCCACGAGACGTTGTAGCTTCGTGGTCGTGGACGAGAGGTCGACGCTGCAGGAGTCAGCCACGGAGTTTGCGTAGCGGGGCGTCTCTTCCTCCATGTCGCTGTTGTTGTCGTTTTGGTCGGAAGCATCGTTGTTGGTAGAGTCCGGAGTGTCATTGTTGTTGTCTTTTGGTTGGGCTCCGAATCTTGCGATTATTCGTGTCCGCTCGAGTTGTCGTTTTGCATCGTGGAAGCTCAGGGACAAGAGGTTCGATAAATCGAGACCGTCGACGCCAATCTTAGTAGGGCCTGAGCTTCTATATGCTGCGCGGGTGTTACGAGCACCACGGCCTTCGGCGATACGCGCCGAGAGCAACAACACGTGTAAGCAAAAGGATGGGCAAGCGGTGTAGCTTGGACAACGGGACGGGACAGACAAAAGAGAGTGAGCACGGGTGGGTGATCAAGCACACCCGCCCGCCAACTCACTGCGTCGACATGGTGGTCCGCGGTATAGTAGGGGGCACTACGCCCTAAGCGGATAAAGAGACAAGGACAAAAGCCCTTCGGGGTGTTAGCCCTGTGGGGGGACGGGAGTCCCTTTTGAGGGGACGGACGCCTTGAAGTCGGTGACGTGTGACCAAGGGACTTCCACATATATGGGTGGCATGTTGGTACAGGGGACCTGACAGTAACATGTCTATTAATAGGAATTCCCCGGACAATTTATTTAGGAGGCGGTCTGCCAATTGAACTTTCCGGGGCAATATATTTGGAGACTGTATATGAATTGGAATTGTCGGGCCAATCGATCTGGGAGACTGTCTATTCATTGGAATTGTCCGAACGATTAATTCGGGGAGGCGTCTAATAATTGCAATTGTCGAGACACTAGATTCAGGAGGCGGTCTGTCAATCGGATTCGTCGAGACGATATATGTAGGAGATGGTCCATGTCCATAAGTCCGAATTGGCCGGACAATTCATGTGGAAGAAGGCCTTATAAGTGGAATTGTCCGGACCATTGATTACGGAGACCGCCAATTATTTATTTATTTATTTATTTTCTCATCCCATTCATTATCTTCGCACGTCTTCTTCTCTCTCTCCTTCCAACTCGTAACTCAGATCCGGGGTCACATAGCAGGCTCTTCTCCCCCCTTCCCGCTACGGTACGTGCCTTCATTTTTATCGCGAGAAGATTTCAGCCTTTTCTTCCCTCGTCGACTGGCATCGAATTGTGCCTACCCACGCTGCAAGGCGCTCTCAACAATTGAATCCTTTTTTATTTTTATTTTTGCAAATAAAGTCAAAGTCCGACCCACCTGGGGCTCGAACCCAGGACTCAAACAAGTAGAATTCGAGGATAACCATTTGAACCACCGGGGCGACCGTATAATGGCAATGGAATTGCCCGGACAATAGGACCACAGGCATGGGTCATTTAATAGAAGTTTTCTGGATGCTAGAGCTCGACGCGTTTCAAATAACTGGAAATAGGAACCTCAACAAATAGTCAACTTCAATATGAAGCTATTGATTGCCACTTTGACTATTGTCTGTTGTCCAGGATGTGGTCATGTATTATATGTTCATATGTAGGATATTTTGATATCGTCTAGCCCATGTGTTCGGCTCTAAACCATTAAAAAACGGGTTCACCAATCCAACTGATCCGTATGCACTGTTAATTCAAAGTGTACGCATATTTACTTTGGAAGACTATCTGCTACCAGGTATTTGATATTGTCTGTAGACGTGATCTTGGAGCTTTTCTATTGCATAGAATTGTCCGAACAACGGATTATTGTATTGTCTATCATGCGGGATTTCCCGGACAATTGATTCACAAGGCGGTGTACTGGTTGAAATTGTCCGGATGATTGATTTTGGAGACTGTTTAATGATTGGAATTGTCGGGGCAAATGGTTTGAGAGACTTAGTCTATCACTCGGAATTGTTGGGGTTGATTTAGGAGGGAGTTTATATTTGGCATTATCCGGACAATGGATTTGGGAGGTTATCTATTCATCGGAATTGTCGGGACACATGTCGGGGAATTGACTGATGAGACGGTCTGTTAACCAAAATTGGCCGGACAATAAAATTAGGCGAAGGTCCATTAGTTGGAATTGTCCGGACCATGATTACAGATACTGCCTATATAAATACAAGTATAAACTCGTTTTCTGTGGACGGTCGCTGTGAGGGCGTTTCGGTAGCCTTTCGCAAGACTGTCAACCATGATTCGCGAGAGCTTTGAACTATTCGCGAGTAGACGGATTTTTCATTTTTTTGGGAATAGTTTCAACAGGACTTTCAGTTTGCTGGCCAATCGTTGATTTTGGCGTGAAAAGACCGGCTGTGAGACGGCATACGACGCGGGTCATTGGATTATCTGCGTGCGTGGACACATGTAGACGTGGGCAGCATACACCTCGCGTCACGCTGGTGCTGCCTCTTCGTATTATACCGCTGGCTTCCTACTGGCGTTGCTCCTACTCGTGCCGCTCCTTCTGGTGTCGCTCCTGCTGGTGCTGCGTTTGCTTTCGCTGCTTCAGCTGATACCGGATGTTCCTCTCCCGCTAGTGCTGCTCCTGCCTGGTAGACGGCATCGCCTGCTCCTGGTGGTGCTGCTTCTACAGAGTGGACAGCACGTTTTCCTGCAGCCGCCATTATTAATGGTGCTGCCTTCAATACACCTACGAAAACTCCCCAAGGCTCCTCTGCCTCGCCCTCTTCTGGGGAATCTTGGAAGCCCGTTTTGAACAGAACCCCCCAGTCCAAGTCAGTGCTCAGTCCCGCTGTAAAGTGCAACCGCTGCATTTCGCAGCTTTGGAGACAGAACTTAGGAGGCAAGGTTGATTTGGCGACCTGCGACCGCGACACCTGCCCCAGCAGCGGGATATCTTGAAGTGGCCCAAAGACTGTGAATTATGCGCCAGGCATATCGACGTCTGCACCGTGTCCTTCACGATCGAGACAGGAGGTGGCGGTGAGTTGTGTTCTGTGCTTCTCTGTTGCTGTTGTAGTTTGCTCCCAATGCCTACCGCCGCGGCTGCTGTTGTTGAGTTTTTTCCACACTACCTGCCATTTTTTTTGTATTAATACGAGAACACGACTTGATGGAGCACCCTTTGCAGCTGCTACTGCTGCTGCTGCTTCTTTTCCTGCTGTTGCAACCCCGCGCGCCTACCTATCCTGATGCTGTTTTTCTCGTTTCAGGTTGGTTTATGTAGTCGTCGTTCGCGTTGTTGCTGTTGTAGGGACCTTTGTGTCTGTGTCTACCGCCTCTGCTGCTGCTGTTGTTTATGTTGTTGTTGGCGTTGCTGCTGTTCCCGCACGTTATCGACCTCCAGCACTGAATCTACAACCAAAATGTTTTTGCCATTGTGTTTTTTATGCGAGTTAGCACCGATATATGGATATAGTACGCGTATGCGCTGCTGCTGCCGCTTCTGCTGCCGTTTTTCTGTATGCCTGCGTTCCTTCCCACACCGAGACAGGTGTCTCTACCTTCGTCGTCGTCGCTGCTGTTGTTTACCTGGAATGTTGTTGGTGGGAATGTTGAGTACGTAGTCGACCTTTAGCACTATTAATAAATCCAAGACAAAAAACGTACTACAGTAATTTCCATAATGCCATTTGTTTATGCGCTACTGCGCCTACTACTGCCATTTGCTTTTGTGCCGCTACTGCCCCTGCTACTGCCGTTGTTGTATACAGCCCGTGTTCGTTTCCGCAACAGTGTCTACCGCCGCTGCTGCTGTTATTGTTTTTGATGTTGCTGTTGATGGCGTTGTTGTTGTTCCCGCGGCTGCTGTTGTTGAGTGTTTCCCACCCTTGCTATTTTTGTTCGTGATACGAGACACGACTTCCCGGCGCAGCCCATTGCTGCTGCTGCTGCTGCTATTTTCCCTGTTACTGTGACCCCGCGGGTCTACCGCCCCTGATGCTGCATTTGTTATTTCTGTAGTCGTCGTCGTGTTGCTGTAGTAGGTGTCTACCGCCGCTGCTGCTGTTGTTGCTTATGTTGTTGTTGGCGTTGTTGCTGTTCCCGCACGCGAGAACACGACTTGGTGGCGCAGCCATTGCTGCTGCTAGCAGCTGCTGCTGCTGCTCCTTTTCCTGCTGCTGTTACCCCGCGCGTCTATCGTCCCTGATGCTGATTTTGTTGTGTACGCAGTCGTCGTTCGCGTTGTTGCTGTTGTAGGCAGCTTTGAGTCAGTGTCTGCCGATGCTGCTGCAGCTGTTGTCTATGTTGTTGTTGTTGGCGTTGTTGTTGTTCCCGCATGCTGTCGACCTTCACCACTAGATACAAGACACAAATACATGCCAGGTACCTGGTACAAATTTCGAGATCATGTTTTGCACACAGAATCAAACAATTTTGGCCATTCGTTTTTCTTGATAGCAGACGACCTCGGGGTTTTTCAAGCCACCGAGACGACCACGGAAAGCTCCTCATTTGCTGTTCGAAGTGGAGACGATGTTAACGCCGAGGGCGGCTAAGACAAGCGGAACATGGCATTGGGGGGTCGTCGAATCGGCGGACTGTTTCATGGCGAGGTGGCACCGGGACGAGTCGCCGAGCAGCCACGCAGCTGAGGACGCCAAGACCAGCGACAAGCGGAGTCGGGGGGGAAGAGCAGCCGCGTTGATGCAGTTATTGACGAAGACAGAAACGAAATGATATTCGGAAGGCTATCAATAGGTATCGGTTGGACTGGCCCTCGAGTTCTAGTGGTTTGAGTTTGTTTCTTGTTAAAGTGTTCATTAGGGAGGGAGCGCGACAGCGACAATACGGCCACTTGACAGCGCTATTATAAAAAGGAGGCAGCGGAGGATGTGGCCGGATTCCTGAATCGGCTTTCCATCAGAGACGGGCACCCATGTAACTATCACCACCTACGATTTTCTCTTTCATTTTCCCCTTTTCTCTCTCTTCTTGTTTTTCGCCATGTGTCTTCCTTCCTTTCCCTTTCCCTCGCCGCCGTCCGTAAGCCGATTTAGTCCTCTCCTTTGTGTCATTTCGGCCGTGCAGCAGCTATCTGGCCTTTTTGAGCACGTATGTTTTCCTTCGAGCAGTCATTTTGATCTTGCGTCATTTGAATTTTTTCATTTGAGTTTTTATATTTCTGTTCCTTTTTTGGATGTGCTTGTATTGTTCTGTTCTCGTACCCGGTACGCTGGCACTTCACTTGCTTAACCCGTGAATGCTCGATTATGTTTATGTATTTTGGTATTTCTCTGTCTCACAGTCTGTGACCACATAATAAGTCTCTCTGTTGTAGCATAAGGAATCAGGACGGACACTGGTGATACGGGAGGCTTCAACCCTCAGACCCTAGAAGCACAAGCTCCTTACACATGTCTCAGGTTGGCTAACCTTTCGTATTGTTGTTCGTGACGTGTCTCGCAGGATGAGTAGAGTTGCTCCTTTTGACGAGTGAATCGCAGCAGGGCAGTAGTTGCAATGACGCTGATGCCGACGATCAACGAAGGGGCAAGAACGATAACGAGCACGACGGGCACAGCAGTGCCCACGGGGCGTGGGGCTAACAGGACGGGTATCACAGATCACTTGGCTTTGCTCTTTCTTTTGTCTCTGGGTGGCGTTGAGTAAACACCGGGTGGTTACGATACCGCTTTACTGGTTTTGTACACGCAACCGAAGGCGTTCCCATGCCAGGGATCCTTCCTGCCCCTATAAGATATGGCCTCAGGAGCTTGTGAAAGCTTACCCTTTGCTCATACAAATAGACCCGACGCGTGACACTGATCAACACAGTCGTCTCACGTCGTATTATCCTCCTCGTAGCGCCGTCGCGCTGTAACAGTCTCTCGGCGCTGTAACACTGGGTGTGCTGATGAAGCTGGGTAGGAAGGACGATTCAATGTGAAGACAACACATGCCAACATAGTTTACGTACTATGTGAATATGAATAATAGCTGGTCCCTGGAAAAGGCGAACATATATATTGAGAATACCACCTCCGAGCAATCACAAACGGAATACATCGATATTTTCAGGGCATTCCTCAGGACGTCGTTTCGACTCCGGGACGATACCCCGCGGGACTCAGTGACCCCGGGACTAAACTGTACTAGTTGTATGGGATGTGGCCACCGCGGGACGTGTTCGTGCGAGAACGGGATTTATAACTTCCCCTAGCACGGGAGCGGGATATAGCGGGATATTAAAGAAGGTGCGGAACGCGTGTGTGCAGGTACGGGACTTCACACTTAACACGCGAAAGCGGGATTCCTGGCTGACTTCGACTGGTCTGTGGTGAATCCGACGCCTTCGCACACCTCATTCATAGCAAACGACTCGATTTGGTTTGTCGTAGGTCGTTGTGGGGAGCTGTAGCTGCCCGAGAGTGAAGAAGTGCATACTTTCAGTTGGAGGATTGCTTTTTGTCTCGTTTTGTGTGGGATATGATGGTGCGGGGACATACATAATTTACAATTTTCCGTCGCACGAGAGAGATATATTGGAATTTCTGCGGGGTGCATTTTCCATTTATGCGTCTTGTTGATGGAACCGAAGTACCAAATGGGAACATATCGGCGTGGGATCAGGGTGTGCCCGGGGTCAGAATGTCCGATCGTCTATCAAGGCGATGGTTTCGTCGAAGCTCGTATTTGGTGGTTGTGTGCGATGATAGGATCGTACACACGACGGGATATATATATATATTATATAAAGTACATATAATATATATATAAGTATAAATTATATATCATATGTACCATATAATTTATATATATACCCTAACCCTATACCCGGTATATATTACTACTACAGCAGTATAAATGGCACGAAAAAACACCAGCTCGGAGACGGGTTTATTTTATATTGATGACCTCGCCATAGAGGATATTTTTAAGAATGAACCGATCATCTGTAATATCAAGACTTTTTTGTCGAAGCTCATCTTTGTAGTATGTGTATGATGCGTCGAAAACCGATCATTGAAAAATTGGGTGCACCCTGATTGAAACGTTCGTCTTTGTATTCTTATTTCATAGTACCTCACGAAGAGCGAAAACAAACGTGCCCTTAATCGGCCACTCGTCAGTTTTTTCGTGTTGGCATGATGCACAACCCTGCCCTGCTAAACTACGTTTTGCGAGTCGCAAAAACCGAAGTGCAAAAGTGCGGAGCCGCAAAGTTCTGGATGTCGCTGGAACTACAGTAGATTAGATCAGAGTCAATTTTTATCGCATAAAATCAAGTCTGCTTGCTTGAAGATGAGTCGGGGTAGCGATGCCCCCACCTCGTTGCATCCCCCCGCATCCCCCCGCATCCCCCCCTGTGTATTATATATTGGTTGGGTTGACGTCGGTTGGCAATCACTCTGTAAAACATGCCGGTCGCTACGTGTCACGTGAGCTACAGTAGCCAACCAGGGTAGTGCCGTTTTTGGGGGAGGGGTGGCGTCAGTCACAGCTGGCAATCGAGTAAGATCGTTGTGTGGAGTGGGGAACCTTCACTCTCTACAATAAGAACCATCGTATCACCACGTAAAAAATTATGGTAGGGCACCCGACTAGGCTGTTTCGTGCTACCCCCCTTGCTGTCTCTGGAAGTGGCCACACCGGAATATATATAGATACATTGAATCTGTCGTCCGTATGCAAGTTCGCCTGACAAACGGTTCTCAGTAAGATGCAGATCGCAAATCATGCGACTCGCCGAACACCTCACGGCCTTTTGCGCTTGGTGCAAGCAATATCTGCCTGATCGGTGGAAACCCGATATGCTCCATCCTGATCGGTGGAAACCCGATATGCTCCATCCCGGCGTTGTAGGAATGCGAGGGTCTATGGCGATACGACTACGGCGATGCATGATATCGAGTGTAACCCTCCTCTCCCCCCTCGTCTCGAAAGGGGGCCCATACGCTAATAGCCGGTGGCAAACCTGCGAATGAGCGCCTAAACACTCCTCTACATTTTGTTTCTCTCACATGATAATGTTGGCTGAATCGCACAATTGCATAGGATTAGTCGTCTGCAGTTAGTTCACAACGCCTCAATAAAGGGGAAACGCTGGCGTTCAATTTCAGAAGCCGTAAACTTGCTCATCCGTTGTTCGCCCTGACCAGGTCAAAAACATGGCAGAAACAGGTTTCGCTGACTCCTGCATATTTGGTACTTCTGCTGAACACTCGACATATGTAGACGAAATATAATAATTGCATACCGGTGTATACAGTAGTATATGTGGGCCCTGGGTGACACATTTTGGCGAAACTAGCGGCTAGTTCTGGCTAATGCGTCTTCTCAGCCGAAGACCTGCGTACTGTACGGTACATTACATCGTTTGTATTTGCAATATACCAGGTACCAGGGTGTACGTTTTGATACCAACCTACTGTAGGCCATGGGCTTGCTCATCGGGAATCGACAATTGCTTGCTTGATCCTGGGGGTATGTACAGCTCCTCAAAGAAGGAGCCTCTAGAAAAACCAAGGTGCCCCTCTACCGTGGGATGTTTACTCACGGACTAAACGGTAGACTGTCTGCTGGCAATTGTGCCGGGGTTCGAAGCTCGGCTGGTGAATTTTGCGCCGAGCAATTAATCGGTACGAGTCTTCTCCCGTCGTCAAAACTGCAAGGAGGGCGGGGCGTTGCGAATTCGATGAAAATCGGCGACGAGCAGTGGGAGTTTTTTTTACCCTACGTGTGCGCCTCGAAAAAGGAGGCACGTACCGGGGGGCGGGTGCTACATTAAGGCTGCACCTATGTAACATTCTTGCATGAGGCTCCTCGCTTGAAGAGCTCTGCAGGTCACCCAAAAAACAATTTATAACATACAAGGAAAATTTCACCCAACACCATGCATATATTCCATACAAAGAACAATGTCAAGGTTTTCGGATGGTCCTCTTGACGCCCTCGCGATGTCTCCTCTTCAGGGCGTTGGCGTACATTGGTCAAGAGCATGAATGATGAGGTGGTCAGAATCTTGCCGGCGCCAGAAACCAATGATTCGTATGACGAGCTAGCAGTTTCTGGCTCTGAGCGGCTCGAAGTGTTTAGGCTAAGGTATGTCACACACACCTGTGCAGCGGGGTCTTCATATCTCCAGCTTCTCTGCCTTCAGCATGCGCCCCTTGATGCTCAACGGGTGGTGTACCGTATTTGCGTTGTACACAAGCCCCGTGGGCATTCCATGGCAATGCTGACATATGGGGGTCCCACGCAAGTCGCAGGAAGTTCCGGGGAAGCACCACAGAAACACCATGGAAGTCCCATGCACGCCCCATGCGACTCCCGTGGAACACAAGTCTCGTGGAAGTCCCATCGAATCCCATGAAAGTTCTTGGAAGTCTCATGAAAGTGCCCTGAAAGTCTCATCGACGAGCATGAAAATCCGATGGAAGCACCGTAAAACTCCAATGGGATCCACGAAACATCTGGCGGAAGCCCCATGGAAGCCCGACGGAAGTACCACGGGATTTCCTTCGAAGTCTCATGTGACCTTGGAAGTCCCACCCAAGCAACACGGAAGTCCCATGGAAGCTCTCAAGTCCCATGGACGCCCCACGCAGCCCTATGGAAGTCGCACGGAAGCACGATAGGAACTCCCGTGGGAAACTCGAAGCCTGATAGAAGTGCAAGATGCACAACAAAGGTCCCATGAAAGCACCACCACGGAAACTCTCTGGAATTCCACGGAAGTCCTATGGAAGCCCCGCGGGAGTCCCTGGACCGGCCACTGACGGTCCACGGACTGCCATAGGAACTTCGAAGTCCCATAAACGTTCAATGGGGATCTGATGCGAGCTAAGCAGTCCCACCGAAGCGCCATGGGAATCCAACAGAAGTCCCATGGAAATCTCATGGGATTCCTTTGGAGTCGCATGTACGTCGTGATTATGCCATGAGCGTACTATAGTTCCATGGTGCTTACATGGGCGATTAGTGCCTGATGTGTCCTAGTGACACCCCTGAGACTGCCGTGGGATGGAGGTATCCCATAAATCTCCCATGGAACTCCGTGACGCGTCCATAGGACTCTATAGTGTCCTTATGGGACCCTCATGGGGGTTCCATTCGACTCTGATAAGACTCCCAGGGCCTCCATAGAATTTTGGTCTTCTCATGGAAACTCTAGGAGACTTCCATGGGACTATCGTTGGACTCCCATGGGAATGTTGTGGGACTACAGTGTTCCCATGAGACTTCCATATGACTTCCGTGGACTTCAATGGAACTTCCAAGGGATTTCCATGGAAGAACTACAAAAATACCCATTAACATACATGTGTTTCATGTAGGGTTGAACGGTGCATTCTCCATGCTGTATTGTAAAGCTCTCCTGCTGCAACCGTACCCGGTATGTATGGGCCACCACGCCCAGGCAAGTTCGTTGTTTGATATCACCATAATACTGTAGCCCTAGGTACAAAAACAAAGGGCTATTGAAACAGCATGCTACATGCCTACCTCTGGGTTGCTGCTTCCATGACGGGAGGCGAGGGGCGGAGTGCTTGGAGTGGTGTGCGTGGCAGCAACCATAGTCTCCGTCTTATCTTCCGACACCGTGAGCCCTTTTGAAAACAAAACGGTGACAAGAGCTGTCGACATCTTTGCGCGGACTTCCCCCGATATAGAGCCAATACCTCGGTGTGCAGCATGCCCCCAATATGCTCTTCACATGCATTTTTATTAGTATATTTAATCATCACTTTTACTTTCCAGCCTAACACGTAGGAGGTTTTACCCTCAGCGATCGTCTGGACAAGCCGTGGTTACAGGTGTCGTCCCTTCTCCCCCCGGTACGTGCTTTATTTTTTGTCGCGCAAAGAGTTCAGCATTCCCACTGCTCGTCGATCTTCATCGAATGTAGCTAACTCACGCTCTCGCGCTTTCCGTTAATCAACTTTTATGCAAGAAAACGTCCCTAGGAGCATGCACTCGGTAAGACTTGAACTCACGAAATTGATCTTGATAGGTACGCGCGGACCACCTACCAAACCACCGGGGACGCCGGCATGCAATTGAATGGTTCAGCGCTTCCCCCCACCCCGTTCCCCTGGAAGCAAAGTAAAACTCTCACAATGACTAGGCCGTCACATCTTTAGTTAAGGCTACTACGGTATATGGCATGGCGTGGATCGCAGCTGGGAAGAAATGTTAGGATACAGCAAAAGCGACAGCAGATATCCTCTCCGTGATTTCGTATCCTTCTGACCACTCTCCAACACCGGTATCTTACACACGAGCGCGCACGCCTTCGTGGATTTGCCAGACGAGTAGAAGTAGCTTCTTTGGTGCACCGAAGCGTGCGAGTACCATCTACAGCAGGCAGCGCGTTGTCGACGGAGGCACGTGCCTTTGGTACGGCAGGGTACAGCTCTCAGACCCTAAGAAGGATCCGCGCACGATAGATCTCTGGGGCCGGCTCACCTGTTGTTTGAGATTTGGAGACGTTCCCTCTTGCAGCAATGATCGGGACGCGCAGGAAGTGAATCGACACAAGGCGGTAGTTACGAGCAGCC
The DNA here is from genome assembly GCA_031213475.1 of Nereocystis luetkeana. Lineage (NCBI taxonomy): Eukaryota > Phaeophyceae > Laminariales > Laminariaceae > Nereocystis > Nereocystis luetkeana. The sequence goes on along the minus strand of JARUPZ010000026.1, from coordinate 291,983 downwards.
AGAGTGAACAATTAATAAAGCGCCACAGACGCGATAACAGGTACGACGGGAAGGCAGGGCCCAAGGGGCTGGGGGCCGATGGGACGGGTGTCGCAGATCACTTGGCTTTGACTTTCTTTGGTTCACTTCGTGGTACTTACTGAACACGGGGTGTTCCCGGCGCCTCGTTGCTGGCTCTGCACCCGAGACCGAAGGCGTTCCGACACCGAGGATTATCCTCCCCCCTATAAGATGCGCCCAGAGGAGCTAACCAAAGCTTACCTCTGCCCAACCAAATAGACCCGACGCGTGAAGTTGATCAGCAGAGTTATCTCGCACCGTATTTTCCTGTCCGTGGTGCTGGTCATGACAGTCACAACGTTATGAACCTTTCACCCTGGCGCCACTCGCTGTAACACCCCCCCTTCCCGACGCATAACCATCGCCGGCACAAAGTGGACCCCCGGTACTAACCCGGCGACAGTGTGTGCACCTTCCTCCTCGGCCCCTCGTTGTCCGCCCGGCGTTTGTAACACCTCCCCCCCCCGACGCATATTGCTCGGCTCAGGGCAAACATTCCTGCCGTCAGGTGCGACTTTAGTCGTCAGCACCGCAGTCACTGCAAAACCCAAAGAGGGGATTACTGTGACCAACCGATCCTATTTTCCTTCTCGTCTGCCCGCCGCTTTATCACCCTCCCCAACACGGCACATGTCAGCGTCGGTCCCAAGGGGACCTTACGACGATTAACCGATCATCCGTTCCTCCTGGGCCCCCCGCCGTTGAAACACCCCCCCCCAGCCCGGCAAATGTGGGCGTCGGTGCCAGCGGACCTCACGATCATAGACCGCTGCGGTGTATGCACCTTCAACCTCCGCGCCTCGCCGTCGGCTTGATGTTGCAGCGCCCCTTATTTCCTCGGTATTGCACTTGGACGGTGTCGCAAAGAGTGGAAGTCCTGGCACTTGTACGTTCTTCAGTCGTGCTCCTCCCTTTAGTACCGTCGGCCTGATTTTGTAGCGCCCCTCGTCTCTGCTGTCCCTTGGACGGGGGAAAGAAAAGCGACGGTCCTGGTCCTCGTCTGGACGTTTTCAACTTTCTTCATCCGTCCATCGCCGTCGGCACGATGTTGCAGCGCCCCTTCTTCCCGCGGTACTGACCTTGGACGGTGGTGAAAAGAGTGGTGGTTCTGGCCCTCGTACATTCTTCATGACTTGCAATTGTCTGCGCTTCATCTGTAAAACACACTCGGACCTCGTACGCTCTCTTGAAAAAAAATATTTGTTCCCGTTTCACCTGCATCTGAGGTAGGGAGCCCTTCTCGAAGGATTCCGTTCGCACATTTATAAAACACTAATAATACCAGTACAAGTTTAGCCTTTTGGCATGCCACAGATTTCACTATTTGCTACCATCGTCCTACCACACCACCTCACTCACCTTTAACTGACACTACAAAGACTTCTGCCAGCCCTTCGTCGTATAGCTTTACGTGGCCACTCTGCCTAGAAACTGCGGTGAATGTCCATGTTGCCCCACTCTACATACCTGCGCGCTAGACTGTCTATAGCCTGTCGTGACGGTTCACCGGCGGATAACCAAGAAGTATACTTGAGTTCTGGACTGTATAGATATTGGAATGATTCACGCGCTTAAGCCAGAAGCTTCAATTTTCCCACTGCACTCTGTCGAGGCTGCCACCATTCACCTACCTTCGCCAGACCTTTCTCGCTGTGCCTTCAACAAACACTTCTACGTAAGTTAGCATCCATCTGCTTCTCTGAAGCTTGTCCAGATGCCTCCAGTCTCTCTGTGAATGTATCATTTTTTGATACCTGGTATATTATATGCTTCCCTTGTGGCTGTGATCTCAAACTTCCCTGCATTGAGAGTGGATATTCCTTGCGAATACGATGTAGGTGGTTTTTGTATGTGGGTCTACCACGGGCTGTAAGAAGCTTATGGTAAGTCCCACTTCCACATTGGCCTCCTCCTATGGTATAGAGTTCTAATCGTACACCTCGCGCGCTTCAACGTGTTGGCACTAGCGAATGCGGAGATGTATTTTCAACCAGGTATATATATGGGTTTACCACGGGCTCTAAGCAATTCATTATGAGTCATCTCCCTACTTTCGCCTCCTCCTGCCTATGATAGAAAATACGAAAATTCTATTTCGTATACTTCGCGTGCTTCAACGTACTGGCCTGATTCCGAATCAGTAAGTTGTTGGAGGTACTGACGTTTACACCACCACCCTAACACAAATTATGTCCACTGGTGCGACTCTTCGCAACTAATTGAACAGCGGAAAATTCGGTTGACTCAACAGCAGTAGTACTCGTATTACGTATAAGATTCAGCATTCATTTATTTTAGCACACTATTAATAGTACGGGGGACCATAGCAAATAAGACCTACGGTGAAAAAAAAAACTATTTATTTACGTACATATTTTTAGAAACAACATTTGGCCCTAATTACTCTAGCTCCCCCACAACACGATGTTCATGCACTCAGCTCGTGTAATTTTTCGTGCTTCTTTGTTATTATTTTTTGTTTCGGGTATACGTTCTTAGTGGTAGTTATTGCGAGTAAATCTGCATGTTCTTCCCATTAAACCGTCATACATATCATACGAGTACTCGTCGACATTCAGCACAACCAGTGTGCCTGCAGACTCTTCAATCCTACGAGTAGAGAGATGCAAGTTAGGTTGTCAAATACTATGCCACAGATATATATCTATATATATTCTCCTCCCATTAATTATCTTCGCACATCTTCTTCTCTCTTTCCTTCCAACTCGTAACTCAGATCCGGGGTCACATAGCAGGATCTTCTCCCCCCTTCCCGCTACGGTACGTGCCTTCATTTTTATCGCGAGAAGATTTCAGCCTTTTCTTCCCTCGTCGACACGCATCGAATTGTGCCAACCCACGCTGCAAGGCGCTCTCAACAACTGAATCCTTTTTTTTATTTTTGCAAATAAAGTCAAAAGTCCGACCCACCTAACCTGGGGCTCGAACCCAGGACTCAAACAAGTAGAATTCGAGGTTAACCACTCGAACCACCGGGGCGACATTTTTACGTACGAAGTAAGCACAGTAGTTACAGATTACCTGGTATGTAATACCATATCTCATTGGTTCCCATCCCATAGGTTGCCTTCGCCCTTTATTTCTATACTATTAATAGTAATAATAGTAATAGTATACCTATATATTAAACAGCCGCAACTTAGATCCATCCGTGGTCACATAGCAGGCTATAAATTCCCCTCTCGGCTACGGTCCGCGTGCCTTGTACTTTATAGCTACGGTAGAAGACTTCAGTATTTTCTTGCTTCGTCGATTCGCGTCGATTTGCGCCTACCCTCGTTAGGCGGTCTGATCAGCAGTTGATATTCCTCACCCTTGTTATTGTATGTATATATAATATATATTGCGAAAATCACCCAGAATCCACCCTAATAACTGAAGCGATACACTCGATGACAGGGGGCTTTGGGATTATTCAAGGAATAGGAACCACACCCCGGTGGTTCAAGTGGTTAACCTCGAATTCTACTTGTGTTTGAGTCCTGGATTCGAGCCCCAGGTGAGTCGGACTTTTGACTTTATTTACAAAAATAAAAAATAAAAAGGATTCAATTGTTGAGAGCGCCTTGCAGCGTGTGTGTGTGTGTGTTCTTCACATTAAACCGTTCTTTCTACCCGTCGACATCCAGCACAACCAGTGTCCGTGTTGATTCTTCAATCCTAGAAGAAATACAAGTTATGTGGTCACAAAGCTACGCCACAGAGATACTACGTTGTCACGTGTGCAGTGTGAACTGCAGTGGGCAATGCAAAGCCATGTCATCATACTAGATACGACAGGCACGACATACGCAATCTATGAAATAGTTAAACGAAAAGAAACAATCAAAGAGAAAACAAAAACAAGGTAGACAAATCGAAAAAGAAAAAGAAGAAAAATGAAAGCAAAATCTAAGAGAAACAATCTGTCGTGCCCCCCCCCGCAGGCGAGGTGGCCAACACTTGAAAAAGAACGAGCTGGAAAAAAGAAGAAATAACAAAAAACACCACTGCTTGTGAACAGAGTAAGACAAAGAACCAAGGAGAAAGTAACAAGGAAAAATAACAAAGGGGAAATAACAGGCAGACCAAAGCCCAAAGCACCTTCCAGGTGGCGGCAGCAGCTTGTGGTACGAGTAGTATAGCCAGGTTCTCCCTGCTAATCCGCCTGGTACCTTGCTACCCAGACTGCCGTCTCCGCCCTGCGTTCGTCAACTATGCCCAGCCCCTTGGCGTCAGACAATACGAGCCGAGCAGAGCAGGTTCGTCTTCCAACCACGCCACACGGCTCCTTGAGTACGGCTTATCAATCAGAAAGGGAAGAGGAAGAGAAAAAATGAAATGAAAATCACGGAGAGTCAGCGCAAGAAAGAAAAAAAAAACTAAACAAAAAGAAAAGACAAGGGAAGACCACGTTCGAGCCAGCTGCACCAGTTGGTAGCACTAGTAGTATGGTCATATTCTACTTCCTAGTCGACTTGGTGCCTTGCTACCCTGTCTGCCATCTCCTTCCTACTTTCGTCTACCGCTGTTTCCCTTCTACCCCTCCTGTTCCCCCCCCTCTCCGCATTCCCTCGGTCGGGCTTTATGCCACTTCTCCTGTTGCCCCCTCCACCCCCGTTCCTTTGGGCACCATCCACGGCGGATGCGCGGCGCTGCCTACTCATCTCAGCCTCAGCCTCGTGCCACCTCACCATGAACCGTTCAGCTGCTTCAAGGATCCCCCGGTACCACTTCCCCACCTTTTTGGCTGCAGTGGACCACAACGCGGTCTCAACTCCAAACACCAAGGGGGCAACATCCGTTGACCCTTCAATGGCTCGGAACTCCCTAAGGTCTTCGACTATGCATCTATGCCAAGTCTTACACTGTCCGCCTGGTCTCGGGTTCTCCCCACCAGCTATCGTCCCGAGCATTACCCGATTGGATAATCGCTCCTTGCTTTGCCGTGCCACCCCCCCCGCAAAGAAGAGCCGCCGTTTACGAATGGTCGTTTCGATGCTCTCGCAACGTGTCATCTTGAGGGCCTTCGCGTACGAGAGGGTGGCATGGTCAGTATGAAGTCGGCGCTGGAAGCCAATGACTCGCAACAGGACTTGGTGGTGAGCCGTTCGAAGCTTGGCAAAGTGTTCCGCTCTGAGGGTCCACGTCACACACCCGTACAGCAGGGTCTCAATCACCTCGGCCTTCAGCATTCGGACTTTAAGGCTAAGGGGGGCGGTCGTCCTATCATACAACTCCGGGCCGAACCGTTTGAGGCATGCTCGCATGAGGCGGATCCGTCGGTCGATTTCGAGCGAGAGGTCAGCGTTTTCGTGGATAACGCCGCCTAGGTATAAGAACTGGGTCGTCTGCTTATACCTCTGACCTGCCGCTTCGATGACGAGCGGTGGTGCGAGGGTTGTCCGGTCTGGTGTTTGTAGGACCATTGTCTCAGTCTTCTTTTCCGACACCGTGAGGCCTGCTGCTTCGAAGACAGTCACGATGACTGTCATCATTTTTGCGAGCCCTTCAGCCGACTTCGAGACAATTCCTGCATCGTCGGCGTACAACATGCCCCATACAGACCTTCGCACGCACGCCAATGGCTCCTCCTTCCCTGTTCGAACTACTCCAGCTTTCCAGAGTTGGACCAAATCCCTTACAATGGCTTCGTCTTGGCTGAAGCGTACTAGTACGACGTGTAACGCAGCAGCGAAGAACACGTTGAACAGTAACGGTGATAGTACACAGCCTTGCCGCAGCCCCTGCGTGACATCAAACCATTCCGAGAGCTCGCCGTCATCAGTACGCACGCGAGCCCGCATGCCATCGTGGAAATTACGGATAATTCTCAGCATCTTGGTTGGTACGCCAAAGCGTGTGAGTACCTTCCATAACAGCTCTCGGTCGACAGAGTCGTACGCTTTCTGCAGATCGATGAAGCACACGTATAAGGGGATTTTCCTCTGTCGTCCGAGCTCTTGCAGCCGGCGCACGACGAACAACATATTAATCGTTGATCGTGCGGGGCGGAAGCCGCACTGTTCCTCGGGGAGTAGTTCCTCGGTCTCGCTGTAGTTGCTGAGGCGGGACGCGACGATTTTCAACAACAATTTGCCTGCGTGGGCAACAAGCGAAATCCCTCTATAGTTGTTGCAGTCAGTTCGATCCTTCTTTTTGTGAAGGACCTTGATGATCGCATCTTTCCATTGCTGAGGGACTTCTCCTGTTGACCAAACATTGACAAGGATGTTGTGAAAGCGCTGGGCGAATGCCGGGTGGTCGATTTTTAGGAGTTCGACCGGGAGACCATCTGGCCCGACAGCTTTCCAATTCGACATCCCCTTAAGTGCTTCGGTCATCTCGTCTATGGATGGTTCATCTTCAAGCGACAGTTTAGGCGGTCGCGGTGGCAAGAGGTCGATGGTCGTGGGATCGAGTTTCAGCGACTTCGTGTTCAAGAGTTTGTGGTAAAACCCCGCCCATCGTTCACGAATTCGCACCTTATCCCGTAGGATCGTGCCATCCTCGTCCCTAATGAACTGTTCGCTCCTCGCTTTAGTCCCTTCCAATCCTACCGTACTCTTAAGGTGCTTGTAAAAGCCTCTTTGGTCGTTGTTCGCTAGGAGTCGTTCGGTTTCGGCAAGCTACGCTTCGAAGTACGCATGCAGTCCTGCGGCAATCACCTTCTGCAGGTTCGCACACGCAGATCTCAGGGTCTTCCACGCGGTTCTGTCCCGGGGGTGGGCACGCAAGAATTGTCGTGCATCCTCCCTCGCTGTCCATGCTGGCATGAATGCGGCCAAGGTTTCGGCGGACTCACACCATCCATGTCTGCGGTGGCGACGTGCAGGGGGTGGTACCTCTTTTTCGACCGCATCAATAACAGCCGTAGTGAAACTCTCAACCATACCAGACGTATTACGGGGCTGGATAGGCTGGTTGAGAGTGGAGATGATCCTGGAGACTACTCGTTCACGACAATTTCCATCGGACATAAAAAGCTGCCTGTCGAACTCTCGGCGTTTCGTCGGTCTACGTATTTGTCTGTTGGGCGCAAAATGACCACCGAGTCGGACTTTGATATACAAGATGTTGTGGTCTGAGTCAGCCTTAGCTGGGGCAGGAGACTGTGGGACGACTTTCGCATCTTGTACTCTAGGTCGATGGACTTGACGGGTTAGGATGTAGTCAATCCGCTTACGGTCATTCGGGCCGGTGCCGTTGTAAGTATGCGATACCCCACCCTTGCGCGTGCTGAAAAACGTGTTGGTGAGAGCCAACTTACAATTGGTGGCGAACGACAGGAGCCGTCTGCCATTATCGTTACGAACATCACGTCCATACGCTCCCAGCACTCTGCTTTCATCATCACCGCACCCTTCCTTCCTCTGTCCAGTTCGCGCGTTGGCATCCATCAGTACAAACAGACACTCTTTCGTCGGGATTTTTTCCACCAAGTACTCCAGCTTCTGCCAGAAAATACGTTTCAGTTCGGCGTCCTTGGTACAATCAGTTGGAGCATACGCAACGACGAAATTGACTGCCTCGCATTTGCCAGCCAGCTCAAAGCGCATAGACATTAGCCGCTCGTCAACGAACTGATGAGTATACACAGACTTACTGCACAACGATTCCTTGACAGCTAGGCCTACTCCGTACAGCCCTTGCCTGGTGGCTGTTGTTTCCTGTCCTGAACAGAAAACACGATACCCTGCCGCACGGAACGTCGTGCTGCCGGACCTCCGAGTTTCTTGCAGGCCAATGAAGTCACAGCCGAGTTGCCGTCCCTTCGCCAGTACCCGCTCGTCATGTCCGTACCCGTTCTTCCCCTTTACAGCCAGGGTGCGCACATTGTAGGTCGCTACCGTCACAAGTGCCTCCTTCTGTCTCTTACGAGCCTCGCGAGCTGCTTTCTTTGCCAGCCGACGTGAGGCTCGTCCCCGACTTCTTTTTTTCTTTTTTTGTTTCTTTTTTTTCTCTATGGCGAAAGTGGCTCTCCGTTTCGTAGCCCGGTACGCGCCTTGGTTTCCGTTGGCTGGGTGCAGCCGTCCCAACCCACGCCGACAATCATATCCTTCCTGTCGTGCATGCATACCCACGCTGTGGCCAGCCTCTCCACTCCACCGGCTGCCCACGTAGCGCTCTCTGCTGTGGTGATGTACCCGTCCCGCCTGAGGGATGAACTCCTCGGCGTCGGGGTTAAGAAGAAAAAACATCACCACCACCCCACGCGGTCCTTAAAGCGAGCAGGCCACCAGCCGGACCGCGCAAGGTTCCCTACCTACGTAGTCCGAAGCTCGATGTTCGTGTGACTGTCGCTAGACCGCTGCAGGTCCTGGCAGACTTCCTCGGCCCACCCCAAGGACGGGGCAGGCCGAAGCAGGCAGAGCTTGGGTAGGCACAATTCGATGCGAGTCGACGAGGGAAGAATAGGCTGAAATCTTCTCGTTATAAAAATGAAGGCACGTACCGTAGCTGGAAGGGGGGAGAAGAGCCTGCTATGTGACCCCGGATCTGAGTTACGAGTTGGAAGGAGAGAGAGAAGAAGATGGGCGAAGAAATTAAATGGGATGAGCAAAAAAAAAAAAACAATGCCAACCATGATCAAAGCCAACGAAACTACTGTATTTCATACCAGGTATGTAGCACGACCCGGATCGGGTGTAAATATACCGAAGCCCGTCGAATCTTTATGTGTCTGTGCTCTTGGTATTATCCTATCATTCGGTCCTCTGTCTCACAGCAATGTGTGTGGCTGTTGTTATTGTTGTTGTTGTTGTTGTTGTCGTTGTTGTTGTTGTTTGTGACCACATAATCAGTATCTCTCTAGGATAGGGAATCAGGACGGACACTGGGTGTACAGATGAAGCTGGGTAGAAAGGACGATTTAATGTGAAGACTGCAACATAGATGTACAAAGCAGATTCAAGGTGTTGTTGATCGAATCTTCGGACGCAGTGAGAGTAGTAGTACAACAGGAGTACTGCAGGAGGAGTACTACGTACCGGAGAGTATCGCGTAGCTCATGCGCAGCACTCACTATAGAATTGCGCATAGATAGCGTAGTGGACAGAAGAAGCATATATATGACGTATCTGCCAAGACTAATAGACCGAGGCTGTGTAATACAGCTCGGTATAATACTGAAAATATTACACAATATACGAACATACTTCGTACGACGTATGTATATGAATTATGGAGAGAAAATATACTTTGCAGTCATGAACAAGGTATATAGTGATCGTGTGTAAAAATGCTTTTGGCGCTGCATTTTTAATACCTGGTATTTAATAGTACACCACGAATATGACCCGTAACGAATCTATGTGTGGATTGTCTACACATCCCGTTCATTCTACCCAATTACATCACCAGTACAACCTAGGGCCCGTTCTGATTTATTTCTATGAATACTAAAGATTTGCTAATTTTGTGCAGACCAGTGAGACTGTGACAGGAAAACCGGAAATAATCGCAAAATAATGGGTATAAAAAGAAAAGTGAAATGGCAACGCACCGGGTACGAGAACGCAGAGTATTCTCGGAAGAATGAGAGAATGTGAGTTTTGTACGTACGTAAGAAGTTTAGCCAATCAGATGAATGGGATGTTTCACGGTAGCATGAATCGTAGCCCTTGGTACATACACCTTGTCTGGTACGTAGCCGCAACCTACACGCAACAGCGCAGTGAAGCAGAGGCAACGCTACAGGTTCAAGGTGTGATACAGACTAGTTTGAGTTCGGGATGTCCGACGAGAGCAAGTCGCCGGAGGCCGGTGCCAACGCGGCTACTGCGGCGGGAGGTGTGCAGGTTGCGTTGTTTGCTGCGCAAACACAAGCCGAGGCGAATGCTCATGCTACTGTAGCTGCTGTGCAAGCGGAGGTTGACGCACGCCGTGCTGGACGAGCCGAAGCCGAGGCTCGCCAGGCCACCGACGCTGCTGTGGCCTCTCGCCAGGCCAACGATGCTGCTGCTACTGCTGCTGCGGCTGCTACTCCCGCTGCTACGGCTAGTCCTCCATCTATGCCGGCAGCCTCGGGGGGAGTGGTATCGACAGCTGACGTGCGGCATTGGCAAAACCAGGTGTCCTCCGAGTTTTCCCGCATGGATACGGAGATCCTCGGCGTCAAGTCATCTCTGGACAACGTGCTCCTGTCTGTTGCGAGCCTTCGGGACGCCGTCGCCGGCAGCGCATCCAAGACCGCCGACGTCGAGGTCCTGATTCAGCAGTTTGTGGACAACTTTGCCGACCGTGAGCCTTCCGTGCGAGACGGCGGGGACGCGAGGGAGCGGCATGTCCAGAAATCACAGTTGACTGACGACACGGCCCTTTGGAAGAAAATGTCGTCACGCAAACACTGGCTGCTTCGGGGACGCTTGCCTCCGAACCTCGGCGAGTCGGCCGCAGGTATTCAGTCATTTGTGGGTGAGAGCGTCGACGTTACGGTGGGGGTGGCGGCTCAGCTTCGCGCTGTCAGCAACTTTGACGTGAGCATGTATGGGCCAAGTGCTGACCGCCCTGTCGACCACCTGATGTTTGTCGCTGACCGCCTGGACCTCTTGCGCCAGGCTCTTATTGTGGTTCTTACAGTTGGACTCTCGGCTGACGTCGCCGACGATCGCGCGTGCCTGGACCGGCTGGCACCCGTCGACGTCTCGTTCACATCCGCGGCGGCCGGTCTTCGCCGGCATACTCTAAGCAACATCCTTTTGCTTTCCGGCTCCGCGGCGCGGGCTGTTATGAGCGACATGGTGAACGACGACCTGCGCCTGTGGGTGAACGACCTCATGAGGTTTGCCCAGCAAGTTCGTCCGTTGACTGTTCCCCCTCAGTTCAACGCCGTGTTTGACGCGCCGCCTGTCCCAGCGTTTGGTCGTACACGCAACTTTTGCTCGTCCGGTGGCGACGCCCTGAAGCTCGTGGAAGGTCTCCAAGTTCCACGCGACAGCAGGGATGGGGCACCCAAGCGGGGTCAAAGCTTCGCCCCTGCCAAGACGGGTCCGGCCAGAAAGAAGAGCGCCGCGCTGTGCAGGATGTTCTCGTCCACGGGCCTATGCCGGTATTCCGACTGCAAATTCGTGCATGCGAATACCCCGGCCAACTCTTCCTCTCCTGCAGCTCTTCTCGGCGGCGGATCGGCGGCTCCAGCTGGGGGAACGCGAGGTGGAGCGGCGGCGCAAGCTAGCGAGACGCGGGCTCTGGTGCTCCGCCCAGATGGTGGGCGCGGGGGGGCCGGGGATGGTGGTGGCTCGGGTTCGGGATGAAGACACGGGCCCTTCCTGTCGGTTGGGCCAACACCTGGGGGGGCGCCGGCGGTGCGGGCCGGTGGCGGAGCAGCGACGGCGCACGTCGCCAGTTTTGGAACGGGCACTCGGCCGGCCACCCGCGAAGGAGCGGGGGGGGTGCGTAGGCGTGCGTTAGGAGCTCTGGCTGGCGATGGCGGCGTCGGGCGTGATCGCGTCGCTGTGACTCCGGGTTCGGTTCCCTTCTCAGAGAAAGGTACGGGTGTGGGCGTGCGTGCGAGTTGTTTGCCAGTTGACACGGCGTAGGTGCAAGGTGCGGTCGGCGACGTGCGTCTGGATGCGTTACGAGTAGATGAGGTAGATGCGTGGCTTGCCGCTCGGGAGGTAGTACCACAACACCAGGTGTGTGATAACACAGTTGGTTGGTTGGTTGTTGTTGTTGTTATTATTGTTCTCATATTAACTCTCTGACGAAGGAGTCCGTGGTCACACAAAGGTGCTGGAGCCCTAGGAAGATCCGAAAAACAAGAAGAAAAAAACGAAAATTCGGCTGCCTCAAAATACACGAGACGAAGAAAGCGCACACGAGCTAAAACCAATGTGCAAACTAGTTCTCAGTTTCGACGTAGCTTTCGCATGGGAATTTCATCCGAGTGATGACCTGCTATATATAGCTGTACTGCACTGCTGAACGGTCTTATTTCCCCGGTACTTCCAGCCGAGAGGCAGCGGTGTGTGTGTGTGCGTGTGTTCTTCACATTAAACCGTTCTTTCTACCCGTCGACATCCAGCACAACCAGTGTCCGTGTCGATTCTCCAATCCTAGAAGAGATACAAGTTATGTGGTCACAAAGCTACTCCACAGAGATACTACGTTGCCACGTGTGCAGTAAGCACTGCAGTGGGCAATTCAAAGCCATGTCATTATACTAGATACGACAGGCACGACATACACAATCTGTAAAATAGTGAAACGAAAAGAAGCAACCAAAGAGAAAAAAAAAACCAAGTAGACAAATCGAAAGAGAAAAAGAAAAAAAAAAAAACTAGGAGAAACAATCTGTCGTGCCCCCCCCCCGCAGGCGAGGTGGCCAACACTTGAAAAAGAACGAGCTGGAAAAAATAATAATAATAACAAAAACACCACTGCTTGTAAACAGAGTAAGACAAAGAACCAAGGAAAAGATAACGAAGGAAAAATAACAAAGGGGAAATAACAGGCAGACCCAAGCCCAAAGCACCTTCCAGGTGGCGGCAGCAGTTTGTGGTACGAGTAGTATAGCCAGGTTCTCCCTGCTAATCCGCCTGGTACCTTGCTACCCAGACTCCCGTCTCCGCCCTGCGTTCGTCAACTATGCCCAGCCCCTTGGCGTCAGACAATACGAAACGAGCAGAGCAGGTTCGTCATCCAACCACGCCACACGGCTCCTTCAGTACGCCTTATCAATCAAAAAAGGAAGAGAAAAAAAATAAAATGAAAATCACGGAGAGTCAGCGCAAGAAAGAAAAAAACAGAACAAAAAGAGAAGACAAGGGAAGACCACGTTCGAACCGGCTGCACCAGTTGGTAGCACTAGTAGTATGGTCATGTTCTACTTCCTAGTCGACTTGGTGCCTTGCTACCCTGTCTGCCATCTCCTTCCTACTTTTGTCTACCGCTGTTTCCCTTCTACCCCTCCTGTTCCCCCCCCTCTCCGCATTCCCTTGGTCGGGCGTTCTGCCACTCCTCCTGTCAGCGCAAGAAAGAACAAAACAAAACAAAAAGAGAAGACAAGGGAAGGCCACGTTCGAACCAGCTGCATCAGTTGATAGCACTAGTAGTATGGTCATGTTCTACTACTTCCTAGTCGACTTGGTGCCTTGCTACCCTGTCTGCCATCTCCTTCCTACTTTTGTCTACCGCCGTTTCCCTTCTACTCCTCCTGTTCCCCCCCCGCTCCACATTCCCTTGGTCGGGCTTTATGCCACTTCTCCTGTTGCCCCCTCCACCCCCGTTCCCTTGGACACCATCCACGGCGGATGCGCGGCGCTGCCTACTCATCTCAGCCTCAGCCTCGTGCCACCTCACCATGAGCCGTTCAGCTGCTTCAAGGATCCCCCGGTACCACTTCCCCGCCTTTTTGGCTGCAGTGGACCACAACGCGGTCTCAATTCCAAACACCAAGGGGGCAACATCTGTTGACCCTTCGGTGGCTCGGAACTCCCTAAGGTCTTCGACTATGCATCTATGCCAAGTCTTACCCTGTCCGCCTGGACTCGGGTTCTCCCCATCAGCTATCGTCCCGAACATTATCCGACTGGGTAATCGCTCCTTACTTTGCCGTGCCACGCCCCCCGCAAAGAAGAGCCGCCGTTTACGAATGGTCGTTTCGATGCTCTCGCAACGTGTCATCTTGAGGGCCTTCGCGTACGAGAGGGTGGCATGGTCAGTACGAAGTCGGCGCTGGAAGCCAATGACTCGCAACAGGACTTACTTGGTGGTGAGCCGTTCGAAGCTTGGCAAACAAAGTGTTCCGCTCTGAGGGTCCACGTCACACTCCCGTACAGCAGGGTCTCAATCACCTCGGCCTTCAGCATTCGGACTTTAAGGCTAAGGGGGGCGGTCGTCCTATCATACAACTCCGGGCCGAATCGTTTGAGGCATGCTAGTCTGCTGTGGTATTAATATTAATAGGAGATGCACACTGCTGCTGCTGTGTGTGCGTAGGTCACATTAAACCGTTATTCTTTCTACCCGTCGACATCCAGCACAACCAGTGTCCGTGACGATTATTTGATCCTAAAATATATACCTGGTACCTGGCACCAGGTACAAGTTATGTCATCAGAAAACTAAGTCACATTTTATACATATACATATTATTTTATTGTTTTTTTCATCACTTTTACTTTCAACACTAATGCGTAGGAGGTGTTACCCTCGACGATCTTCTGGACAAACAGGCCGTGGTCACAGGTCTCGTCCATTTCCCCCCCCGGTACGTGCCTTTATTTGTTGTCGCGCGTTGCATAAAAAAATGATGAGCGGAAAGCGCGCGTGAGTTACCTACATTTATTTGATGAAAATCAACGAGCAGTGGGAATGCTGAACCCTATGCGCGATAAAAAATGAAGGCACGTACCTGGGGGGAGAAGGGAAGACACCTGTGACCACGGCTTGTCCAGAAGCTCGTTGAGGGTAAAACCTTTTACGAGTTAGGCTGGAGAGTAAAAGTGATGAAAAAAAAAAAAAAATAGAAATAGGGTTCAGTATTCCGACTGCTCATCGATTTTCATCGAATGTAGCTAACTCACGCTCTCGCGCTTTCCGCTAATCAACTTTTTATGCAAGAAAGCGTCCAGACGGCCATGCACTCGGCGAGATTTGAACCCACGAAATTGATATTGATGGGCACGCGGACCACCTACCAAGTCACCGAGGACGCAGTAAAATGGCGATCCAATCCGTGGATTCATATTTGGCGCAAATAATGGAACCATTGATTATGTCGAAATGTCTCGGAATTTTATAAAATGATGAAATACGTGAGCTGTGAGTTCTCGGAATTTGTATCGAATCGAGGTCACTACTTCCTTTCGCTCCCGAACCTCGTGAGCTTTATGACTTGGTCGCGAAATCCTCGAGAGTATGCTGAGAACTACCCGGTCGACACCAGCCACTCCAGCGGACGCGACTGCCGCTATCGCGTCGGCCCCGGGCCGGCGCCTCCCGGCCTAACCGCGAGCTTGAAGCAACGCGGCTTTTGGTCTGGTATATTCGGACCTCCGGTTCCATGCCATCCTCCTGGAGTCGGAGCACTGTGTTCTTCTCCTCGGAGCATCCGAGGTGGGGGCGCTTGGGGCGGCGCTGCGCGTCAGGTAGGCTACGGGGCAGGTGCTGCGGGAACGTAGGGACCGGCGGCTCAAACCGAGACGGTCGAGATCGCCGGTGGGGCGAACGCTGTTGAGAATGCCTCAGCTGGAGCGAGCTTAGGGGCGGAGCTCGTCCAAGTTGGGCCGTCGACCAGGGAAATAAGGAGTACCTGGTAAATATTATCAGGATCCGATCGGACTCACTACAACCACGCACCTTCCAGAGGTACGAGGGGGTTTGCCGCTTTCTCGCGTATGCGAGGTTGTGTTGGTCTGGCGCCGCTGTCCCCGCTGGCCGTAGATCAACGACAATATACGGGTGCAGGGCGACAAAGACAAATTGGTGTCGGAGATTGAGTACGTGGGGACACAGATTGGTACGTACTGAGTATAGGATACTTCTGCATTTTTCCGCTTGTCCTGAGTACAGCAAGGGAAAGGCATCAATGGGGACACAGATTGGTATCGAAGATTGTGTAGGGTAGAGAGTATTTTGCTACGATCCCGCTATGCCCTCTCACTGCCAATTGACGTGCGTATGCGGAGGGTACTCGAGTTACCCGAGATGGTACTATGTGCTTGTGCGCCTTGCCGTTACGGCTGTTTCTCTCGTTGTACTGCTGTATTCTCCCGTTGGACGGTGGAGAGGAGGGTCTCCCTCGATACGGCTGCACTCTCCCGCTAGTACGGAGTACAGGATACTTCTACATTTTCCCGCTTGACATGAGGACAGTACGAGGCCACGATGTGGTTTGACGCCCTCCCGCTGGTACTGAGTACAGGATACTTCTGCATTTCCCGCTTGTCCTGAGTACAGTACGAGGCCACGATTTGGTTTTGACGCCCCCCTCGATACTGCTGTATGCTCTTTGTACTGCTGTTTTCTCTCGTTTGACGGTGGCGAGTTGTACTGCTGTATTCTCTCGTTGGACGGTGGAGCGAAGGGCTCCCTCGATGCTGCTGCACTCTCCCGTTCTTAGGGAGTACAGGATACATTTGCATTTAAGTACAGGATACCTTTGCAATTTTCTCGGTCGTACTGGCTACAGTACGAGGCCTGTATTCTCTCGTTGTACTGCTGTATTCTCCCGTTGGACGGTGGAGTGAAGGGCTCCCTCGATACTGGTGCACTCTCCCGCTCGTACTGAGTACAGGATACATGTGCATTTTCCCGCTTGTACTGACTACAGTACGAGGCCGCGATTTGGCTTTGACGGGGAGGGGGGGGGGGGGGGGGGGTGTTGTGCCCCCCCCCCCCCCCCCCCTCGATACCGCTGTATGCTCTTGGTCGATACTGCTGTATGCTCTTCGTGCTGCTGTACTCTCTCGTTGGACGGGGGCGAGGAGGGTGTGACCCTGGGTATGGTACTCTTGTGCCCCCTCCCTTCCTCTCGATACGGCTGTTTTCTCCCGCTTGACGGGGGAGTAGAGGGTAGGGTCTGACGGGGTCTGGTACCGTTGTGCCCCCCCACTGCTGCACTGCCGCATCTACTGTGGTGCCCCCTCCTATCTCGATACTGCTGTTTTCTCCCGCTTTGACGAGGGAGTAGAGGGTATGATCCTACGGGGTCGGGTACTGTTGTGCCCCCTCTCGCCCACTTGATGCTGCTGGTCTCTCCCGCTTTGACGAGGGAGTAGAGGGTATGATCCTACGGGGTCTGGTACTGTTGTGCCCCCTCCCTCTCTCTTAATACTGCACCGTTCTCCCGTTTGGACGTTAAAGTGGAGAGTATGGTCTTCCGGGGTCTGATACTGTTGTGCCCCCTCCCGCCCACGTGATGCTGCTGTTGTCTCCCGCTTTGACGAGGGAGTAGAGGGTATGATCCTACGGGGTCTGGTACTGTTGTGCCCCCTCCCCCTCTCTTGATACTGATGTTTCTCCCGCTTCGACGAGGGAGTAGAGGGTATGATCCTACGGGGTCTGGTACTGTTGTACCCCCTCTCGACCACTTGATACTGCAGCATTCTCCCGTTTGACGGGAAAGGTGGAGGGTGTGATCCTACGGGGTCTGGTATTGTTGTGCCCCCTCCCGCTCACGTGATGCTGCTGTTTTCTCCCGCTTCGACGAGGGAGTAGAGGGTATGATCGTACGGGGTCTGGTACTGTTGGGCCCCCTCCCTCTTTCTTGATACTGCAGCATTCTCCCGTTTGACGGGAAGGTGGAGGGTATGAACCTACAGGGTCTGGTACTGTTGTGCCCCCTCCCGCCCACGTGATGCTGCTGTTTTCTCCCGCTTTGACGAGGGGTAGAGGGTATGATCCTACAGGGTCTGATATTGTTGTGCCCCCTCTCTCTCTCTCTTAATACGGCAGCATTCTCCGGTTTGGACGTTTAGAGCAAGGGTATGGTCCTACGGGGTCTGGTACTGTTGTGCCCCTTCCCGCCCACGTGATGCTGCTGTTTTCTCCCGCTTTGACGAGGGAGTAGAGGGTATGATCCTACGGGGTCGGGTACTGTTGTGCCCCCTCTCGCCCACTTGATGCTGCTGGTCTCTCCCGCTTTGACGAGGGAGTAGAGGGTATGATCCTACGGGGTCTGGTACTGTTGTGCCCCCTCCCTCTCTCTTAATACTGCACCGTTCTCCCGTTTGGACGTTAAAGTGGAGAGTATGGTCTTCCGGGGTCTGATACTGTTGTGCCCCCTCCCGCCCACGTGATGCTGCTGTTGTCTCCCGCTTTGACGAGGGAGTAGAGGGTATGATCCTACGGGGTCTGGTACTGTTGTGCCCCCTCCCCCTCTCTTGATACTGATGTTTCTCCCGCTTCGACGAGGGAGTAGAGGGTATGATCCTACGGGGTCTGGTACTGTTGTACCCCCTCTCGACCACTTGATACTGCAGCATTCTCCCGTTTGACGGGAAAGGTGGAGGGTATGATCCTACGGGGTCTGGTATTGTTGTGCCCCCTCCCGCTCACGTGATGCTGCTGTTTTCTCCCGCTTCGACGAGGGAGTAGAGGGTATGATCGTACGGGGTCTGGTACTGTTGGGCCCCCTCCCTCTTTCTTGATACTGCAGCATTCTCCCGTTTGACGGGAAGGTGGAGGGTATGAACCTACAGGGTCTGGTACTGTTGTGCCCCCTCCCGCCCACGTGATGCTGCTGTTTTCTCCCGCTTTGACGAGGGGTAGAGGGTATGATCCTACAGGGTCTGATATTGTTGTGCCCCCTCTCTCTCTCTCTTAATACAGCAGCATTCTCCGGTTTGGACGTTTAGAGCAAGGGTATGGTCCTACGGGGTCTGGTACTGTTGTGCCCCTTCCCGCCCACGTGATGCTGCTGTTTTCTCCCGCTTTGACGAGGGAGTAGAGGGTATGATCCTACGGGGTCTGGTACTGTTGTGCCCCCTCCCTCCCTCCTGATACTGTTGTTTCTCTCGCTCGGACGAGAGAGTAGAGGGTATGATCCTACTTGGTCGGGTACTATTGGGCCACCTCCCCCTCTCTTGATACTGATGTTTCTGCCGCTTTGACGAGGGAGTAGAGGGTATGATCCTACGGGGTCTGGTACTGTTGTGCTTCCCCTCCTCTCTTCATACTGCAGCATTCTCCCGTTTGAAGTTAAAAGTGGAGGGTTTGGGCCTACGGCGCCTGGTACTGTTGTGCCCCCTCCCACCCACGTGATGCTGCTGTTTTCTCCCGCTTTGACAAGGTTGTAGAGGGTATGATCCTACCGGGTCTGGTGCTGTTGTGCTCCCTCCCTCTCTCTTGATACTGCAGCATTCTCCCGTTTTGACGGGAAGGTGGAGGGTATGATCTTACGGGGTCTGGTACAGTTGTGCCCCCTCCCGCCCACGTGATGCTGCTGTTTTCTCCCGCTGTGACGAGGTTATAGAGGGTGTGATCTTACGGGGTCTGGTACTGTTGTGCCCCCTCCTTCTCTCTTAGTACTCCAGCATTCTCCCGGTAGGACGTTCAAGGGGAGGGTATGGTCCTACGGGGTCTGGTACTGTTGTGCCCCCTCCTGCCCACGTGATGCTGCTGTTTTCTTCCGCTTTGACGAGGGAGTGGAGGGTATGATCCCACGGGGTCTGGTACTGTTGTGCCCCCTCCCTCACTCCTGATACTGCTGTTTCTCCCGCTTGGACGAGAGAGTAGAGGGTGTGATCTTACGAGGTCTGGTACTGTTGTGCCCCCTCCCTCTCTCTTAGTACTCCAGCATTCTCCCGGTAGGACGTTCAAGGGGAGGGTATGGTCCTACGAAGTCTGGTACTGTTGTGCCCCCTCCTGCCCACGTGATGCTGCTGTTTTCTTCCGCTTCGACGAGGGAGTAGAGGGTATGATCCCACGGGGTCTGGTACTGTTGTGCCCCCTCCCTCCCTTCTGATACTGCTGTTTCTCCCGCTTGGACGATAGAGTAGAGGGTATGATCCTACGGGGTCGGGTACGGTTGGGCCCCCTCCCCCTCTCTTGATACTGATGCTTCTGCCACTTTGACGAGGGAGTAAAGGGTATGATCCTACGTGGTCTAGTATTGTTGTGTCCCCCCCTCTCTTTTGATACTTCAGCATTCTCCCGTTTGACGTAAAAGTGGAGGGTATGGGCCTACGGGGTCTGGTACTGTTGTGCCCCCTCCCGCCCACGTGATGCTGCTGTTCTCTCCCGCTTTGACGAGGTTGTAGAGGGTAGGATTCTACGGGGTCTGGTACTGTTGTGCCCCTTCCCTCTCTCTTAATACTGCAGCATTCTCCCGTTTGGACGTTCAAGTGAAAGGTATGGTCCTACGGGGTCTGGTACTGTTGTGCCCCCTCCCTCCCTCCTGATACTGCTGTTTCTCCCGCTTTACGAGGGAGTAGAGGGTATGATCCTACGGGGTGTGGTACTGTTGTGCCCCCTCCCTCTCTCTTGGTACTGCAGCATTCTCCCGTTTGACGTTAAAATCGGAGGGTATGGGCATACGGGGCTGGTACTGTTGTGCCCCTTCCCGCCCACGTGATGCTGCTGTTTCTCCTGCTTTAACGAGGGAGCAGAGGGTATGATCCTACGGGGTCTGGTACGGTTGTGCCCCCTCCCTCTCTCTTAAGTACTACAGCACTCTTCCGTCAAGACGTTGAAGTGGAGAGTATGGTTCCGGGGTCAGGTACTGTTGTGCCCCCTCCCGCCCACGTGATGCTGCTGTTGTTTCTCCCGCTTTAACGGCGGAGTAGAAGGTAGGATCCTACGGGGTCGGGTACTGTGGTCCCCCCTGCCTCCCTCTCGACACTGCTGCTTTCTCCCGCTTTGAGTGTTCTCCCGCTTTGACGGGGGAGTATAGGGTAGGGTCCGACGGCGTCTGGGACGGTTGTGCTCCCTCCCTCCCTCTTAAACTGCGGTGTTCTCCCACGTTGACGTAAACTTGGAGGGTATGGTCCTACGGGGTCTCGTACAGTTGTGCCCCCTTCCTCCCGCTTGATACTACGGCAATCTCTCGGTTTCACGGAGGAGGGGAGGGTAGGACCCTACGGGGGTTGGTACTGTGGTACTGCTCTATTCTCTCTTGACGGGAAGGGGAGGGTATGGTCCTCCGGGGTCTGGGACTGTGGTGCCCCCTCCCTCCCGCTCGATACTGCTTTATGTTCCTTTGGGTCCCCGTATATGTGGGGACACTACGGGTTTCCCCTTTACTTGTGTCTGAGCCGCATGGGTCATGCTTCGGGGGTGTTCCGGTGGTACATGGCCCAGTCGTCATCGCGGTCTTGGTTTACCTTTCCCTCCCCTCACCCCATGGCCCCGACCGTTGCGTTACCTCGCTACCACGATCGTTGCTTCGGCTACAGTTCCAGCAGCTTATCGTGGAGATGACCCGGACCTGGAGGAACTCGGCGGCGAGCTACAACTGGCACGACTCTGGTACTGTTGTGCCCCCTCCCTCTCTCTTAAATACTGCAGCATTCTCCCGTTTGGACGTTAAAGTGGAGAGTATGGTCCTACGGGGTCGGGTACTGTTGTGCCCCTCCCACCCACTTAATGCTGCTGTTTTCTACTGTTTTAACGAGGGAGTAGAGGGTAGGATCCTACGGGGTCTGGTACTGTTGGGCCCCCTCCCTCCCTCTCGATACTGCTGTTTTCTCCCGCTTTGACGAGGGAGCAAAGGGTATGGTCCTACGGGTTCTGGTACTGATGTGCCCCCTCCCTCTCTCTTGATACTGCAGCATTCTTTCGTTTTGACAGTGGAGGGCGGGGTATGACCCTACGGGGTCTGGTACTTGATACTGTTGTACCCTCTCGTTTGACGGTGGAGGGGAGGGCAGGGTCCCACGGGATCTGGTACTGTTGTGCCCCCTCCTTCCCTCTTGATGCTGCTGCATTCTCTCGTTTCGACAGTTTGGGGGAGGGTATGATCCTCCGGGGTCTGGTACTGTTGTGCCCTTTCCTCCCGCTCGATACTGCTGTATTTTCTCGTTTGACGGTGGAGGGGAGGGCATGGTCCTACGGGGTCAAGTACCGTTGTGCCCCCTCACTTCCTCGATACTGCCGTGTGCTCTCGTTTGGCGGTGGAGCGGAGGATATGGCCCTACGGGGCCTGGTGCTATTGTGCCCCCTCCCTCCCCCTTGATACGGATGTATTCGCTCGTTTTGACGGGGGAGGGGAGGGCATGGGCCGATAGGGTTGGGCACCGTGGTGCCCACTCACTCCCCCCGATACTACCGTTTTCTCTCGTTTGACGGATGAACGGAGGGTATGGTCCTACGGGATCTGGTACTGTTGTGCCCCTTCCCTCCCCTCGATACTGCCGT
Source organism: Nereocystis luetkeana (assembly GCA_031213475.1). NCBI lineage: Eukaryota > Phaeophyceae > Laminariales > Laminariaceae > Nereocystis > Nereocystis luetkeana. The sequence goes on along the minus strand of JARUPZ010000026.1, from coordinate 270,122 downwards.
ATTCGCTCGTTTTGATGGTGGAGGGGAGGTACCGTGGTGCCCTCTCATTCCCGCTTGATACTGCTGTATTCTATAGTTGACGGTGGAGTGGAGGGTATGGTCCTGTGTGTCTGGTACTGTGGTGCCCCCTCCCTCCCTCTTGATACTGCCGTATTTTCTCGTGTTGACGGCGGAGTGGACCGGTCCTGTTGTGCCCCCCCCATCCCTCTTGATACTGCTGTATTCTCTCGTGCTGACGGAGGAGTGGAGGGTATGGTCCTGCGGGGTCTAGCGCGGTGGTGCCTCCTCCCTTCCTCTGGATACTGCGGATTTCTCTAGTTTGGACGGTGGAATCGAGGGTATGGTCCTACGGGGTCTGGTACCGTTGTGCCACCTCCCTTCCTCTTGACACTGCTGTATTCTCTCGTTTTGACGGGGGAGGAGAGGGTATGGTCCTCCCGGGTCTGCAGCTGTTGTGCCCCCTTTCTCCCTCGCGATACTGCTGTATTCTCCTTTGGGTTCTCGTATACGTGTCGATACTACGGTATAACCTCATTTTGACGATAGGAAGCGGCGACCGTTACCTTGGCCATAGACACTCCGTGGGCTGGCGAGGGACCCGCTTGACTCAAGCTAATATGATGATATTTGCGCTCACATATGACGGCGCCCCTTTGTGGGTCTCACATGCGCTTTCGATAATGCAACGCCACAGGTTTTGTTTGCATACATGTATATTGTTCCTTATATTTATATACATATGTGTATTTTATTTATTTTATTTTGTTCGATTGTTTTCAGACACCAACGCAACTCGTTATCCTCACTTTCTGTTACCGTATTAAGATCCATGTAGATACGCACGGAGTCGCGTTGCCGGTGTCTGTGCAGTCGTCATGTTTTCTCGACGACCCGCCTGGATACACAGCTTCGCTTCAACGCTTGCTTACAAAGATTTACCTTGTACCAAGGGGGGCAGAATTATGTCCCTCGTTTGAATCGATTAACTCACCAAAGTTGCCACGCGTGTCTTCGCGGGGCTGCTTATGGTGTGATACAGCATTCCGTATACGACGCTTGCTGGCAAAGATTTACTTACTCCGTACCAGGGTGGCAGAGCTATGCCCCTGGTTGATCCGATAACCTCAATTATGGATACACGCGCGTTTCGCGAGGTGTCCTTTAGCGCTATATGCTACCTCGTATATATAGGAGTATCCTCACCTCTTTCCCCCCACGGCGCGCTGTAGATGGTCGCCGACGGTTGGCTCCGACGCCTTGATTGACGCCACGCACACGTGCGGCCCGTTCTTCTCCCCATGCCCCCCTTGGATACCGACGAACGCAAGTGGGCGCGCACGGGAGCCCGGCCCGCCTCGGGAGTGTGGCCGTCCGTGGCGGATGTCGCTCGTGACCCCTTGCAGGGTCTCCTACGACGTATTTCGTGGGATGCTCCGATATGGGATGCGGGGGGGGATGGTAACCAATTCGTGCCGGGGTTCGTGCGCCGACCTGTACGCTTCTGGCACGACATCATGCTTAACGTTCACCCGATTCGAGACACGTTGGTGTTGTACTTACGCGATGGAAGGGGATCTTCACGATCTTCTCCTCAGGGAATACCGGGGTCTGTTGAGTGCCGGCCCGTATGACGTCGCCCGATTTCCCGGAGCGGTGTTCCACAACCGTATCCCGTCAAGGTTCACCAGGTTTGTGGACGACGAGGCACGAGCCCTCGGCTTTAGACTTCCGCACCAAAGGGTAGCGGGTGCCCAAGTTTCGGCTACTATCGCGCAGGGACGGGCAGCCATCACATAGTGGCGCGCATATATTTCGCTGGATCGGGCGTCTTCAAACGCTCTTCGAGGCTTACGGTCCCCCTTTATTTGGTGTTCTCTTCCAAACAGAACAGTACTGGCGGAAGCCTCTCGAGGGTGGGTCACCTCTATGTGGGGAGGCAACGACCAGGGACTTGGCTCGGTTTTCGTTTTGCTCTACGTGTCAGGAAGAAAACGTTGCACACTTAAATTTCTACTAGGACATGCGGCGCTCACCCGGTTCGATCATTGCCGGCCCCATTCGGCGCGGGTGCCTGTGGTGGTGGATGTTGATAAGACGCAACCACGTCAACGCCAAGTACTGGCGGCGATGGAGGGGCGCCCCGGGCAAGTCCGAAAAAGCAGGGTGGCAGACGAGTTTGACGCGTTTGTGCTCGTTGTTTCGGCGGGGTCTCGTGGTTGGCAAACAGCTACCCTAGACGATGCCTTTAATTTCCTCTGCTTCCTCGACACGCAAGGGAAAGGCACCAAGATGGTGCATAAAGCGTCTTGCCCCGGTGTGGGCCACGCGGGCGACGATACGTGCCTGACGGGGTCTTCGTGTGCTAAACGGTATGTGGCCGAGTCTATTCGAAAATGTTTGGGTCGAAGCTGAAAATGGCGATGAAAGAAAGCGGGCAAGGAGAGGAATGGGACCCCGTCCGCCGGGTAGGAAGTCCGTGCTCGAGCCCGGTGGTAGATTCGTACCTTACCTTCGTACCTGAGGAACAGAAGCAGGTCGGGATTCAGGTCAATCAGGCGGCGCCGATTCTAGAACACACACTCATAGATCTGCTTAGCGACATGCGGTTGCGCGCTCAGGTGGCCAGATCTCTGGCAGAGCGTATTTTGCTGACCCGAGATATCGCCTTGTATTCCTTGGCATTCCGGGCGGTCACGGCGTGCATCTCGGCCTCACAGCGGATTGGGTGGGACTTAAGCACTGGGCACCTCTTCTCCGTTGGTACGGCAGAAGGTGGCCGGGGCCATCTCTCTCTCTCCGCGGCCCGTATGACGGCGAACCGGCAAAGCTATCTGCGAATGGCAGACCTGCCGAAACACTTCACGATGCACTCCTTTCGAGGGGAAGGCTCGCTCAGCAAATCCCTGGCCGGGACGGCTGTGGACGAGATCATGAAAATTGGTGGCTGGAAGACAGAGTCAGTTGCAAAGTACTACATCGGGGCTACCTCGAGTGGACAAGTGCGGGGTACCAAGAAGAAACTTGGCCAGAGCTACGCGGACGATAGCGAGCTACCGTTGTCGCCGGAGTTCAGAAAGGACTTTGCGGCGTGTGCGGGTAAGGACTGAGTTCAGGTGATCGAAGTTTGGGTGAGACTATTCTGCCCCGGACCGGCGGTCAACTACAAAGACAATCTGAAAGGAGGCGTAAAGAAGTATGGGCGGCACCACAGGCCGGCGCAGAGGGCCTCATCCAATCCAATACTTACATTAAATGATCCACGGTAGAGAGACAGAATACTACAGTAAAATGGCGATCTAATCCATGGATTCAGATTTGACGCAAATAATGGAACCATTGATTATATCGAAATGTCTCGGAATTTGTATCGAATCGAGGTCACTTCTTCCTTTCGCTCCCGAAACCTCGGGAGTAGAGTTGGTCGCGCCATTTCTTGAGACCATCCATCCCACCCACCCCACAGTAGGATTAGTATTCTTGGGCTTGTATACCCAGATCATTTACAGGTACTAACCCCGCGCAGAGTTTGTGATTCGCCACTTTACTCAGCGCGGGGGGAAATACCGGGCGGGACCTCCTGCCTGGCACAGGAGGCCTCATCCAATCCAATACTTACATTAAATGATCCACGGTAGATAGACAGAATACTATGGTAAAAAAAAAAGAGTAGACAATGCAATGCCATGTCATCAGACCGACAAAACGCCGAGAGAGCGACAGGCAGACTTTTATGTCCGATGGAAAGTGTCGTGAACGAGTAGTCGCCAGGGTCATTTCCACTCTGAACTATAGCTTATCCAGCCCCGTAATACGTCTGGTATGATTGAGTTTTTCACGACGGCTATTATTGATGCAGTCGAAAAAGAGGGGCCACCCCCTGCACATCGCCACCGCAGACATGGATGGTGTGAGTCTGCCGAAACCTTGGTCCTTATTTATATCAACATGGACAGCGCCATTCTTGCGTGCCCACCCCCGGGATAAAACCGCGTGGAAGAAACTGAGATCTGCGTGTGTGAACCTGCAGACGGTGATTGCCGCAAAACTGCATGCGTACTTCGACCCTGCCGAAACCGAAAGACTCCTAGCGAACAACGACCAGAAAGGCGTCTACAAGCGGTAGGATTGGAAGGGACTAAAGCGAGGAGCGAATAGTTCATTAGGGACGAGGATGGCACGCTCTCACGGGTTAAGGTGCGAATTCGTGCACGATGGGCGGGGTTTTGCCACAAACTCTTCAACACGAAATCGCTGAAACTCGATCCCACGATCATCGACCTCTTGCCACCGCGACCGCTTAAACTGTCGCTTGAAGATGAACCATCCATGGACGAGATGACAGAAGCACTTAAGGGGATGTCGAATTGGAAAGCTGTCGGGCCAGATGGCCTCCCGGCCGAAGTCCTGAAAATCGACCACCCCGCATCCGCCCAGTGCTTTCACAACATCCTTGTCAAAATTTTGGGTAACTGCAGAAGTCCCCCAGCGATGGAAAGATGCGATCATCAAGATCCTTCACAAAACGAAGGACCGAACTAACTGCAACAACTACAGAGGGATCTCGCTTGTCACCCACGCAGGCAAAATTTGTTGAAACTCGTTGCGTCCCGCTTCAGCAACTACTGCGAGACCGAGGAATTACTCCCGGAGGAACAGTGCGGATGCCGCCCCGCTCGATCCACGATTCATATGTTGTTCGTCGTGCGCCGGTTGCAAGAGCTCGGACGACAGAGGAAAATCCCTATGTACGTGTGCTTCATCGATCTGCAGAATGCGTACGACTCTGTCGACCGAGAGCTGTTATGGGAGGTATTCGCACGCTTTGGCGTACCAACCAAGATGCTGAGAATTATCCGCAGTTTCCACTATGGCAATTGCTGCTCGAGTACGTACTGATAACGGCGAGCACTCGAAGTAGTTTGATGTCACGCAGGGGCTGCGGCAAGGCTCTGTGCTATCACCGTTCCCGTTCAACGTCTCCTTCGCTGCTGTGTTACACGTCGTACTAGTACGCTTCAGCCAAGACGAAGCCATCGTAAGGGATTTGGTCCAACTCAGTGCTGCTGATGTAGTTCGAACGGAGGAGCAGGAGCCGTTGGCGTGCGTGCCAAGGGCTGTATGAGGCATGTTGTATGCCGATGACGCAGGAATTGACTCAAAGTCGGCTGAAGGACTAGCGAAAATGACGACAGTCTTCGTGGCTGTCTTCGAAGCAGCAGGCACCACGGTGTCGGAAAAGAAAACAGAGACCATGCTTCTACAAACACCAGACCAGACAACCCTCGCACCACCGCTCGTCATCGAAGCAGCAGGCCAGAGGTATAAGCAGACGGCCCAGTTACTATACCTAGGCGCGAAAACGCTGACCTCTCACTCGAAATCGACCGACGGATCCGTCTCATGCGAGCATGCCTCAAACGATTCGGCCCGGAGTTGTATGATAGGACGACCGCCCCCCTTAGCCTTAAAGTCCGAATGATTGCTGAAGGCCGAGGTGATTGAGACCCTGCTGTACGGGTGTGTGACGTGGACCCTCAGAGCGGAACCCTTTGCCAAGTTTCGAGCGGCTCACCACCAAGTCCTGTTGCGAGTCATTGGCTTCCATCGCCAACTTCGTAATGACCATGCCCCCCTCTCGTACGCCAAGGCCCTCAAGATGACACGTTGCGAGAGCATCGAAACGACCATTCGTAAACGGCGGCTCTTCTTTGCGGGGGGCGTGGTACGGCAGAGCAAGGAGCGATTACCCAGTCGGGTAATGTTCAGGACGATGGCCGGTGGGGAGAACCCGAGACCAGGCGGACAGTTTAAGACTTGGCATAGATGCATAGCCGAAGACCTTAGGGAGTTCCGAGCCACCGAAGGGTCAACGGAACTTGCCCCCTTGGTATTTGGAGTTGAGACCGCGCTGTGGTCCACTGCAACGAAAAAGGCGGGGAAGAGGTACCGGGGGATCCTTGAAGCAGCCGGACGGTTCATGGTGAGGTGGCACGAGGCTTAGGCTGAGCTGAGTAGGCAGCGCCGCGCATCCGCCGTGGGTGTTGTCCAAGGGAATAGGGGGGGGGGAGGCAACAACAGGAGGAGTGGCAGAAAGTCTGATCAAGGGAATGCGGAGAGGGGGGGGGGAAGGAGGAGTAAAAGGGAAACTGCGGTGGATAAAAGTAGGAAAGACATGGCAGACAGGGTAGCAATGCACCAGGCCGAATTGGAAGTAGAACATGACTATACTACTCGTGTCACCAACTTGTGCAGCTGGTTCGAACGTGGTCTTCCTTTGTCTTCTCTTCTTTTCGTTCTGTGTTTCTTCTTTTTCTTGCGCTGATTCCCCGTGATTTTTATTTTTATTGCTTCCTCTTTCTTTTTTCGATTGACAAGCCGTATTGAAGGAGTCGTGTGGCGTGGGTGGATGACGAGCCTGCTCTGCTTGTTTCGCATTGTCTGACGCCAAGGGGCTGGGCATAGTTGACGAACGCAGGGCGGAGACGGCAGTCTGGGTAGCAAGGTAACAGGCGGCCTAGCAGGGAGAACCTGGCTATGCTACTCGTACCACAAGCTCTGCTGCCGCTACCTGGAGGATGCTTTGTGCTTTGGTTTGCCTGTTTTTTTCCCTTTGTTATTCACTCTTGGTTCTTTGTTCTTTGTTATTTACAGGTAGTGGTGTTTTTCTTCTTTTCTATTTTTCCCCAGCTCGTTGTTTCAAGTTTAGTCACATCGCCGGCGGGGGGGGGCACGACAGTTAATTTCTTCTAGTTTTCTTCTTTTTTGTTTTCTTTTTCTCTTTCGATTTTTCGTCGTATTTTTGTGTTTTTTATTTGGTTCTTTTCTTACTATATTTCATAGAATGTGGATGTCGTGCCTGTCGTATCCAATATGATGGCATGGGCACTGCATTGCCCACTGCTGTGCTTCCTGCATACGTGGCAACGTAGTGTGTGGCGTAGCATTGTGACCACAGAACTTGTATCTCTTCTAGGATTGAAGAATCGGCACGGACACTGGTTGTGCTGGATGTCGACGGGTAGAAAGAACGGTTTAATGTGAAGAACACACACATACAACAGGCACGACAGGCACGACATACCACATTCTATGAAAGAGAGGGAACAAAAAAACAATCGTGAAAAACAGAAAGAAAAAAAAAACAGAAACAAACGAAACAAATCGAAGACAAAAAAGAAACTGCCGTGCGAGTACATCCGTACATATCCATGTTGTGGGTCCAAGGCTCTATATATATATAGACGGATCTTGCCACAACAAAACCCCAGTTCTGAGAGCTCACAGAAATATTTTCCAATGAACAAAATTGTTTTGATATTTTATTAGTCTCGCAAGAGGAATGGTAGGCCCACGGTCTCGAGAGATCTTGCCAACACAACAACGCGATGCCCTGTCATCCTTCTGGGTACGACAGGTACGAGATAGACATGCTATAAATTAGAGATAGTAGTGTCAAAAAAGAAGAAAAAAACAAGGACCAGAAGCAAAGAAACAAAGCAAAGAGAAAAAGAAGAAAGAAAAAGGAAAGAAAAATCTGTCGTACGTTCCTCAGGGGATGTGGCAGACATTTTAAAAAGAACGAGCTAAAGAAACAGCACCAGTACATATTACATTTTTTTTTTGCGTTTTGCGTTTTGCTATCTGCGTCTGTTTTAGTTTTGTTTTGTTTTTCTTTTGCTTAGCTTCATCTTCTTTTTTTAGGTTTTTGTCTGCTATTAATAGTCTCCTTTTTGCTTCCCTGGTGTCCGCAGTGGTGGAGTGCGTATGCTTGTTTTTTGTTTTTTGCCTCTGTTTTTACTTGAGGTATTTCTTCCACTCCAGAGTTATTGGAGCCTGTCCTGCGACCACGGACTGCATTGAATTGTGAGTTAATGTGAGAACAACAACAACAACAACAACAACAACAACAACAACAACAACAACAACAACAACAACAACAACAACAACAACAACAACAACAACAACAACAACAACAACAACAACAACAACAACAACAACAACAACAACAACAACAACAACAACAACAACAACATACTGGTACAGAGTAAAACTAAGAACCAAGGGCAACATCAGGGAAGCCTGTGAAAAAAACACCCTCCAGGTGGGCCGCAGCAGTTTGTGATACGAGTAGCATAGCCAAGTTCTCTCTTTGTCTACCGTCTCCGTCCTGCGTTCGTCAAGTATGGTGTGGTATAGATGATGATGATGATCATCATCATCATCATGATCATCATCATGATGTTCTCACAACATCAATAGCTCACTCCCTTATAACCCTGTCTGTCGTAAAAAAACAGGATAAATAACACAATGCATCTCGGTGGCAGAAAACAAGCACTTGAGTACGAACTACAGTAGTAGTAGTGCGCACGGACTATCATACCAGCCCGTGCGGGAAATGGCACTACCGAGCTGCGGTGTATCATCCCGTATAACTTTCAACCAAATAGCACCAGGAAGATATGCTACCCATGGTATTTTATGTGCACTCGAAAAAAATGAATACGAGTAGGAAAAAAAACACGGAGAGGGAGCAGGATGAAGAAAGGAGAAAAAATAACGCGGTCCACTTCCCCTTTTTTCTTTCAACCAGAACGACGGTGACGAATTTGACGCGTTTGTGTTCGGGCCGGGTGCCGCGGTTGGCAAACAGCTATTCCAGACGATGTCTTGAGTTCCCCCTGCGCTTGAGCCATACCACAGCAGCAGGGGTGCACCAGAAGTTCCTGAGCCCTCCACATTATTACAGGGGACCGTATCAAATAGAACCTGCGGTACATACAAAAACCTATATATTTCGCTGTTTTTACTAACAATGTTGGGTCCTATTTAGTCTATGTAATGGTCCCCTGAAATAGGAGCTAAAATAGTTGGAAGAAATACGTTCGTGCCACCCGACCGGCGCTTCTATGCGCTAGTCCTAAAACGAATACTCGAGTAAAACTTTCATCTTAACTGTTAATGGTAGTTCCTCACTTAAGGAACTCCATTGATTGGTCAGAAACCTATGTCCCAAAAAGTGCAACCCCTACCGTGGGGTGACTCGCTTCCTTGATACTTAAGGAAAACGCACTAAGATGGTGCATGAAACATATTGCCCCTGCGTGGGCCATGGGGGCGACGATGTGTGCTTGGAGGGGTCTCGTGCGCTAAACGGTACGCGGCCGAGTCTGATTGAAAAGGTTTTTCCAAGCTGAGAAAGACGATGAAAGAAAACTGGGCGAGAGAAACATGGGATCACGTCCGCCGGGTAGGCAATCCTTGCTCGATCCGATTGATTCGTACCTTACCGTCCGATCTGAGGAACAGAAGCAGGTCGGGGTTCAGGTCAATCGGGCCGTGCCGATGTTGAAGCGCACACTCATAGATCTGCTAAGCGACATGCGGTCGCGCGCACAAGTGGCCAGCACGTACAGATGGTCAGCTCTCTGCCTGAGCGTATTTCTCTGACGCGATATATATAGCCTTGTATACTTTGGCTTTCTATTCAATGCGTAGGGGATACGATTTTTCGTTTACAGTAGGGTCGCATATCCTACGCTCCCAGCGTCTGAGAATTTCGTGCTCAACTCTCGGTTGGGTAAGACGCCTCGGGGCTGTTAGCAGACCGGGACTGCCCGGTAAGGTTTGCGCTTTTCAGTCGGTTATGGCGTGCATCTCTGCCGCGCAACGGATAGGGGGGGACTTAATCGTCGGGTACCTCCTCCCTTTTGTCGCGGCAGAAGGGGGCCGGGGTCGTCTCTCTCACTCTCTCTCTCTCTCACTCTATCTCTCTCTCTCTCTCTCTCTCTGCGCAGCCCGTATGATAGCTAACCTGCAAACCGACCTGCGGAGGGCAGAGCCGCCGAACCACATCACGACGATGTAAGCCATTCGAGTGGGAGGACGGACGCTAGCGAGCTACCACTGTCCCCAGAGTTCGAAAAGGATTTTGCTGCTTGTTGTGCAGAAAAAGACTGAGTGAAAGTTTGCGTTTGACAACTCTGTCCCTGACCAGTGGTCAACTACAAAGGCAATCTGAAAGGTGGCGTAACGAAGTATGGGCGGGACGACAGGCCGGCGCAGGAAGTCTCATGCAATCCAATAATACTTACATTAAATGGTCCTCAGAGAGAGACGGAATACAACAGATAAAAATGGAGATCCAATCAATGGGCTCGAAAATTGGCACAAACTCTGGATCATCGATGATGTCGAAATATCTTGGAATTTATTTGTATCGCAACGAGGTCACTTCTTCTTTTCCCTCCCGAAACCTCGGGAGAAGAGTTGGTCTCAACATTTCGTGAGACCATCCCACCCTCCCGGCAGTAGGATTAGTATTCATATGTTTGTATAATCAGATCATATACAGGTAGTAACCCCGCGCAGAGTACCTGACACGCTAACTCAGCGCGGGGGGAAGTACCAGATGAGATTTCCTGCCCGGGGCAGGAGGCCTCATCCGCTCCGGTAGTTATATTAAATGATCTACGGTAGAGAGATGGAATACAAGAGAAAAAACAAGGAAGAATAACAAAGCAAACATGCTCTCAGGACGCAGACCGAGTCCCGAGGATAAGGTTGCTGTATGCTGATACGATCGGTTCAGAATTCTATGATATAGCCAGTTGATGGACCAACATAGGGACGTCACAAGAAGACCAGACGGAAAGCAAGAAGGCAAGAAGAGGGTAGCGACAAAGAACTAACGAAAAAACAAAAATCGGCAGTCACATGTCCAGTTGGTGGGTCAACAACGACACAACCGACCCAAACAGCAAAGCGGACAGAGACAGACGGACCCAGGGGGGGCTAAAGAATCGGAAAGAAATGAAGAATGCCGAAAGGGTCCCACAATATTGTGACGCAGCCGACGCATAATAGCAGGGTACGAGGGGGGGGGGGGGGGTACTCGATAGGAGAGATGTACTCGATCTCATGCATGGCCGTAGTCGTATGACAACAGACCCTCGCAGCCCTACAATGCCGGGACGGACCATGTCGGCTTTTCATCGACCAGGCAGACATTGCTTGCACCAAGCGCGAAGCGCGGTGAGGTGTCCGGCGAGTTGCATGAAGGGTGAGCTGCATCCTACTAAGAACCGCTTTTGAGGCGGACTTGCATATGGAAGACAGCTTCAATGAGTTGATTTAATTTCCGGTGTAGGCATTTCCAGAGACAGCAATGGGAGTACTATGTATCTGCCTCTTGGGTGCCTTACCTTGAACCCTACGTGATACGATCATTCCCAATTGTGCGGGGTAAAGGTTCTTTACCTCGCACAAACGATCTAACTCGACAACCAGCTGTGGGCGACCGCCAAAAAACAAAACGGTACCCTGGTTGTCTAGCTCACGTAGTGAGCTGCATGTTTTACAGGGCCGTTGCCAACCGACGCCAACCCAACCTATAACAAATAGGGGGGGGGGGGGGTATCACAACAAACAAAAACAAAAACAAAAACAAATAAAACAGGGATTGTATCACAGCATCAGGCAGTAGTCACTGGGCATCTAAACTAGAAAGACGGCCAGTGCCAAGAATTGGCGGGTGCCGCCACTTTCTTCACCGGCCTAACTGGTGTTGTTTCGCCTCCTTCAACGCGGCTCCTCTTCCCCCCTCCCCGGGTCTTGGGCCAAACGGCGTCTTCATTAAGTTGCTGGGCATTTTGTACCTCAAGCGCTCGTCGCTTTGCTATAGTGTTCTTCTCCTCAATGAGGCAGCGCTTCATGTGTAAACTGCTCTGCCGCTTCTTCTAGACGTCTGAACCACTCGCCCGATTTCTTCGCTGCTAGTGTGCGTTGTTCCTCTTCGATGGGCAAGCTGACCCTTTCAGGACTACAGTCCTGTTTCCCAGACAAACTGCCTAGAATCTGACCGGCTCGCCCCCAAAACGGGACTGCAGTCCTAAATGGGTTAAACGACGACAGGTCGCGTTCGAGACAACCCACCCAGTCCTCTTCTTGCCTCCCAAGTAACCATTTCCCCCCCTTCTGTTCTCCAACCATCACTCGCTTTGGTAGTCTCTCTTTGCCCATACGATCCCCAAGCCTCGCGAAAAGTATCATTCGCTTTCGTACCGTCGTCTCGACGTTTTTTATAGCCAGTCTTGGCCTGTGCGTCTGTCTATGGAAGCATATGGTAGCCGTCGCGTGGCTTCCTCTTCCATCCGATGCTGCGGGGGGGCAATCGGTGGTGAGCTGTCCGCAATATGGCGAGATGTCCCACGGTGGGGCTCCACGTGACACACCCGTAAAGCATGGCCCCCATTACCTCGGCTTTGAGCATCCGTACTTTGAGCCGGAGCGGTGCGATGGGCTGATCGTACGCTAGCAAACGACACAGTCTGAAGCGTAGGTTGGCCAGCAGCACGCGCCGGTTCCCTTCGGTAATGAGGTTGGCGTTCTCGCACACATTTGCCCCAAGGTACACAGACTTGGTGGTTAGTTTGCACACCTGTGGTGGTATTGACCGGCTGTCTCAGTGACCAAAGTGACCGTATCCATGCGTTTCGTCATCAGGCGCATGGCCTCCGTCTTGGCGTCCCAAGCCCAAACCGTCAATCCGAACGAACCACGCACTATAAATATATATATATATGCCATCATCTTCGCAGCGCTGCTCCTCGGTCTGGAAACGATGCCCCCGCGTCATCTGCATTCAGCATTCCCCAGATCGGTTGCGGCTCCTCCACAGTCTCCTGGGTTTTAACTCGCCCTTTCTCCGGCCGTCCTCGCCCCCCCCCTCCCCCTTCACCTTGGTGCACGCCATATATATCCTTCACCACATCTGCATCGGCGCTAAACCGATCCACCGCCACACGCAGTACGGCTGTAAAAAACATGTTCAAAACCAATGGTGCAAACACTCATCCTTGCCGTAGGCCCTCTGCCCCTCGCTGTGCTACAGCAATTTTTCCAAGGATCGCAGGGTTTCCAGAGATGTAGATGGGCGTATTAATCGGAGGGAGGTGATGTATCTGAACCCGGAGCTAAACGCCTACCCACACGAACGGATGTGCGGCCGATGCAACCCACAACCTCTCGTAGCTCCCAACGTAGCCTTGCCGGTTACCGTCGGCGCTATACTACTCCAAACGAGCACCGCGCTTACGATGGCTCACCAACACGGACCGCAGGCTGCGTGGTACAATGTGCAGTCTGTGCATGAACGTGGGTAGAGTGTGAGCGTGGCACGTACGCCCAGCATTGGGCGGGCTAGAAGTCTAGGAAATGATACAAAAGCTGGTGTGAAAACAGGCGTTTGTTGCATCGTGCCGAAAGGAGCCCGGAGCGGTGGCTCCTATCTCGAGTACTTTGCATGCAGGCCTAGTGGCTGCTCTCTCAGAACTGATGCACGCACACCACGAGACTGTGGCAACTGAACCATTCCATCGTGGAGGTGGCGCATAACCGCGAGCATCTTTTTTGGTACGCCGAGCCGAGCGAGCACGGTCCACCAGATAGACCCTTCGATGTGCTCCTCTAGTAAGATATCCCCCCGTTCGCAGTAATAGCTGAGGCAATTGGCGATTACCTTGAGGAGAACCTTGCTAGTCGTGTGCTACGAGCGAAAGGCCTGGATAGTTACCGCACTCAGTCCGGTCCGTTTGTTGGGCGGCACTATGATCGTGGCATATTCCCACTCTCGCGGCACACCCCCACCCTGCCGTATCGCCACCACAGTGGCATGGAACTGTTCTAGTATACGGTGGTTGCCATCGCGATCTCCACCTAAGGCCACTTTGAGCAGTTCAGCGGGAATCTCATCGGGTCCACCCGCTTTTCGGTTTCACATGCTCTCGATGGTTTCCTCCACCTCAAAGGTCGATGGCAAATCATCGAGAGGTGTGCACGGGGATCATACCTTGAGCTCTTCGACGATATTTAGGTCGAGCGTTGGCGACTTCATATTGAGCAAAGAGATGAACCATTGTACCCACCGATCGCGAATGAGCCCCATGTCACGGAGCCAACTGTCCACTGCTTCCTATATGTATCGCGAGTTGCACGATTTATTTTCCTCGAAATCCATCCCCTAGGGGTGCTCGAAGAAACAAGAAAGGTCACCCTCTTTGATGCGTGCCTCAAGTTGACTGACGAATGTCTCGAAGAATCTTTGCACGGCCTCGATCCTCACGAGGTTTAGGCGTTTCCCAGCTGATTTTAGGGACTTCCTGAGGCTGCTGCAGTTTGGATCCGCGCCCAATACCTCTCTCGCCGTTTCCCTCTCTTGCCACGCCGCAAGCATTTCCGCCTTCTTTTCTTTGCTAGCATACCACCCCGCTGGTCCTTGACTGCACTTTTCACGTGGCGCGATGTTTGCGGCTGTCGACAGCATCGCTTCAGCGAACGCCACCGCCATACCATCCACATCCGTGCCAGGGGGTAGGGGAATGAATCTTCCAGTGAAAGCTCTCCGCAATTGGGGGTTTGTCATCGGTTGTTGCAAGGCATTTGCCCGTCTGCCCTTTATCTCTAGTTTGCGGCGGTTAGGGGAAAAGCGTCCAAGCAGACGGATGTCTGCTGTGCCTAGGGCTTGATCTGATTCAGGTTTCACTAGAGCAGGTCGACGCACAGTGACATTTCGTACGAGTGGCCTGTGTGGTTTTCTTGTGAGGATAAAATCGAGGCGGTATAGACCTCTCCCACGACTTAGACATTGGAAAGGGCAAGAGATTCTGAGCTTGGGTGCCCTAAAGAACTTATTGACAAGGGCACAAGTTGTTGTTTTGCTGAGAATGCCAGCAGACGCCGTCCGTTGTTCATTCAGCGTGTCCCGCCCATAAGCAATCAGCACCTTGTCATCGACGCAACCTTCCCCCTTTGCGCCAGTGCGAGCGCTAGCATCCATCGTGGTAAGTGGGCGATCTCGTTTAGGCACTTCAGCAACTAACTGCGCTGCCTAGTGTGCCTCACAAACGGTCTTTGTCAGGGGCTGATTTGTGGTCATCAGTCGCAGCGTACGCAACCACAAACGAAGTCCCATTCGATTTCCGCTTCAAGTTCAGTCGCACCTTCATGAGTCGAGCAGTGGGGTACTCCACAGACAGCCAGTCCGCCCTTGTCGACATCGTGCAAGATCGACTCCTCGATGGCCATCCCTACTCCGTGTTGATCCTTAGCCTCCGTACTACATGCGCAAGCTCCACTGCAGTGCACAGTAAAGCCCGCTGCTGTAAATCCATACAATCCCCTTCTCGCCTGTTCTCGCCTCCTACCTGCAACCCAACAATATCACACTGGCGTTGCCTCAGACCTCTAGAATCTCCTCGGCTTGACTAAGACCGTTTTTGCGGTTGACGGTCAGAGTACGGGCGTTGAATACGCCCCCGGTTAACTCGCCTTCTCGATCCTTCAATCGAGTGGTCCTCGACTAACTCGCCGCGTTTTTCGGCCCCTCTTTCGTTTTGTTTCGAGCAGCTTTCAACCATTTCACATTTCACCTGCTTGCTCTTATTCTTGCCTTGGTTCTAACGTGTCGGATGTAGCACCCCCGACCCGCCACACCCGCCTCCTTTCTGTCCACTCGGTTGCTTACTCACGTGGGATCTCCTGTCAATTCTCCCCTCCATACTACGGAGCCCTTTTCGCGACGGAGCCCCATCGTTGCCGCAGGCCTGAAGGGCCGCGGAGAACCTAATCCACGATTTTTGGGGTGCAATCCCCGTCAGCGTGATCAAGCAAGCGCACCACGAGTAATGCAGTACACAGACGAGGTCGGCGCCTCGCATATACTTGGGAGGCGTTCTACGATAGACGTTCACCCTAACGTTCCTGAGGCTCCTGACTTGACGAGCTCCATCCCCCAACCGAACATGCCTACAGCAAAAGCATATTTGCATCACGTTGAAAACACCTCATGGCCTGAGTACGCAAACACATCATTTTCCGAAACAAGAATGACATTCCGACGATTTTGGGTTAAGAAACCCCGTCATTCAGAATCCATTTGAGCATAAATGGGCTACCTCTATAGTAGAACGCGTCTAGGTACCGGTAACAGGCTCGAGGTACCAGGTACCGGTACCCTCCACTGGTCGGATCGACAAGGCCAAGGAGAAGGAACGTATTACTACTGATTTAGTCTTAAAATCGGAGCAAGAATTCCCATTTCCAAAATGTACGTGGTTGTCTTGAAATTTCCGTGTTCATCAATCAACAATGCGCTGTGCTGTCGAGGGTTTCATTGACTTCTAGGGTTATGCACGCCCATACGGCGTAAGGCTCAACATTGTTAGATTCGGGTACACGAGACTATGCGTATAGTTATGTGTACGGCACCTTTAGTTTGTATCGACACCAATCGTTTGCAATCGGTTTTGAAGCCAACATGTGGTCAAAAGCATGCAGAAATGTACTAACGAACCTGTCCGGCTGTGTGCGATCACGACCAACAAGCGAACAGACGAGAACGAGCAACAGGCAAACGGAGCACGAGCAACGTGTATGCCTGCATACATTGACCAGTCAAATATCTTCAAAGAAGAACAAAACAAACAGGCGGAGCACTATTGGCAGCGTGCATACATAACAGCATTCCAAGTAGGACCATCATACCAGGCAGGCAGCAACAAAAACATGTGGAAGCACACATGTACCAGGCATACGATAAAATATTATACAAGATCGAACGTGAGATGATACAAGAGCACGATGTATCATCTCATAGTTTTTCACAAACTCCAATCTCCTGCAAACGTTTTGCAAGCACTCCGATCTTCTGCATGCACCTCGATCAGCCTGCGATCACCATGATACAGCAGGCTACAGTTCTCAGGCCCTAAAAAGGATCCACGCTCGTTAGATCTCTGAGGCCGGCTAACCAGTTGTTTGAGAGTTCGTGAAGTGCCCTCGTGCAGTAATGATCGGGACTCGCAGAAAGTGAATCGATGCAAGGCGGTAGTTGCAAGGAGCCAGAGTGAATAATCAACGAAGCGCCACAGGCACGATAACGGGCGCAACAGGCAAGGCAGGGCCCAAGGGGCTGGGGGTCGATTGGACGGGTATCGCAGATCACTTGGGTTTGGCTGTCTTTGGTTTACTTGATGGTGTTTACTGAACGCCGGGTGTTCCGAGAATCTCCGTACTGGCTATTTACCCGAGGCCAAAGGCGTTCCTACACCGGGGACCCTCCCTCTTCCTACAAGGTTCGCCCAGAGGAGCTAACCAAATCTTACCCTCTGCCGATACAAATAGACACGACGTGACACTGATCAGAACCGATGTCTCGCGCCGTAGTATTCTCCTTATACCCCGAGTTGCAACAGTCACAAGGCTATGAACCTTTCACCCCAGCGCCACTCGCTGCAACACCTTCTTGAGTACGGTCGGTGCAGCACATAAACAGGGGATGACAGTAGTCCTTTCTCTCTTTTTTTTTCTGCCCCGGAGAGCGAGAGGAAACCCCTGTCCACACTTACTTCTCAATTTTTCGTGTACCGGTTCGAACCCGGTTCGTTTCTTCCACCTTGGTCGGGCCTGTCTGTGACCGTCATTAAAGTGTGGTTCACTCCCGAGGTTGTATAGGCACCTGAGTCTCTTACTAGATATCATCTCTCCCGAGTCAGTGAGGTAGTATGGGATTTGAACCCACTAAAACCCCTCATAGTCTCCCCTGCTTGGCTCAGTACACGAGTCACCCTACCGTCTGGGCGTTGGTCCGTAGTCCTTTCTCTTCCGAGTTCGTTGCTATCGGCACACGACGATCAGCATGGCGCCGGTTGACCGCGCCGGGCAAACGCCGCACTGTTCCTCGTGGAGGGTCCCCCTTGCCGCGCATCAGCCGTTACGGAGGCGGGACGCGACAGCAACGATCTGCATGGGAAATGCATGTCTCTCACTTTCAAAACGCCCGACCGACAGTGCAATCTCAAAGAAGTGGATGGTCAGCGATCAGCGACCCGCGAGACGAGTCTTTTACCGGAGTTACACACCACGTGTGCTGTATCTACCCCCTGTCTTAACGGGTATGGTTAGAAAGCAGGCCAGCGGGGGGGGCGCCAACCTCTCAAGCCTAGCGTCGTCTACTCGGACACTGAAGGCAATGAAGAGCGGAGAGGGGTGACCCGAGCAGGCGCTTGTTGGTCTCTGGTTCGCGATATTTGATGAATCGCGTTCCCTTGTTGAGGCCAAAGGGTTGGGACGAAGAGGAATAAGAGGAAGAGGAGGAAGAGAAGGCGGAGGAGGAAGCGAAGGAAGAGGGGGGGAAGGGGGAGGGGGAGGAGACGGAGACGGAGGAGGGGGAGGAGGAGGGGGAGGAGGATGAGGAGATAGAGGAAGAGGAGGAGGAGGAGGAGAAGGAGGAGGAGGTGGTGGAGGAGGAAGGGAGGAGGAGGAGGGGGAGGAGGAGGAAGAGGAGGAGGAGGAGGAGGAGGAGGAGGAAGAGGAGGAAGAGGAGGAAGAGGAGGAGGAGGAGGAGGAAAAAGGGAGGAGGAGCAGGAGGAAAAAGGGAGGAGGAGCAGGAGGGGGAGAAGGAGGGGGAGGAGGAGGAGGAGGAGGAGGAAGAGGAGGAGGAGGAGGTGGTGGAGGAGGAGGAGGGGGGGGAGGAGGAGGAGGAGGAAGAGGAGGACGAGGAGGAGGAGGAGGAGGAGGAGGAAGAGGAGGAAGAGGAGGAAGAGGAGGAAGAGGAGGAGGAGGAGGAGGAGGAGGAGGAAAAGGAGGAGGAGGAGGAGGAGGAAACAGGGAGGAGGAGCAAGAGGGGGAGAAGGAGGGGGAGGAGGGGGAGAAGGAGGGGGAGGAGGAGGAGGAGGAAGAGGAGGAGGAGGAGGAGGAGGAGGAAAAGGAGGAAAAGGAGGAGGAAAAGGAGGAAGAGGAGGAGGAGGAGCAGAAAGATAGGACAACGAGGAACAAGAGGAGAATGAGGAGAAAGATAGGGAGCAGAAGAGGAGGGAGGAGGGAAGGAGTAGA
Organism: Nereocystis luetkeana; assembly: GCA_031213475.1. Lineage (NCBI taxonomy): Eukaryota > Phaeophyceae > Laminariales > Laminariaceae > Nereocystis > Nereocystis luetkeana. Next base: position 251,231 of record JARUPZ010000026.1, on the reverse strand, counting down.
GGAAGATGAGGAGGAGGAGGAGGAGGAGGAGGAGGAGGAGGAGGAGGAGGAGGAGGAAGAGGAGGAGGAAGAGGAGGAAGGGGAGGAGGGGGAGGAGGAGGAGGAGGAGGAGGAGGAGGAGGAGGGGGAGGAGGAGGAGGAGGAGTGTGACACACAGAGCGAAGGATTGACGCCCTCTATCCTCCTCCCCCCCTTCCGCCGCCTCCCTCTATTTGTTATAGGTTGGGTTGGCGTCGGTTGGCAACGACACTGTAAAACATGCCGCTCACTACGTGAGCTAGACAACCAGGGTACCGTTGTTTTTGTTTTTTTTGGCGGTCGCCCACAGCTGGGTGTCGAGTTAGATCATTTGTGCGAGATAAAGAACCTTTACTCCGCACAATAGGGAAAGATCGTATAACGTAGTGTTCAAGGTAAGGCACCCAAGAGGCAGTTACATAGTACTCCCATTGCTGTCTCTGGAAATGTCTGACCGGAAATTAAATCAACTCATTGAAGCTGTCATACATATATATGCAAGTCCGCTTTAAAAGCGGTTCTTGTTAATAGTAGGATGCAGCTCACCCTTCATGCGACTCGCCGGACACCTCACGGCGCTTCGCGCTTGGTGCAAGCAATGTCTGCCTGGTCGGTGAAAACCCGACATGCTCCGTCCCGGCATTGTAGGGATACGAGGGTCTATGGTCATACGACTACGGCCATGCATGAGTTCGAGTACACCTCTTCTATCGAGTACACCCCCCCCCCCTTCCGCCGCAACCTTCTTCTCCGCTTCCAGGAGAATGCCGAGAAGGCCGGTCCGCATGACCCCCCTCGGACCTCAGGGGAAGAAGAGGTGACTATCTCCTACTCTGATATAAATAATGGAGCAGGATCCTCAGAAATTCAAGGGGCGGGGAATCGACCGAGAGAGAATGAAGGAGATGTTTGATAACGCAGCCGGGACGATCTTGAATGAAGATCGAGGGCGCCGATGTCATCGAGTTTGACGAAAAGGTCGTAGGCGCGCATAAGATATTCAGCGACATAGAAATCGGGAGAGGAGCCGAAATATAATCCCAATGACAACACGTGGAATGTATATATATATATCCGATGTGTCTCGGTTATTCGTCAGAGAATGGTTCGCGTGGCAAATCGATACAATACCGGTAATTAACTGATTCCGGTAAAATCATCGCTTATACCAGGTATCATATGTACATGTTTTCTCGGTTGAACGTTGTCTCGACTTTTACTGTATTATTCGCAGGCTCTGAACCTTGGTCGAGTGTCATGGATATTACGTACCGACTTTGATGTGTGCTCGATACTGTGAGGTGGGCCACGCATTGCGATACCCTGGTATATGGCGTCATTTTGATACGTTTTCGGTATCGAGCCACGCGGGCCAGGTGCCCGTATCGGCTTGCCCCTGTTCGACAATAAAAAAAAAACTCTATCTACAGCTTCCCGGGGTTTCTCCGAGCTCGGGTGCGCCAGGCTCTAAAAATATGCAAGACGGGGTGTCCTTCTCCAACTTCAGTACAACATTGACCGCTTTCTTTTCTTCGTCTACACTCGAGCCTGAAATTATGAATTCCCATTTAGTGATGTCGCGTAGTGACAGTGTTCGGATAGCGGGACAGGTATGTATGTACGTGGGGACTACTTCCGTCAGCCCCTTGCGCACTCACTCACAATAATGGCAGAAATTTTGAGCCAACACAACCATCGATTCTAGGGAACTCGAATTTCCCCACAGTACAGTACCGTCATGCCACGCTGGGGGGCAAGGTTGCCGCTCCGCCGTATGGCTCTACCAGTGTATGCCCGCGTGACAGGTGCTGGTGGTTAAATGAGCGACAACTCTATTTCGTGCGGTTCGACAAAGGTCCAGAAGTTTGAATTTTCCCAGGCTGGTCGGAGATGCGGTTGATCGATGGCAGCGTTTGGTCCAATCCAAAATGGTTAGAACAAACGGGGGGCCCAACGCCTGAACGACTGGAGTTTGAAATCTGTCCGGCTGATTTCCGACTGGGACTGTTTGATTTCCGGCGCGTGCTACGATGGGAGAACTTTGCAATGACGGGCAGCACGTTTTTGCCGAAATAATTGTGATTGAGAGTGACGAAGCTCCTCAACAGAGGAATTAAAGTACACCGTATCTCATTTGTGTTGCAGAGTAAGATTCGATCTAGCAGCTAGACCAAGGCCGTGGAATCGGTGGTCGGGTTAAATATGTCCTCAAAACGTCAGTTTTTGGGCGAAGCATGAAGCTCCTCAGGTGAGAAGTAAGTGAGAGCCTCATAAACAACAGGTAGGTGCTACCCCCACCGTGACACGCGCTTTGGGCTGAACCTGTTGATCGACAAAGAGTGTGGTGCATCTTGGTGGTGGTCTAGATTAGAGGTGTGTCCCGTGTTGCGAGGGCATTGAGCTTACGCCCCATACGCTTGATGGGATGCTGGGTGTACTATCGGCAAGCAGCATGTTTGTTGTCGACTCGTCGAATACATATTAACTCGCAACCAAGGCCCCGAGCAAGGACACAGGACACGTGTGAAAGAAGTAGTGCTGACTACAAAGTACAGCGAACCACAGGACGTCCGCGAGGGGTGTGGTTTAACCTAGGTTTCGCCGCGCACAGTGGGAAGTTTATTATTTGAAAGACTACAGTAGATAGATAAGGTTATTTACGTAGCGTCGATCCAAAGGAATTCGGCGTTGTAGATGAATTGCCCGGTGTATACGTATATACTGACTGTATGGTCCATCCGGTTAAGTGTTTGCCATCATTTCACCATACGTATAGTAAGAAATTATCCTGGACGACAGAACGTCCCCTTTGGTGTCATGGGATACACCTCTTAAATGCTCTGTTTCAGGCGGATATTTTGTAGCTATCGTTTTTTGTTGTTGCTGGCGAGATATTCGCACTATCAGTGAATGTTTTCGGTGATTTTGTTTGGTTTTGACGTGGGGTCCATTTTTTGTTTTTCAGGCCGGCTTCGAACAGATGTCGCCGACCAGGTTTATGTCAAGTGAAAAGTTTTCTTCTTTGCCGGGTTTTGGCAGAGAACATGACAGAAAACCTTAATATGGGGAGGAATGTGTTTCGTTTTATGTGCAAACAACTGACCATACGATCCCGAAAACTCATCGGAATCGGGCCAATGGGACCTGCACCCATGGGAGTGTTTTACATTTTGTGAAAAAACAAATATGAGCGAGATATCGCCGCTCCAAGTTTCAGAGCGACACAGAGAGAGCCAAACTACTGGCTGTACAGACATAAACACCCTTCAACACACTCTATAACACACCCATGCACAAACACAAGCCAATGAAGAGGGATGGGCGTCCTCGGGGTGCCAAGGCTAAGCGCGCGGCAGAGTAGCTGGTGGACGGTTCTCGAGACTTGTTCCACCTGCGGAAGAATCGATTCGGAGCCACATACACCACCGTCTCCCCCTGGAGGTGCGCAGCAACCTGGTCATGCTGGAGAGGGTGACACTAATTATGATACATCCCTGTACCAGGTAGATATTCTATGTTACCACATACAGGGAAGAAAACACATGCAAAAAGTCGAGTTTTTTTCCCCTCCCAAATCCGGGCCATTTTTTCTCGAAAGTGGCCCATTTTTTCAAACGATAAGTTGACACCGGATTTGAGTTACTCTCAACCCCGGTTCCTGCCGACGTTGTTTCGCCTTATAACTCTAAAAATTAGCGAGAAAAAGTGGGGGTCACAAGCCGGCGAACTTTAACCGGATACACTTTAGTTAATTCATGAGACCAGGGAACTAAGTGCTCAATCAAGCTGATCTGGGATATGTGTAAATAAGACCATCGCAAGGTACGGGGGCAGAATGCAGTCGTTGGCGCAGACATTCGAACAACTAAACACTGGAAGCGTGGAAATCGTCAGCGACAGGAGCCCCAAGCTCCACTAAATGGCTTGTGTCGTTTAGCAGATATTGCGTTGCGACCATCACCTTAGGAGGTGCAGCAGCAGCTGAAACGCGTTGGGCGTGCTAGTTATGTTGTCAAGGCTCCGCGTTACCTGCTTGAACTAACTGCTCATTGTGAAGACACAGGCGAGGTCGACGACCGAGCGTTTGTTGCGCACGATAGGGAAGGAACAAAATACCTGGTATGGCGAAGCGGTAGCTCCCAAACACGAGCCCTATAAATGGTCGCTCGCAAGAAGCATCAAGCCGGCAAGCGGGAGTGGATGATTCACGCCAATTGTTGGGCGGCATCGACTCTGTCGAGCGAAAGATAAATGACAGGAGCGAGACGTGCTCTGCCCCGACCCGTGCCGTGGTAGGGAAGCTACCCCCATTTCCACTACCTACCGCGTTTATAGATCACTCGGGCCAGTCGCTCTGGTTATCACCCAAAGTCGGACCTTGCTTGTGTGTTTGGGAATAGCATAACACACCATTCAATGGCGGGGCATATCACCAAACAAAACTAGTGATAAACGCATATCTAAATATCTAAGTAGTACCAGGTAGTGTAACATCTCCGCCGAGTGGGTCTGAGCCGCTAGACGAAAGGCGCGAAAGCGATCCCCTCTACCGTAGCCTTCGTCCGGCGGGGACCAATATAGACTCATGCGACCAGGATGGCGGCAGCACGGGCGGGCTTGCGATATGGTGCAACGGAATAGTCCGTGGTTTGGTGCGCATGCACGCTAACTCAAGGACGACGTCGTCGTCAATCAGCACCCATAAGGTAGACATATATATGCGCGTGCTGGGGGTCGTCCACTAGACGTGGTGTCTCATGTCTGGGAGGCTTGGGCGTTGCGACACCGTCCAGCAATAATGATGTCCCGGGCGAAGACCTGAGCGCACGCACCTGAAGCCGACCATGAATTCGACTGCTGGTGCCCGATGGGTCTATCTCTGACCTCGAGCTGGAGCTAACTCTTATTTTGCGGCTGCATAGACGGCGGGGAGCTATGCCACTGGTGCGACCTCCTTCCCCGTAACGGTTGGGAGTTCTTCGTTCAAAGCAGAGAGTGCCTGAACGGTCGTGCCTTCGCCTTCCAGAGGCATTGCACCGCACTAGCGAATGCGGTCCGCACTAGCGAATGCGGTTGCTACTGCTGCGGTAAGAGCTGGTGGTCGTTGAGAAGTTCCGGGCGTAGACAAGCCGGTTCAGCGGGAGGGGGGCATGCCGTATCAAGGAACAAAAAAGGATAGTGTCGTATCTCCTGCCTCAGACCTCTGATGGGTACCGGGCAGTCGTTGCGGCGGTGCTTCCAGGACACGTGTCGCTTGCGACCGCGCCGAAAAAACGCATAGCCTGAACCCCGGTGACTAAGCTCGCCGGAGTCATGGAGCCGTGGCTGCGCGACGGCATCATTCAATCAAGTGGTCGAGCGACGCGCCACCCACCACCAACAATACGCCAGCAGAGGACAAAGATGCTACCTAGTAGCTGGGCAGGGGCGCCTGAGTTGCATTCAGCCAAGCTCGGCCGTGTAGTGATGGAGGCTAGCATGATGGAAACTGCGTTTGGAGCGTCTGTATTGCGTGCGGTGGCAGGCAGGCGATCTTGAAAGGTCGGAGAAACCGCGGCGCGGAACCAAACATGGTACAAAGAAGAGTTCTCACTCCTGCGAAGGATCTGGCCAATCATCGTCTTGATGTTTGTGAGCGGTAGAGAGGCTAGGGCGACGAGGGTCACAGGCGAGACGTGTCTATCGCAGCAGAGCAACAATGTATCGCTGATTGTTTGGATCACTGGACGGCAGTGGCAAAGACGCTTGTAGCGTCGGGCTAGTTTGAAGCAGGTGAGGGGTGGAGCAAACCTAAGCGAACGGCAGCGGTAGGTGGAGGGACGGAACTAAGGCCTGGTAACGGAGCTCAAGTGAATGCGGAACAGCGATATTCATATTTGCTAGTGCCGAGGTTGGTACGTATGACGGAGGCCCTCTTGGGCTGGCGTCTACGCAAGTGCCGAGCGCGGAGACATCTGAACCACGACAAGATGAAAGGCGGGGATTGCTCCACGATACGCTGACATATATTGGCGTCGCCAGTCTCATCACGAGGCGCGCGGGACGATGGGCGGGTACCACAGCGCGCATACTTCCTTAGGTCAAAAGTGGAACTACAGTAAACCTAGGAGACCCGGACATCTACCCCGAGAGCGTCTCCTAACGACCACATCCATCAGTCACCACCGCGAGAACCAAAAAAGCCAACTAACTCGCCCAAAGCAACAAACAAGGTTGAGCGAGCGGACAAAGCCCAGAAACGACACACACCGAGATGAGTCCAGTGCTGAGACATGAGGTAGCAATCTGCAGACCTAAGGACAGACTACGGGCTGGTTCAGGCCTATACCACACCCCAAACTGAGTTCACCTCCAATTCCCACGCCGTTGTTTTGGAGATGGACCCTGAATTTTGTCACACATGATTCATGAACCCCTGTAACCCACTACGGAACGGGGTTTTCTTGATTGTTTTTTTCCGCCAGAGATTTCCGTTTTTGCGTGTTTTGGGTATTTCGGTCTTGAGACATCCAAAACTTCCGACGACCAAACACGTATGCCCACGTTCAGGCCTCTGGCCCTTTTTAGGGTCCAATAACTTACTGTTAATACCTTTCGCGGGAACGTAGTTTTGCCTTCCGCAGCATTTTCGGCGACGACTCGAAAAAGACCATCCGCCCGGGAGAACAGCAATCCTTTAGTGACGGCCATTTCCCCATCCTTGATGTAGCCATTGCGCTATCATCATTTATGTGAAACGCATATTTTAGAGGTCTGGGTTTTTTTTTGTTCTATTCGCTCGCAACTATGAGTACACGAAGACACCTAGTGAGTCGTTTCTGGCTGGCTGCGACTACCGTCTGGCGCACCCGACGCCCTCACACACCCCCTATCGGGAGCATCCCTCTAAATTTGCGGGCTGTAGGTTCCCGTGAGGAGCTGTAACCGTTTGCAAGTGGTGTGCAAACGTTCAGTCAGGGGTTGTTTTTCGTCTCATTTGGAGCACCCCAAATTTCTATCAACTTCGACCACTATTGAGAACCTGCGGGAGAGCAATCTCGAGACAAAGACAAGCTGCTGTGATAGACCTCTTCCGAATCACCGTCGCTCTCCGGCAAGAACGAGCCAGCCGAAGATCTTAAACGCAAAGCGTGTAAAACAATCGATGTTTTTTTTTTGTTCTCTGAGAAAAAACATCCACCAGGTATTAAATGCACCGAACACCGACGGACCACGAGACGCTCGGGTGCCAGAGTGGCCGTACTGTCCGTCGTTGGTCGGGACAAATTTTCACCGCCAGCGCCAGCTCTAGGACGACTTAAATTAAAAGTATGGCTACGTCACCCTCTTCCGCTGTTGAAGGCGGCCAGTATGGTATCACCTAACGTGAAATTCGAGTAGCTAGATGTGGCGATCGGCGTTCGGGGTCGACAAAAAAATGCGTGATAGGCTTGAAACAACTCGTGTGATGTTGCGGGTCCTTTAGAATGTCACGTACGCGTACTTGGTTGTAGCTGTTGCTCGCCTCGCCTTGTGCCTTCTGCATATGAGGGGCGGAAGCATCCTCTTGCAAGAGGGACACAATCAACGCCTGCATAAGAGGGCACAACAAGAGGTGTTCTACGATAGAGGTTCCCCCTAAAAATTCTGAAGCTCCTCACTTGAGGAATTCCATACCTCACCCGAAAACTGACTTCAGCGAAAAGCAAATTGCATCCCTATGAATCCCATGCCCCAGTCTACAAAACCGTCATTTTTCGAAACAAGATTGGCCATCCGACGATTTTGGGTTAAGGAACCCCGTCATTCAGAAAATATAATAGCGGAAATGTGATATACCTCTATCGTAGAACGCGTCACAACGCCTCATTCACCGAATGCCAGGCTCTCAACCGAACCTCGAACGACGCAAGCAGGAATCGAATCAAGCTGAACAACGAAGATAAGCTGCTGGGTAGCTAATACCTCATACTTCGTAGTAGGAGGGCTCGTTCACCTCCCCCCTCCTCCACCTAGTGCATGCCTGGTATCACTCTGGCCAGGAAAATAAAAACATTTCAATGTTGAATTCAGGTTCTAAACGTTTACTATATTCCCGGCCAGAGTGGTCCCGGGAGAGAGATTTAAAAAAACAATACCTGCGGCGTTACAGAGGCCTCAATGTCGGCATAACCCGATCTACTTGGCTACTGGTATACTTCAAGCATACCTGGTATGATATAGCAACCAGAATAAAAAATAAGAGCGGCCTCAGCAAGCGATGACCGATCAAGAGTAGTGCGATCGGCATCACCCTTCGCGCGTGCCGTGCAGTGCGTTTACTCACATTGTAGCTCCAGCGCTAAATTAAGCACCCACTACGAAGCGATCCCAGCAGACGGGAATTTGTGTTGCCGGTGCCGTATAATATATATAGCATATATATATATATATTATATATATATACATATACCCTGGTATATCATATATATAGCTGTCACATGGTTTGGTTAGTTTCTCTCACCCAAGTCTCCATGCAGGCTTAAATTAGGTCGCGCATCGCGTCAACACGTTAAAAAAAAAAACAATGTACCAGGTAGCATGTAGCATACAACAATACAACATAAAGCTATTGTTCGCAAGAAAAGTTACCAAAAGCGACGTATTTAATTTACATCCGACCACAGGCTTAACCTAACACGCACAAAAACAACCAAAAAAAAAAACGGGGAGTAAAAGTACTCCGCCGACGCCAAACGTACCGCTATTGTATCGTTTGTACAGCGCGCGAATCGAGACATTGCGAATTGCCGCTCGCAATGGCCAACGGGAACCCGGCGACAGTAAGAGCTGCCAGTCAATCACAACAAGGCTAGTCCGACGAAGAAAGTCATGCGAGACACCTGTACCGGATCTACACCCAAGCCTGTAAAAACACGCTCCTCTACGTCTACTAAACCCCGTGCACATCACGATCCCGTCGGCAGCGTGTGTTTTTGGCGAGATGGGAGCACCGAGAGAATCGCCTCTGGAAAAAGCTTGGGTAAGCCTCTCCCGGATTGCTTGGGAAACTTCCTTTCCTATTAATAGGAGTTTCTCGCAGTGTTCCTAAGCACATAAGCATCACCTTCGTCGAACCAACCAAAAACACGCCGCCACCTCTTCTTTCTTGCCTATACGCGGTTCCAGCTCGATTCTAGCCACTCCAAATACAGGATGTAAAGCGCTAGGGTCGTTAGTTAGCCACGCCTTGGACGCCTCCGTGCGGTCGAAACCCTGTCAAGTGACGAGCATGAAATAATATTCCGCGGCTATAACTAGAACAGGGAATGAGGACCAGGACAACGTAGGCAAGATATAAATCCCGACCATGACTATGGAGATACCAGGAAAGTAGGACCCATCCCCGGGACTAAGGGGTTTCGTGACTCACACCTCCCGCCGCAGGCGTACCCTCCAGCGCACCAGTCAGCTCCCACAGACTAGTCGTCGTGACTATGTTTTTTTGCTATACCCAGAAGGCCTTCGCACGGGAATGTTTGCTCGGGGCTCTAGCTGTGGACGTCGTCAACCTGCTTGCGCAGCTCTTCCTTCTCCAGGTCGGTAAGCGTGTAAACTGAGGCGGGGCTGGGTATGTCGCAGAAGGCGAGGTCTCCCTCGGACATGGTGTTGCGGCAGCTGCATCGGAGAGGACGCGAGCGAGTCGATGGCGTGTGGGGAGGTGGGATGGCACACGACGAATCAGTACATGAATCGGATCAACAAATCCATGAATCAATTAATCGATCGAATAACCAACCAACGAATCAAAAAGTCAATACATGGATCAATGACTCAATACATGAAGTACCACACGTAAAATACCACTAATCTATATAGCAGCCACGCATCAGTTACCCCTTGCTGCTACAAGCCACAAACATACGGGGCTATCGAGGAGGTCTGCATGCGGAGGGCGGGAGACACAACAAGCCAAAGACAAGACAACGACTAAAACAATTCAAATCAAGGTCAGGCCAGGCCAGGCCAGGCCAGATAAGCCGTACCGTTGCTGGAACAGGCCGACTGCGTGGCTGTACACGTCCCACTGATGTGTCAGGGTCTGGTTGAACTCTTGCACCAGATCGGGATCTATCGCTCCTAAGACCTTCTCGGCGCTGTTGGGGGAGGCGTTGTACTTCCCCACCGCGTATTTCTCCCACAGACCCGCATGGCTGCCATGTTCAAGGGAGCCATCGGTAAGGCAACAAGGCAGCGGCGGCAACAAGGGAAGGGCGGGGGAGGTACCCATTATCAGGCATGGAGGTAGTCGGTGGGGGGGGGGGTACATGATATCATGCATGGCCGTAGTCGTATGACCATATAGTGAGAGACCCTCGCATCCCTACAATACCGGGATTGAGCACATCGGGTTTTCACCGACCAGGCAGACATTGGTTGCACCTAGCGTGAAGCGCCGTGAGGCGTCCGGCGAGTCGCATGAAAGGTGAGCTGCATCCTACCAAGAACCGCTTGTGAGGCGGACTAGCGCATGGATGACAGCTTCAATGCGTTAAATTATTTCCGGTGCGGCGGGGAGGTGTGCACTCGTGTCATGGATAGCCGTAGCCGTACGACCACCGACCCTCGCGTCACTATAATGCCGGGACGGAGCGCGTCGGGCTTTCACCGATCAGGCGGACATTGATTGCGATTGCACCTAGCGTGAAGCGTCGTGGGGTGTTGGGCGAGCCACATGAAGGGTGAGCTGCATACTGCTATACTGCTAAAAACAATAACGTCTGAGAAGCGGACTTGCAATGGACGACAGCTTCGACGGATCGATCTGTTTTATTGTGTGGGTATACGATGTAACTGCCTTGTAGTACTTCCTTGCCATATATACACTACGGGATACAGTACTTCCCCTTGTGCGGAGCTAACACTCTCCACCCCGCACAACGGATCTAACTCGGCCGCCAGCCGCGGAGGCCGCCAACAAAGGGGGGGCGTACTCTCGATATCATGCACGGCGCTAGTCGTATGATCATATACCCTCGCATCCCTACAATACAATGCAATACAGTACCGGAGTGGCGAGGCGGGCGTCATCAAATCTGAAGCAAGCGGGCAAACAACTAACCGAAGGCGAGTGCTGGTGATCGGCTGTGACAACACACGCATATTCGAGGGGGGGGGTACTCGATAGGAGAGATATACTCGATCTCATGCATGGCCGTAGTGGTAAGACCATAGACCCACGCATCCCTACAATGCCAGAACGGAGCATGTCGGGTTTTCACCGACCAGGCAGACATTGGTTGCACCTAGCGTGAAGCGCCGTGAGGTGTCTGGCGAGTCGCATGAAGGTTAAGCTGCATCCTACCAAGAAACGTTTGTGAGGCGGATTTGCGTATGGATGACAGCTTCAATGAGTTAATTAAATTTCCGGTGTAGCCACATCCAGAAAGACCAATGGTAGTGCTATGTAACTGCCTCTTGGGTGCCTTCCCATGAACACTACGTGATACGATCATTCCCACTCGCGCGGAGTAAAGGTTGTTCACCTCGCACATATGATGTAACTCGACAACCAGCTGTGACCGACCGCCAAAAATAAAATTAAAAAAAAAAACGGTACCCTGGCTGTCTAGCGTAAGTAGTGAGCGGCATGTTTTACAGTGTCGTTGCTAACCGACGACAAACCAACCTAGATAAAATAGAACGGGGAGGGGGGGGTCAATATCGGATCTGCGGGAAGCGTGCAAATAAAGAATCAGCATAGTGTGGGTGCCGCCGTACGGCTGATCAGTGGTTGAGCTGAAGTAGAAGCACGCACCGCCTGAGGGGGTCCATCATGGACTGCAGCACCGCCATGAACCCCTGGTACTGCTCCACCACCCCCACCAACCAGAACGTGTCGAGGTTTTTTATCGCGTCCTCGGTCGCTTCGTTGAGCGTTTTGGTGGTCATCACCTACCCATAGGAAGTGCACCGAGGACGTCAGAGAAGGGTAAATAGGACATGAAGGGAAGGGAAATCGGGCTGGGAGGGCGCCATTGAGAGCGGCCAACCGTCCGATGAATGCGATGTTATAGTGTCATGCTGAGGTGTCACGGTATGCATGATTTGATGTTATGGTGGTGTGCATGATTCGGTACATAATTACATGAATTCTGGCCATCGTGTGGTGTGATGCTACCGATAACGCCACGTTAATCCTAATAATAGGGCATATACAAAGGGCGCGTCAGAGAAGAATAACGATCCCGAGAAGAATCGAACAAGGCTGAGAGAGTCGCCGGAACGGCCGGCTACAAGTCCACACTGTGACGATATGCTGCGCGCGCGTGCGGAGGCATCGCGGTCCGGCGCACATAACGCAACACCCTACCAAGAAACCACGTTCGACGACCTGATATTTTCCAGCATATACGGTGGGTTTGGACCCTGCTGTACAGACGTAAACCTTGAGGGAATTCATCATGAAAACGAAACAAAGCAAAAACTGGATCCAGAGGTGGCGCCGCGCCGGCATGACAGACAGCCTTACTGCTGTGCGCCTCCAAGGGAGGTTTCCCATCACAGCGGACATCTCTTGACGAATTCCCCCACCCCCACTCCCGCAAATATTACCCACAAGCACACTTGCCTGTGCCTGTTTGGACGTATCGTGATGGCGGTATGTGATTCGCCGAGTGCGGTCGGTAATCATAGTCCGTACACAAACGAACTACGACCAGGGCCTTGAGCCAGGCCGAAATTAAGGGGCTCTTAAATGATACAACACCAAACCACACCATGTAATTCCATAATACAGTCCCATACCATATCAGAACATGCCATAGCACATATCAGTTGTCACCACACCACAACACGCCACCCCACACCATACCATACCCATACCTCCGGGTCTACCAAGCGGAAGATGAACCCGACCACCTTGCCACCCTGCCCTTGCGGCAGCACCAACCCACCCTCGTCGTTACCAGGGGTGGACCCGAACTCTAAGCGGGCTCGATGGTGCTCCAGCGCGGCCATCATGGTATTTTCCACGAGGCCCGCCGCCTGCATAACAGATACAGGGAGACCGCGCGAGAGAGATCCGCCACGGGTGTGGTGGGCGGGAAAGAGACGGCGCAACGGGATGGAATGGGATAATATGGGACTGAACGGGACGGGGTGGGACGAGATGGGACGGGATGGGATGAGATGGGATGCGGCGGAACGATAATGGCATACCTGGTACCTCGTAGTTCAGACAGTACATGAACCATCTCGTGACCCCTCAGCGCAGGCAGCTTCGTGTGGCCGGGTAAACGTAATCGTAATTTTTCCGTCAAAATTCCAGAGGGGGTTAAGACCGTTCTAACCTGTTTCGAGCATGCATCCCCACTACCTCCCACCACAACCCCTACCTACGACCGCCTCCACCACCCCAATCTGATATCAACACCGCCACCTCCAAGAAAAACCAACACCAGGACCAGAACTATCATCAACATCGACATCGACTCCACCCCAAAGACCACCATCCCCACCAACGACTGGTACGGTCCCCAACAGAGCAAGGTCCGCACGGTCAGCTTTCGCGGGATTTGCGGCATAAACAGGCAACGTGTTTACCGGCGCATACAGTCTACGGTTACAGGCCGACAGTAACCTACCGACCATTCGGCATAGGGACCAATCCACGCCGCCGTGGCCAACGGCTCTCAAAACCCCATCGTCGAAAGGTTAACAGTATTAATAGCTGTAGAGGTTGGTATTACCGACTGTTGAAAACAGGTGCGGCAATTTGTGGGTCGAGTCCGACACGTCGAACGGCATACACGGACCACCATAACATGCCCGTTATCCACGACTCTTAACGGCTCTCCGAACGTCGAGGTCGCAAGGCTGACGCAAGTTCACGGTTGGTCCACCGACAATATGCGACTCCAAAAACAATGAGAAGAATGGGTTGAATCCCACCCGTCGCTACGTCACGCCGACCAACCCCACGTGGCACCTCGCGAACGCGTGTACCAACGGGTCTCCCAAGCCTTTCTGACGTGAGGCTAATGCAGTTAGAGGTTTGTCTACCAAATGGATGCGACGCAAACACAGTGAAAGACAAACCCGCGTCGAGCCTTACGCGTCGCCAGAGTTACACGGGGCAACCGAACGTGTCCGTTGTCAAACGGCTCTCCGAACCTTACCTTCGCTGTGGTGGGTTCCTTGTAATCAGGCTTTGTTCCGCCGATAGGATGATACGCAAGTGGGAAAAGAAAATCTGGATCGATTTACACTGACTTGTCGTGGAATCGCTGCACGCGAAGGCTGACTTTGCCCATTGGTCGCGTTTTCTTTAGACTTCGACTGACCTGCCAAGCTCACCGCTCAATGCCACCCAACGCAATGACATAAGGCAAACTGGCGGTGTGGGATTGCTACGCGGGAAGCCCCACCTTGCTCATGACCCGCGTTTTTTTCCGGTGCTTGTACTGCTGCCCGGACACGAACAGCTCCAGCGGGTTCCGGAGCGTGGTGAACATCACGTAGGGCTGCTGAACGTAGTTTTGAAACCCTGTCGACAGGTGCAGCAGCACCAGTAGTAGCAGCACCAGTAGCACCAGTGGTCGCAGCGGCAGCAGCGGCAGAAGCAGTAGCAAAGGAAGACGCAGGGGTTGCGAGACAGTCAAACAAACAGCAGTAGCAGCAGGAGCGATGGCAACAATAGCAGCAGTACGTAGCGGCATCAACAGCAACTACAATAGGAGCGGCACCACTGGCAATAGAAGCATCACCAACAGCAGCAGCAGCAGCAGCAGCAATAGAAACAGGAGCAACAGCAGCGGCAGCAGCAACAGCAATAGTAAGAGCAGCAGCAGCAGCAGCAGCAGGAGCAGCAGCAGGAGCGATGGCAACAATAGCAGCAGTAGATACAGCACAAGCACCAGCACCAGCGGCAGCATCAACAACAGCAGCAGCAAATAGAAACATCGCCAGCAGCAACCGAAACAGCAGCAGTAGCTGCAGCAGCAGTGGCGGCGGCGTCATCCGCGGCGCAAGGCCCAACAAATCGGGAAAGGTACCGGACGGCACTCACAGGAAATGTAATAGGAGCTCAAGCAGGGAGCAAGCGCGCCAGCTTGTAGACCAGTTCTAACTGCCGCTCTCTGGCTATTTTCTGTTTCTGATGAGTCCCCACAACTAGAGCGCACTCAGACCCAAACGGCTTGATCCTCTTTCTGCAACCTCTGTTGGCACGAGGTCCGTACAACTCACCTGTCCTACTCGTATGTGCATTTTTGATTCCCTCTCTTGCTGCTGCATACCGGTATCAGCTACGCTGATATTGACTTTCACGTTGCTTCTGAAAATGGCATTGATACAACATACTATTACGGGGGACCATAGTTAATAGAACCTATGGTATACATAAAAAACTATACATTTAACGATTTTTACAATATTTGGTCCTATTAACCATGATAGAACCTCTGGTATACATAAAAACCTACCAGGTATATATTTAACGATTTTTACAGACAATATTCGGTCCTATTAACTATGGTCCCCCGCAATAGTATTATTGCTGTAGCCGGTATGTTTTAGTACGTACAACTGTAGTAGTAGCGGTAAGTGATCGATACCACTCCTTTCATGCAGTAGATGTATCTATAAAATTAAAAACAACAGCTATGAGATGGAGCGTTTCGTCGAACTCATACTTCAAGCTGTGTGTGGTACATGCATGATACTTCGATGGCACGTACTACGGGTTTTATGTGGCCTCGTGCAGTGTTACAGTGTTACAGCAGTCCGTATACGAGGAAGACAAAATCTGAAGCTGCAGAGGTCAAGGGGTGGGGGTGTCTATACTTAAGAAATAAATAAACATTTTTTCGGAGGTTACACGTACGGGCTGGGCCAGCTAAGACCCCGTCGATTCAGGACGTCGGATATACAGCATGAAGCCTGCAGCATGCAGCGCCCAATTTTACGCAGGTGACATGAAATTTTGACACGGTGTTGTCCATGCACCACAACCGAAACGTGACGTGCGAGGGGTTTTTTTTTAATGACTGAAAATAAACGAAAAAATAACAACACGACTGAAATACCTCTAATAAAAAGCGAAAAATCAAAAAGCCAGGAATGCCTTAATTTTGAACGGGCGTCGCAAAGACGGTGTCAAAATTTCAGATCGAAAATCGCAAAAATGAGCGCCGCATCCCACTAAATAGTTTTTTCTCGTTACACTTGATTCTAGTATGGAATATTGTTCTTGGCCATATCTCGCTATATGGGCAACGAGTTAGGCAATGAAACTGGTGTCGAGCTTCTCCTTCTACCCCCAGTAACGTCTCCACCGAATTTCGCCTTGACCAGGAACGGCTATTTTATTACTGAATTTAGGAGGAATTTAGCGTTAAAAGTTGGTGTTTGTGAGTTTTCACCGATATCTCGTCGAATTCGCGTCGAACTATAAACGTGTCATAACATTTTCGTTGCTCAAGTTTTTCGCATACGCACTGATGTCAGGGTCACTATTAATAGTGCCTCCAAATTTCAAGTCCTAATTCGCAAAGTGATTCACGAGATACGACTCCATGATTGATTGTCCGCTTCACGGCTGGGTCAGATCGTAGGTTGCCACGAGTGATCTATCATACGAGTAACTTATATAAGGCGCTTTGCTCAGAAAGGAAAAGCGCATCAAATTAAGCGAAGCGGACAGAGGCTCTTTGATTAAATATACCAGGTACCTGGTAGATGTTTAATGGTTGTAGCCGCAAACTGGCGACTTGATAATGCCAAGAGCCCCGCCGCCATGCTTCAGGAAAAAACAGCTCGGCCGCCACATACGCTTCGCGTCGCGAATGGGTCCGCCCGCTACGCTCGCTCACATGCCATACGTACTTAGATACTCCAGGTATTATTAAGGGTTAGGGTACCTATTTTCCTCTTTTGATGCGCTTGCTGTGGAGCAGTATGTACGAAAGAGAAAGCACAGCACCTCACAGCAGCACCGAAAAACCAACGAAAATGAAACCCAAAAAATAGGAAAGAAAAAACAAAATCCGCGTTCCCTCATATTTCTGCCTGATTGGAACACCTTGCACCGGTCAAAAAATATTAGTTATTTTTAAACAGCAGAGCTTCTCTCTCAACCTCGTACGCCGCCCGCCCGCCTCGCGACCACCTCACCACCGATTCGGTCCGGGTAAAGCTTTCCTCACTATCTGCCACAGTCAGCCCCGTAGCCCGCCTCGCGTGAATCCCGGTGCCCACGGTGGCCATCGTTCGCCAGCTCGATAACATTGGTGCTCGGACTGCGCGGAGGGTTCTCTTTCAACTTCAGCGTGGTCGCAAAAATAAGCACCGCTCGATTTTTATCTTGCAATCCCGAACGACCCTTATAACTCGTGCATACTCTATCCAAAATCACAAATAGAGGCCAGACAGAGCCCGTCCATGCATCCCTCGTGTCTCGATACACACGCGACGCCCAGGCACGAAAGCGGCGACCGCACTCCATGTAACCCCCCCTCTACCCGCAAGCACCCGCTGACACCCGCGAAGGCGCGGGCTCGCCCACGGTGCCGTGCTCGGAGTACACGCACGCACACGAAACAAAAGAAAAAAAAAAAAAAAAAAAACACCGAAGTGCCAAGACAAACAAATGGAGAAAAGTAAAACCCGCTGGAAAAGTGCAAAAGAAATGGAGAAAACAAAGAGCTGCTAGAAAGGTCCGCACCGGTCTAAAAAGAATAAAAACGAGCATCAATGATTCTCTCATCAGTCTCGTACGCCGCCCGCCCCTCTCGCGACCACCTCGCCACCGATTGGGTCTGGGTAAAGCTTTCCTCACTGGAGTGTTTGCGATTTCGTGTTTTTTTACTTTTACTTCTCCAAAAATTCTCCCGAGGTGACTTTTTGAGGTAAATTTCTGGAAAAAACGCGAAAAAAACTATTATTCAGCGAAGTCAGGATTTCGTCAAAAGTTGCGGTAACTTTTGGCTGTCTGTTTCATTGGCCTACACGCACCGAGCATTATCCCCACGCAGAACGCATCATCTCAAATCTTTGAATCTCGAAGGATCAAAACACCGAGCATCTTCCATGCCACCATGCTGCTTGCTGTACGCATCACGACAACCGCTGTGAGCGCAGAGGCTCGAGAGGTGTTGCTTGAGTATAGCGCGCACGAGCGGCGTTGGATTGTGCCAGCGGGCCGCTGCCGCTGCTACGTAGGGTACACGATTTCGCCTACTTCGTGACGACGTGGAAGATGCTCCGTTCCAAAAAAGGACTCGTAATCACACTCGTACTCGCACTCGTACTCGCACAGAGCGCGACAGCTCGTGTATCATTTCGATTCCACCACACTGCAGCAGCAGCAGCAGCAGCAGCAGCGGCAGCAGCGGCAGCAGCGGCCGCGACAGTGGCGGCGGAGCGGAGCCCGCCGGCGCTGTGGCGTGCGTAGAGCAGCAGCAGGAGCAGCAGGCAATCCAAAAAGGGAAGCTGGCTGGTGCTGGTGCTTGCTGGTGCTGGTGCTGACGCTGTTTATTTTTGTTGATCAAGCTGCCCCTAGCTGCGGCTAGCGCTTTCTAGCTGCCGCTTGCTGTGCTGCTGCTTGCAGTCGTGGGATGGCAGTGGTGGCACCGCTGTCAACTCTGCCGCCGAAACGTTGCTGGGCTGCCATTGCCGCGTTTGCCTCACCTCCCCCCTTCCCTTCTTATTTTCGGAGGCGTCGCCTGCAGGATTTGTTTTACCTCACTCGGAAACACACCGGAATCGGGAAGGGAAGGAAACTCACTTTTTCTAGCGCAACTAAAGTTTTTTTTTTTTTCCTCTGTCGCAAAACACTCTAGTAACTCATCGCCACAGTCAGCCCCGTCGACCGCCTCGCGTGAAGCCCGGTGCTCACCGTGGCCGTCGCTCGCCAGCTCGACAAAGTTGGTCCTCAGACTTCGCAGCTCCCTCTTTCAACTTGCAACGTGGTCTCAAAAATAAGCACCGCTTGAAGCTTACTTTGCAACATCGAACGACCCTTATACCTCGTACGTAATCTATCAAAAATCACAAATAGAGGCCAAGACAGAGCCCGTTCATGCATCCCTCGTGTCTCGAGGCATACGCGACGCCTAGACACGAAAGCGGCGACCGCGTTCCTTGCAACCCCCCCTCTACCCGCCAGCACTAGCTGACACCCGCGACGGCGCCGGGCTCTCCCGCGGTGCCGTACTCGGAGAACACGCACGCACACGAAACGAAAGCAGAAAAAAAGGAAGGAAGGACCGAGAGTGCCAAGAGAAATGGAGAAAACAAAAAACCGCTGGAAAGGTCTATCTCGTAGATACTCCATCCAAAATCACAAATGGGGGCCAGGCAGAGTCCGTTCCTGCATCCCTCGTGTCTCGAGGCACACGCGACGCCTAGACACGAAAGCGGCGACTGCGCTCCTTGCAACTCCCCCTCTACCCGCCAGCACCCGCTGACACCCGCGACGGCGCCGGGCTCTCCCGCGGTGCCGTGCTCGGAGTACACGCACGCACACGAAACGAAAGAAGAAAAAAAAAAGAGAAAGGACCGAGAAAACAAAGAACCGCTGGAAAGGTCCGGCAGGTAATAAAAGGAGGCGGTTTCGAAGTGGGAGCTCTGAGAGGCCAGGGATGTACCAACCGAGCACGCTCAGGGATTGAGATCTAAGCAAGTGGTTCTATATTACTAGTCCGTTTGGCAGTTGACAATGAGTAGAGCTTGCTCCAATCAAGTATCGATGTGGATACTTGATACAATGATGTTGATACCGTGAGCATTTGATCATTTTGGTGTAATGATATACCAGGTATACCTGGCAATGGTCCCTATATAGTGGCGGTATCATATGCGCCTGTCAACAACACCGGCACTACATGTAGCGACAACCGCCACTATCTACTCAGCACACGATACATCACACTGGTTATTGCCATCTGCATGTGTACCAAGCGATATCGCAGGCACTACGTATACTTCGAAGTATATATATATATATATTGAAAAAAATCCGTCTACTCGCGAAAACTTCAAAGCTCTCGCGAATCATGGTTGACAATCTTGCGAAAGGTTACCGAAACGCCCTCACAGCGACCGTCCAGAGCAAACGAGTTTATACATGTATTTATATTATATATATATATATATATATATATACCTGGTAGTATAGGTATATATATATATACCAGGCAGCCGATCCTGCTCAACCGGAACTACAGAGGGACCACTGCTGGACACGGTTATTGGTGTGTTTACCCAAGGGCATCACTACCGATGCCGACCACCTGGTACAAGGCAAGTGTCATCCTCACCCCATGTGAAGTGCCCCCCGACGACCTCACTCTCCCGAACCCGCGCCCCCTGTATTTTCTCGTCGATGAAGTGATGGTCCTGCAGGCACACCGATTCACCCTGAAAGAGAGCGAGAAAGGCCGCATCCAAAAGCGAGAAAGTGGGGTGCAGGGATGACGAGACGAGGCGGAGGGGGGGGGGGGGGGGCGGGGAGGGGGGGGGGGGTTACTCAACACAGCCACCTTGCCCACCTCCCGTTGGCATATACGAAGTATATACTACATGTAGAGCGCGGATGGTGTGGAAACTGAATTACGCCCAGCCTGTGTTGCACGCGGTGCTCTGTGCGTGCTGC
Source organism: Nereocystis luetkeana (assembly GCA_031213475.1). NCBI lineage: Eukaryota > Phaeophyceae > Laminariales > Laminariaceae > Nereocystis > Nereocystis luetkeana. The sequence goes on along the minus strand of JARUPZ010000026.1, from coordinate 230,599 downwards.
GCGGTGTGCAACCAATTCATACGCGGGACAAGCCCGTGAGCGCGGCATCGATCCCACACCGCCACCGTCCTCGCTACTGCCTCAGCTTCGACACCAACGACGCCAACCCCGCCCTATACCTCAATCATCTATTCGTCGGTATTCGGTGAACACGTTAACTTTGGACGGTTTTCTACAATATTCGGGTGCAATACTAGATATTTCCACCTCCATGCGCCCCCCCCCCCCCCTTCCGCCCCTTTTCACCCCCCGGAAGTATCTAGCAGCTTGCAGCATTCCGTACCTACCGTATTATTTTCATTTTTCAGTTTAACGAATGCCTGCTACAATAGTACCTGGTATTGAAATACGCTTCGGCCAGGAACGCCAGAAAAAAAAAAATCAGAAATGGCCCTACGGGCTGCGCTAATCACACACCAACACGGCGAACCCGCTCACCCCTCCCCCCCCCCCGCCCCCCGCCCCCCACCCCCTACCCCTCCCTCCTCCCACGCTCACTATCCCCCCCCCTCCCTGGACCCCGTTCCAGCACCCCCTTCAACGAAGCATCCCATGCCCAAACGCCGGCTTACATGAGTGACCACGTCGGTGCACCTCACGACGATCGCGATCGACTGCTCTTCCAACTGTGCCCATTCCCGAAGGAGATGCCTCAGAGAAGACCCCGCACACTTCCACAGATGCATGAACAACAGGGTCGGAGTACGCTCAACCTCGTCGCCGTTCACGATGTCCCCGGCGCGAGGTAACGTGTCCAGCGCGTGCAAGCTCCTCTTCGAGTTGTTCCGCTTCAGGCTGTTCCGCTTCGGGACCGGGGCGTTTCCCTTCGGGTTGTTGCTGTTCGGGTTGTTCTTCGGGTTGTTACTGCCCGGGCTGCTCGTCTTCAGGTTGCTACTCTTCGACTTGAAACCGGATCCCAAATAGTCTGGGAACGCCGACGAAAGCACCGGTCGTTCCGCGGGGGGGACAATCCGGAGCGTCCCCGCCTCGGATTCCACCTTATCAGTTATTCTCCTGGAAAAGCCGAAAACTACCCAACGGTTATATTTGTTGTGCATGAGCGCGACCGAGCCCAATATAACCGTTGAGCAGAAGGTCAGCAAGGCCGCGACGACTCTAAGCTGGCGGGAGAATCGGCGGCAGGAGGCGGGAGCCAACCGTTGGTGCTCGTGTCCGTCGGGAGTCATTTGCCCGTTGGTGGATGTTTTTCCATTGGACCTGCTGTCATTCCGCGCCAACAGGCTTTGATGACTGGTGACATCCTTACCTGAGAGCGGAGTGGAGTACGTATGAATACCAGAATAGTTTTTCGTACGTCAAGAATACGGATAAGAAGCGTCACGGTTGGGAGGGGGACGGGACGGATGGAGGGAGGGAGGGCGGCTGCAATGTTAGCATCATCCGTTCGAATCGGGGGCAAGAACGGCTCAAGACTGTTGACTATTGGGCAATGTGACTGTTGTAACTCGTGTACCATCAGATGGTTGAAAAACTCCACACCCGCCTTTACACAATAGCTGCGAGGTCGCGAGGATTTCGTCGAAACTCATCTTTGCAAGCTGCGTGTGGTACAAATGTGCATTTACCAGACATGAATGTAAAAATAAACCATACTGGAGTATGCAAACCATACTCAGTAAGTACCATCTTTGCAAGCTGCATGTGGTACAAATGTGTATTTACCAGACATGAATGGTAAAATAAACCAAACTGGATTATGTAAAACCATACGTAAAACCATTCTCCACTAAGTATCAAAGGAAGGGGGGATTCGCCGGGGCGAGCTGACGCCAGCCTTGGTTCCGCTGCGCATGCACGTACAAATGTGTCCGAGGATGGAGGCGTGTCGAGGCCGTAAATGCGACAGCACGGCCAAGGCGTACAACTAAAGCATTCTTGAGCATCTTGCCGGAGTAAAGAGAAATGAAACCCTGGAGTCAGAGTCAAAATTAGCGAGGAAAAAACAAACGTTGATGCTGCGGTCCGGCACACATTTTGCCATCCGGCACAAACAAACGTGTAAAACCCTTTTTTCTATTTTCAAAGTATTTCGCAAAGTTACGCCCATTTGTATCGGAAAGGTTTTTTCCCCACAATTTCCAAACTTTGGAAATAATTGTAGATATGTATCAATCAAGACAACGAGGCTTTCCGTCACTACTCGTGAAACTTCCACAAGCAAAAACAAACAGGAAAGCTGAAACTTAAATATTTGGAAGAAAAAAAAAAATCATGAAATTTTGTCAGATTAAAAAATTGCGCCAAAAAGATATGGAAATTGTGGGAGAAAAGCTCTCCGACAAGAATGACCGTTACAAGTACAGTTAGTAGTTGACCACGACGTAGGGCTCAACGCCAACTCAAACGTTGCGAATACTAGTATACCGTCATGTATCGGTCTCATCTGGTTCCCTTGCCGCCCCCCCCAGTTGGGCCTGCTTCAAGGTGCCCTTGTTACCTACCGGAACATGAACGTAAAACATCGGCATCAACACTGCTACTAGCAGGAGAGCTTGTGCCTTCGCATACCCGCAGCATACATATTGATACGTGCTCGTATTCAACGGCTCTTTCCGCATTGGTGCCGGCGAGAAGATAGGAAAACACGCAGTGTCGATTCGTACTATTAATACTCGTACGTACTTCAACTTCAAGTACCTGTTAGCTATTACGACTGTACAGGAAAGTACCTGGATTGTATAAACCCGTTACTTCTGCAGCGTCACACGCAGAGGACCAAACTGATGCCAAAGTATGCGTGTGTTTCTATGAGTGTGCCATCCTGAACACAATGAGCCGGACAACTCTTACCCGCACTCCTTCTGAATTTCACAAGCACCCGCGCAGTACAGCCGCGGTAAAACATCAGCAGCAGCATCAGTTGGTACAAACAACAGCCAGCCCTCACATAGGCTCATATACACACAGCAGTAGAAACGCCTGTGTTCTCTGTTACCCCCTTTCCAACTGACGACGACCCCCAGGATTTCAAGTTAACCACCGCCCGAAGGGAAACCTTGATGTGAGTACCAAACAAATGCACTTTTTTTGCACATTTGCATGCCCGTCTTTGTCGGCCACAAGTCTTTTCTCGCGCTTCCACTTGCCGGGCACCCATCAGCTCCGCTAGGAACAGTAAAGCGAACAACAGCACACCTTACTACGGGCCGGGCAGGTCTCCGTGTCCGGCGCTCTGGGCGTCCATCGTCGGGCGAGCTGCAGCACTTTTCAAGGGATTGCGTACCGCCTCTCCGAGCCTCGCAGGACCACGGAAAACTCGCATGTTTAGCCTCTTCTCTCTGCTGCTATCATACTGCTGTATCTGTATCACGTCGGCCCCCGAAGCCCTCAAGCTCTCTACTTCTTGGAAGCCACGGTACATCAACAGCAGTCGCACATGAAAATATTTTCTTCGTGACTGCCGCGAAGAGTGCCTATTATATCTCTCTTGGTGTGCGGTTGGATGTCACGTTTCCTGTCGTCCTATGAAAGGGAGAAGGAGCGAACACATTATCCCACACTGCATCCAAATCTCAAAATTAATCGCGCAGCTACCGTCCACACTCGACAGCAGCGGGTACAACCGGTACAACAGCACCCGCTCTGCAGCCTCCGGGATTTTGTGGCAGCGACGGTGCTTTTCAATGTGGGCAGGCAGCTATGTATTGTTCACCGGGACATTGATGCAATCATGACAGAGCATTCCACGTCTCGTACGAATTGGAAATCAGACACAGACATCGTCGAGCCTCATGCTGTCATGTACTCGGAGTAAACAGGAACGCTCGATGAGGATGCTCACCCTTTTACCTTGCGACGCACCCGGGATTCCAAGTCAACCTCATCCCGAAGAGGGTCCATACATAAGATCCATAAGATACATCATACAACGTCAAAAAATAGCTTCGGTTTCAACAACAAACAGGATCAGCATCATAGCAAAAAGATACGGTGCGAAAAAAAAAAAAATGCCACACGAAGAAATAAAAAACGGAGACACACCGGGATTTTGAATCGTCTCATGAAAAACGTCATGGACAAAAACTATCTGCTGGATCACACAACATCTTGCATATATACAGATCTTCTGAAATTGCGTATGTACACGCATGCACTCGATATCGAACAGTTTTTTTTTTCTACTCGACAAAAAGCACCACGCCTCGCCAGGACACGCGGAAATCACGGCCGAGGCTGCCCCTGGTAGGGTCGGGAGGGGCGAGCGAGGTGATATACGGGCAGGAACCAGCGCACCGATTGGCGAAGCTCATCGAGAGCAACAGCAGTAGATCGAAAATGGCTCAAAGCATGCTACCTGGTACGTACGAGCATAAAAAACACCCTTCGCTGGCTCACAGCCGACCTCAACATCATGACATACTTGATACCAGGTATTCGACAACATAAAACGCGTAACTGGTATACATTATCTAGTATACATGATCTACTGTAGTATACATTATCTTGGATATTATATCCCGGGTACCTGGTACCAGGTATACAGCAGTATCTACTGGCAATGTAGAATACAAGGTACTACTGTATTTAGCCTAAGTAATATATCGCCTATACCAGGTACCTGGTATAGGCGATATATACAGCACTCGTATGATGCGGTTACGAGGAATTTGCAGAACCCACAGCATAGCAGCAGCGGCCGCATAGATACGTCGTCAGCTGTAAATTCGAACAAGTTCGTCATTTTTTAAAAACAAAATTAAAATTGTGCACAAGTTGAACTCGTGTACTTCCAAGCATGTAGGGGTAAATTGTCGATTTGAAGTATGTAATTCGGTCGCGCTTAACGTTCCTGTGCTAACTATTAATACCAGGCATGATTAAATAGTACATTGTAACAGCAGATCGTATGATGGATGTTAGATACCGAACGATAATTGGTTTCGAGATGACATCGATACCGTAGATGATACATAAAAGATGTAGACATAGAAGGTAGATAGGCTTGGTGTATAGGTTTCCTTCGTATACGAAGATTTCTTCTTTCAGGAATGTTTTAATTGGTCGACGTGAAAGGTCATGCTACACTTTGTCGGATGGCAAGCCTAAAATAATAAAAGATACGAGGAAAATCAAATCGATCGGAGTTCAAGATATAGTCGATATGTCCAAAACGTCTGGTGCAGCAGTGTTATCCCATACCGGTTCTAACGATAGTAACCAGTACACCTGGTATGTTTTTTTCAAGTGTACGAGGTGCATGTTACCAGGTATACAGCAGCATAGCCTACGCATAAAGCATGCCATTTACTGGGGATAGGGGGCCAAGCGTGTTTCGATCCGATACTCGAATTGCAACATAGGTGGTATTCGATATCTCAAACTATTTAATTCGTTTTTACATTTCTGTGTGATGAAAAGATTTACAGACGGCACCCCAGAGGAAACGTCAATTTTAGCATCGACGATCAACTTCACAATTAGTTGTCACCGCGTATGGCGCGCAGCGTACTACTGACAAATGTGCGGGATTTTAGTAGACAACAGGCGACCCTGAGCACATCTCTGCGGTCAAATCAATGTATCTACAGTGAGAAAACGAGGCTTCATTGGATACGGCCCACGTAAGAGGACGAAGGAAACAAGTGTGTACAGACCGGGCCACAGGCGGTCCCGCTGTGCAGACTGCTTTCGCGGTGCGTCACTAGCAAATACGACGATGCTGGAATTATCCGTGTCGCGAGCGCATCGATACATGTAGCTATGGCGGAGCGCGAAGCCAGAAGGAGGGTGGGCCGGTGGGGGAGGGGGGGGAGGCTGCCGGGTCGGGGTCTCCGGGGAGGGGGGCGCCGGTGGTGGGGGGGGGCGGGATGCAAGGGGAGGCAGACGGACACTTGGACCGGTGATGCGAGTCCGGAAAGCATGACTTCGTCGGCACATCCAAGTTCCGCAACAAAAAGTCGATTACGTACACCAACTTGCACGCGCTGCGCAAGTCCCGGGTCTGCAAGAATCTGCGGTAGATTTCTCCCGCGACTGCACATATTACACGGAGGCTGAGAAGCGAGACCTCGTGTGGGATAAAAAGGCGCGCCTGCCGTACAGGCCGGGCCCCCTGCGGACAAGACAAGGATGAAGCGTCATCCCAAACGACACCGTCTGACTCCTCTTCCATCCCGCCCCCCCCACCACCGGCAGCCCCCCCGGGAGACCCCGACCCGGCGGCCCCTCCCCCGCCAGGGGGGTCGCTCCCCGGCCCACCCTTCTCCTGTGTCTTTTCTTTCTTTTCAAGTGTTTGCCACATCCCCTGCGGGGAGGCCCGACGGTTTTTTGTTTTGTTTCTTTGTATGATGGCATGGCATTGCATTGTCTACTACTGCCTGTGCTTACTGCATACATACCTGGTACGTGGCAACGTATTAATAGTACGTATGTCTACTATTAATACTACTGTGGCGTAGTTTTGTGACCACAGAACTTGGACGAGTACCTCTCTATAATAGGATTAAAGGATCGGCACGGACACTGGTTGAGTGGATGTCGACGGGTAGAAATAACGGTTTAGTATGAAGAACATACGCACACCTCTTGCGTATTTTGTTAGTATGCGTTGTAGGTTGAAGGGCGCGTGCGTCGCCAGCCTGGCATTGGTCACGCCCCACCCTTATTATGCATGCCTCTGTTACCCTTCCGGTACCTACGTGCGAGTGAGCATATATAGCGACATATTTAACCCCTTCACGACTGCAGCCCCGTACGAGTAGAAGGGAACAGTCCCGGTTCGGCGACAAACCATTCCAATTTTGAAACGGGACTGCTGTAGTCCTGAAAGGAATAGGACTGCAGTCCCGTTTTGGGGGCAAATGCTTGGGAGTTAGAGCCATATTTAGGCACGTGGACAGCAGTGCAGTACTGAAAGGGTCAACAAACGGATACATACTGGCATGGCGAAAACCGGGTATTGCCACTCGCTTGTGTGTTCTTCACATTAAGCCGTTCTTTCTACTCCTCGGCATCCAGCACAACCAGTGTCCGTGCCGATTCTTCAATCCTACAGAGATACAAGTTATGTGGTCACAAAACTAAGACCCAGCGATACTACAACAGTCAGTACGTTGCCACGTACCAGGTATGCAGCAAGCATAACTACTTTGTAGTGGAAAATGTAATGCCATGTCATTATACTGGATACGACAGGCACGACATATACATTCTATGAAATAGAGAAAAACAAAATAAAAACATACCAGGTAAACCAGTAAGACAAAATCGAAATGGGGGGAAAAAAAAAAAAAATGTGCATACCTGCAAGGAAAACCGTGCAAACGTGAACCTATTATTAATAGCATGCTGCGAGCGTGTGGTACGTCTTGCTACGGTACCATGTATAGAGACGAATCTCCCAGCCCAGCGGCCCATTCCAAGCTTTTCGTGCGGTCGATGCTCGGATCGCCATCAAGTTTTGAGGGGGAAAAAACATATGTAGTGTTGGATATTGGATATTGATATCGGAATCGGGTTCGAAACGATGTCGATACGAGTAAACAAAATGACTACTCGACAAAATAACTACTCGACACGACTTCGACACTGTATGCGCCGAATCCTTCGTTCGATATCTGCGGGAAAACACAGAGATACCAGGGGATGGAGGGCAAGCCACGTTCCCGGTGTGATATATCGAAATTTTCGATCTGGCATTCAACATCCCCTCTGATTTTTCAAAGCGGTTACCTTCTCAGTTGTCACCCTATCGCGATTACCAGTAGCCAGCAGTCCGTAGCCAGTAGCCAGGCTACAACAGCACTAGTGTGTCACAACAACAGGACGTAGTCTACAAACTTACCAGTACGTAGCCTGCCGCTGCTGCGGCTGTTTCTCATTGCGTTGCCCGCAAAACACAGCAGTAGTAATTGACTGAAGCAGCACCAGCACCAGCATCCCCAAAACGTAAGGCAACGCTGTTAATAGGGAAAGCCTGCCGCTGTTGCTGCTACTGCTCTCACTGCTGCTGCTTCCGTCGCTATATATTGTTGGAGCTGCTGCCGCCGCTGCAACTGCTCGCAGCTTCCCCCGTAATACCGCGCAGCAGCAGATGATCGTAATAATAACAGTACGAGGCGATAGTATACACCAAATCGACGACTTTTCAGAGCGAGCCTCGACTTCTCCCAAAGCATCTCCTTGTTCTGTGTGTTGGCGTCCCCTCCGTTCCCCAGTCCCATCAGTGTTGCCTACGATACTCCGGCAACCATAACCTTCGGCGAGCTGCTGCTACTCGCATGCACTTTTTTTGTCAGCGAGTTCGATAGCCGAATTTGATTTCGGTTGGGGTGCCATTCATAGAGCGACAACCAGATAAATGTACCGGTCAGCACCAGAAATGAGCGCTGGCTTGCGCTCGGCTGGTACGGGGAAACATTCAAGCTCATTGTATACAAACGAAGTAGCGAAAAGCTGATACTACTGAAAGTATTATATCTATAATTGAGGGGACGCTAGCACGCTCAGGAATGCGTCGTCAAGTCCCCGCGCGTAGGCGTTTCGGCAAACATAAATATCCGACTTGGAATAAGAGCTGAAAAAAGAGGTTTGGAACCAAGATCCGTACGTATTTCCTGGCTGTAGAATGGTTGACGCAAATATGCGACTCGAATCCTGAGCTTGTTAGCCCATTTTTGCACTTTCGCTGGGCCCAATAAGTTACTATTACTATCAATACTCGTACTCGTACCCATCATGGGAACGTGGTTGGGCGCCCAGCAGCATCTTCGACGACGAGTCCCAACGAGATTTGGCGTCCGCCTGGAGAACAGCAATCTTCTAGTGGCGGCCATGTGTTCATCAGTGATGCAGCCATTGTGCTGTGCTCCCTTTTTTGCTTGAAATGAAACATTTTTGGCGTTTTTTTTAGCTTTTTGGGCTACTTGCGCGCAACTTTGACTACACGAAAACGCCTCGTAAGTCGTTTCTCGCTGCCTACCACTGCCGTCTGGTGCACCCGATACCCTCAAAGACCTCACAGACCCCATCATGGGCATACCTCCATTTCGCGGGCTGTATTCTTCTGTGAGGAGCTGTACTGTAGCTGTCCGCAAGTGATGTATGTGCAACTGTTCACTTGGGGGTTGTCTTTCGTCTAATTTTGTGCACCCCAGGTTTCCACCCATTTGGAACACTGGAGCACCTCTTAATCGAGGTGTAGTCCTCTGTTAACATCCTGCGGGGGATGGATCTCGAGAGAAACACAAGCTGTTGTAATGAACCTCTTTCAAATCACCATCGCTCTCTGGTAGGCACGAGCCAGCCCAAGTTCTAAACCCAGATTGTCAAGATAGCGATGTTTTTTTTTTCGCTTCCGAATTAGAGTGACCGAAAACCCGGGGACCAGGAGACGCTTGGGTGCCAGCGTCCCCTTAAACTTTGCGTGCTTCGGCGAAAAATGTCCAACGTACATACACATCACGTGTCTCGCCGGCGTCCCCAGTGGCTTAGTAGGTGGTCCGCGTGCCTACTGAGATCAATCTCGTGGGTTCAAGTCTCACCGAATGCATACTCGCAAGGGGTTTTTTGTTGCATAAAAGTTGATTAACGGAAAGCGCGAAAGCGTGAGTTAGCTACATTCGATCACAATCGACGAGCAGTGGGAATGCTGAATAAACTCTATGCGCGACAAAAAATGAAGGCACGTACCGGGGGGGGGGGGGGGACGACACCTACCTGTCAAGAAGACCACTGAGGGTAAAACCTCCTACGAGCTAAGCTGGAAGGTACAAGCGATGATTAAAAATATACATATATGCGAAAGCACCTAATAATATTACTATGACTAAATACTTCTACGAGCAGTAGTTTTACCGCAGTAATACTCTGGTAGGGAATATTAGGACCGCTTGGTCTCTATGTTGATGTAAAAACGATTCTTATATTGACAGACACACAGAGTAGTACGAAGTAATAGTCCCAACACTACCAAGAGGTAAAAACACGACCGGCTGAAAGCTGCAAAAAGAGGTACGAGCCCTGCTCTCAACGCGTGGACAAACAAGTACCTCGTTCGTATATACGGAATACGGAATGTCAGGATTGCCAATATTGATATCATGTTCAGAACAGGTTACGACAATACCTGGTACCAGAAATAGGTGAAAAGAGAAATTGTATCTTATTAATCGTCCTCGGTTAAGGGGTGCATTGCCTACTGCCTGTCCTTTGCTGCAGATCAATGTGGCCTCTCTTGTGTCGTGTTTTTGTGACCCCGGAGCGTGTACCTCAGGTGTGGGATAAAGAATCAGCACGGACACTATTACATGATTAAATGCTGCTACTACGGATGCTGGATGTTGACGGGTAGAAAGTATTATATACTCGTATTAATATTATTAATAGAAAGGGCGAACTACAAAACCCTTCCGCATGGTACGTAGCAAATACCTGTGATACCCCATCCAACTACGTATAGCAGGAGTACCAGATGATTCTTTGTGGGGAAAAGGCTTGGAATTAGGGGTGGACAGGCACCGTCAACTCCTATTACAGAGTGCAGCGGAAAAAACTATTATTATTACGGGGGACCATAGTTAATAGGACCTATGGTTTGACTTTGACTTTATTTGCAAAAATAAAAAAAAGGGATTCAATTGTTGAGAGCGCCTTGCAGCGTGGGTAGGCACAATTCGATGCGAGTCGACGAGGGAAGAAAAGGCTGAAATCTTCTCGCGATAAAAATGAAGGCACGTACCGTAGCGGGAAGGGGGGAGAAGAGCCTGCTATGTGACCCCGGACCTGAGTTACGAGTTGGAAGGAGAGAGACAAGAAGATGTGCGAAGATAATGAATGGGATGAAAAAAAAAAAAAAAAAAAATGTTTGCATAAACAAAACTATATATTTAACAATTTCTACTGACAAACTTTGGTCCTATTAACTATGGTCCCCCGTAATAATAAAAAACATGATATCGTACAGTTCGGGTTAACGGTTCAACTTTCGCCTTCATCCTGTCGCAGTATTGCGCACGACCGGCACGACCTGTTCCACCTGAAGTTATACGAAGTACCAGGTACTTGACACTCGGGGTATTTTATTGGCACTACGGGCGGACATGGGCTGTCTCTATTGATTGATTCTTGATACTATTGATAGTCTCTGCTGTATGTCGACGGGTAGAAAGAACACACACACGCAACACGGGCACACGGGTCGAAGGCGGAGCAGGAACCGTTATGCGGAGACGGCATGACCCGGAGAGGGGTGCGCAGAGCGGCAGGGCGCCACGCAAAGGTTGAGGCTGCAACCGAAACACCGGCCGCTGACACCAATGCACGGGGTGGGGGTCCAGCGCAAGATGGAATCCTCACTCTGGCCATCATCTACGGCATGTGTGCCTCGCTGCCCATCATCGTCATGATGTGTGCCTATTAATATTAATAGTACTCATATACGCTACTATTGATAATAGTGTGGTAGAAATCAGGTCGTCGACACCAATGAGTGTGTGTGTGTGTTCTTCACATTAAACCGTTATTATTTCTACCCGTCGACATCCAGCACAACCAGTGCCCGTGCCGATTCTTCAATCCTATTAATAGAAGAGATACATGTTCTGTGGTCACAAAGCTACGCCACAGCAGAGATACTACGTTGCCGCGTTACATGCAGCAAGCACAGCAGCAGTGGGCAATGCAATGCCATGTCATCATACGTGGGGGCGGGGGGTCCGAGATAGAGGCCTGACTCTGATCGTCATCGTACATGTGTGCCTCGCTCGCTTGTAGCTCAGTACCAGGTTGTGACCCCGCCTTTTTAATTACGTACTATTAATAGTACGAGTATTCATGTATGGGAGGGAGAGAAAAAGACGGGCGAATGTATTAAATCGGATGAAAAACAAAACAAAACGACCGAAAGATATAAAAAACAAACTAAATACCTCGTACCCTGGTATACGATTACAAAAAACAAAAACAAGGTGTCGTGTGGATAGCGGAGGATGCTCAGACTTCCCTGCCCGGCTAACCTCCCTTCGGAGAAACAACGTGTAAGTACAACAAAGCTAAATGGGCATCGTCGGCGAAACCTTCAGAACCTCCGGAACAAACACGTATGGTACTTCAAGCCTCGGCCACCGTCCGTCACAGAACAAAACTCCCGAATCCTGCCAATTTTTTGCTAAGGAATGAGTCGTGCGTATTTATGGCCGTTCTGCTTGGCTTTCGTTTCTGATTTTAGGTTTTTACTCCATGTGTTTCTTCCTGTCTGCTGGGATTCTGTCCTAGCAATATTACCCCGCCCACACGTGCTTTGGATTTCTTCGACACGCTGTACTTGTGGAGGACAGGGTACGTAGATACCGTCAATCTCCGATCACAAATGCCAACCATGAAGATACGTTCAACAATGCCCGGTCTATGAGATCCGCCATCACTGATGGACCTTCACAATGGTTGACGTTCAGGCCATGAAGTCCAAGCGCGCCAGGGAGGTCCTAACCCTTCGGAGAAGTACCCGCACTCTCACAATTTCTGCAAGCTCTCTCCTTGCGAGGAGCGGGCGCGGGGGAGGCTTGTGGAGGCACCTCGTTGCCACATATCACGAAAGAAAACGTGCACGTCAAGGCCTCCGTCGCCAAACCCGTCCAACACGAACACAACTCCAACGGAGACCAATGGAGGCACTTTTCATATTGGCGTCGACTATTACTGAGCTTGAAAAAAATATAATTAGTATTGGGAAAGAAGAAAAGCATCAAGTTGTACGCCGCGGCGGCAGCTTCGGCTGGCCCAAAAGGCCGACACCTCCAACGGAGGCACCCTTCATATACCTGTTTTGTATATATATGTTCAAATAATATGCCCCCCGTCCCCCCTTCCAGTGATGCTGTTGTAAGGGCCAACCGTAGACTAGTTCTTGTACGACCCCTGCTACGCCAGCGGGGCCGGGACACCGCCACGGCTCGTGGTACGGGAGCCCGAAACAGGGGACACGAAAAAAAAGGAACATACACCTCTCCAGACTGAAAAAAAAACTCCCCACCCCCCGGGTATCCCCCCCGATGCCGGGGACCAAGCACCCAGTTCCCGGGGGGGTACCTTTCGACGCCTCCCCGCTCGCTGATTTTAGAGGCGTCACCCATTCTTTCGCCGGGGACACCAAGGGCTGCTGTGGTTATTTTCGTTATAACAGTACCGCTGAAATCAAGGAGTAACTCTCAAATCAAGGAATCCGTGGTCAAACAAGGATGCTGGAGCCCTTTGAACTTCCGAAGAAATCGCGGGGGGTGGGGGGGGGCAGCGCAGCAGCAGCAGCAATGGTACATGGTCGGGCGATCGCGGGGGTCGGATGGCGCTAGAGAGGAGCGGGGTGTTCCGCCCGGCATAATAAAGTAGACATGGTTGTCGTAATAAAATAGACATGGTTGTCGTAATAAAATAGACATGGGTTGTCGTGCGTCGTTTGGACACCACCACCCATCCACCACATGCGGATTATGATTTGTTTTTATTTTTATTTCTTCTCGAAGTATTGTTCCGCTCTATTAATAGAGTTGTTGGGGTACTGCTGTCCTGCGACGACGGACTGCCTTGTATCGTCGGGGCGATGAGTTGATGTGAGAACAGCCACAACAACAACCACAACAACGTGAGAACAGCCACAACAACAACCACAACAATAACCACAACACAAACGTACCAGGGTATGGCATAATACGGCTAAACGTATTTGTTGTTGTTGTTGTTGTTCTCACATTAACTCTCACGAAGGAGTCCATGGTCACACAAAAGGTGCTGGAGCCCTAGGAAGATCCGAAAAACGAAAAAAAAAACGAAAATTCCACTGCCTCAAAATACACGAGACGAAAAAAGCGCACACAAGCTAAAACCAATGTGCAAAACTGAACCAAATGGCCACCGGTATATCCTCTCAACTATAATATAGAAGAGTACCCCCGTTCCCACCACTAACCAACTCGTGGCTGCTGACTACAGCGGATGCTGTCTGAAGTGCTGCCTGCACCGTACGAAACGCACGGTAGTCGTGAAAACGAAAGATGAGCATACCTGCCTGCTATTTGGAGTGCTGTCAGAGTGAAGACTCGCGGATATGCAAGTGAAAAAAAAGAGCAATCGAACCTTACTACCACACGAATATCAACGATCGCTATCTCTTCCTGGATTGTCTGACACAAAAAGGTGCAGCACAGTTATGATACCACGTCCCTGATAATTGCGTAGGTTATTCCCCATGGAGGGTATACAACTCGTTAAACTACAAAGACCAGTGACGACGTTAATAACAAGTACCGGTAGATACTATTCTGCCTCGTGAAAAACAATACCAGGAAAAAACAAACTATGACTGCTTCTCTCGTGATGATAGTGTGCGCGCAGATCATGGGTCTCCGTGCACCGTCTTCCTGCCGCTCTCCATGGCCGCCTCATCGCCTTGGCCCAATCCACCCGCTCCTTTGCGCGTGCACTCGTTGCCATTCCCTTCCAGTCGATTTCCTTTCTCCGTCATCCTGAAAAACAAATGCTCCTCGCACTTGCGGTTCTGATCTGAAAAATAAAAATTCTCGCGCAGGGGGAGGTCAATCCGTCTCTTCCCCGCGCGTCGACGCTCAGTCTCCCTCCTCCCTCGTCGTCGAATCCAGCCTCCTACCGGCGCAATAGACTGTGCCGTAGTGTGGCCTGTGGTGGCGCCTGCCTCCGCGTACGGACACCCCGATTGAGCATTGCTGCTCTGCCGCAGCTGCCTACAAAGGACGCGCGAATCGTAGGTCTCCGTGCCTGACGCACCACGTACGACCCAACTCTACTGCCGCCTGAGCCTCGCGGCCACAGGCAGCAGCAAGAAGGTATCACTCCTTGAGGGTGAGTCCGGCCTTACACCCGCCAGAAAGACCTACCCCACTCGCTATAAGCCTGATAGGGCATGCCTCGCAGCATTCCTTGCCGAGGCAGCGAGGGGAACGGAGGTAACTATCTTGTTGCCGCGTTTTTTTCAGCAAATATGTTTGACACCAGGTATATGTATATGTTTGAGTTTTTGGGGGGGATTTCTGCCCGCTGTGTGAAATTAATCCTCTTGTTGTATTAATTATGTTATGACGTTGATCAAGAAAACCACCGACTCTTCGTAGCTCCAAAGTTTCTCGATTTTTTCTGCGTTGGGGAAGAGACCACTGCTCTGAGTGTTAGACATTGTCATACTGTCATACACGGCCCTATTGTATCAAATTTTATGGCCTTATTCTTCCTTCAGGAAAGACACACGACAGGGAACGCGGAAGCGGAGTCTTACATGTTGTCTACAGTATAAATAGTAGATGGTGCTCATTTATCAAGCATATACTTCTGGAACCTCAAAATTATGATGGAAAAGTAATCGCCAGCAATCGCGGCTCAAAACAAAATCCGTACTATAGATTACTTTAGAACTTGGTCTGAGATTAGATGAGAGTGTACAGAAGCCCGAGGAGAGATCGTTTTTGACAATTCGCTGGGATAAGAAGCTGCAGCGGTTGATAAAAGAAACTTTAAAAATGAACTGCTGTGCCATTCTTAAACAACGCAACTGCCGCTGTTCAAGTTAGACCAGAAAAATAGGAAACGTCTTCAAGAAATACTGCTGGAGTGAGCCCACGGAATTAGGGCATTGAGCCTCAAAATCAAGCTGACTTGTCACGTACCTAATACTGCCGTAGACCAGGCACATACTCGTAGCACCAGTACAGCAGCAGTACCAGACATAAATCTGTAAGCAATCTACTACTGCTGTACGTAGCCATAATCTACCGGTACCCTCGGCTCTTATTATTATTATTATTATTATTATTATTATTATTATTATTGTTAGGGTTAGGCTTGCCATCCGACAAAGTGCAGCATGAGCTTTCACGTTGATCAATCAAAACATTCCTGCAAGAAATAAAACTCGAAATCTCCGTATACGGAGGAAACCTATACACCACGTCTATCGACCTTTTATGTCTACCTCCTTTTGTAAGATATAATAAACAGTACACCTGCCGGCGTCCCCGGTGACTTGGTAGGTGGTCCGCGTGCCTATCAAAATCAATTGCGTGGGTTCGAGTCCCACCGAGTGCACTCGTACTCGTAAGGGCTTTTTCTTGCATGAAAGAAATTGATAAGCGGAAAGCGCGAGAGCGTGAGTTAGCTACATTCGATGAAAATTGACGAGCAGTGGGAATGCTGAACCCTATGCGCGACAAAAAAATCAAGGCACGTACCGGGGGGGAGAAGGGTAGACACCTGTGACCACGGCTTGTCCAGAAGCTCGTCGAGGGTAAAACCTCCTACGAGTTAGGCTGGAAAGTGGAAGTGATGATTAAAAAAAAAAAAATGATATCGGTATAGTACACGTTCGTCCCGAGATGTAACAGAAATCTTGGGAGATTTTTCTTGCAAACATATCCTGGGCATGCCGTCTTCTACTTGAGCGACGTTTCCTGGAGCTCTGGGGGACAATCGGCACGGACACTGGTTGTGCTGGATGTCGACGGGTAGAAAGAACGGTTTAATGTGAAGAACACACACACAGCAGTAGTACAGCAGTAATAAGAGTAATAAGATGGACACGGTAAACGGTGCCACCAAACTCGAGCGAGCGTCAACAACGGAGAAGAAGGTCCCTTTCGCGATATAAGGCTATACTACAGGCTAAACAGCGGAGAGTAGCAGGAGCAGTACGGGGTTCGAGCTTCGAACACGGGCATATTGCCGTACGAAAAGCTTCACGTACAGAGTAGGACAGTAAGGTAAAAACAAAACAGGAAAGCTTCACTTTTTTTCTTTCTTTTTTTCAACATCACTTTTACTTTCCCGCCTTACTCATGGGAGGTTTTACCCCCAACGAGCTTCTGGACAAGCCGTGGTCACAGGTGTCCACCCTTCTCCCCCCCAGTACGTGCCTTGATTTTTTGTCGCGCATAGGGCTCAGCATTGCCACTGCTCGTCGATTTTCATCGAATGTAGCTAACTCACGGTCTCGCGCTTTCCGCTAATCAGTTTCCTTTTTGCAAGAAAAAGCCACGAGCATGCACTCGGTGAGACATGAACCCACAAAATTGATCTTGATAGGCACGCGGACCACCTACCAAGTCACCGGGGACGCCGGCTTCATTCTGGTTCATTAATTGTACTCTATTTGATGGGAAATAGCCGGTCGCCCCGGTGGTTCAAGTGGTTAACCTCGAATTCTACTTGTTTGAGTCCTGGGTTCGAGCCCAAGAAGGGTCGGACTTTGACTTTATTTGCAAAAATAAAAATAAAAAAGGATTCAATTGTTGAGAGCGCCTTGCAGCGTGGGTAGGCACAATTCGATGCGAGTCGACGAGGGAAGAAAAGGCTGAAACCTTCTCGCGATAAAAAGGAAGGCACGTACCGTAGCGGGAAGGGGGGAGAAGAGCCTGCTATGTGACCCCGGATCTGAGTTACGAGTTGGAAGGAGAGAGAGAAGAAGATGTGCGAAGATAATAAATGGGATGAGAAAAAAAAAAAAAAAAAAACTTGGACAGAAAACCAAGAGAAAAAATCAAGAGATCAGTGTGTGTGTGCTATTTTCTTTCTACCCGTCGACATCCAGCACAACCAGTGTCCGTGCCAATTCTTCAATCCTAGAAGAGATACCGGGTACAAGTTATGTGCAGTGTGGTCACAAAGCTACCTGGTACGCCACAGAGATACTACGCTGCCACGTACCAGTACGCAGTAAGCACAGCAGTGGGCAATGCCATGCCATGTCATCATACTAGGTACGACAGGCACGACATACGCATTCTATGAAATAGAGAAACGAAAGAAAACAAAGAGAAGAGAAAACAAAAACAAACGAGACAAGCCGTGTGTAGTTTATTACTATTAATAGTCGTTTTTCGTCGGGATGGACAAACGCTGATCGGAGACGAGACCGTGTTCGGGAGCGCATACACACACCGACAAACACCGAGCCGACTCTAGCCTGCTAGCCTGCAGTTCCGTTGGGGTAGACGAGTTGTCTCACCGTTCTTGTCGGGCATGACGAACATGCTTGGGACAGAAAAGTGCCGCGAGCAGCAGGCAGCCGCAGCAGGCACCATGCAATGTGTGTGGTACAATGAAAAATGTTTTTTTAGAAATGTGAATTGTGATGGAATATTAAATTTGATGAACGCAGAATCGGCAGAATCACGGTCAAATTAGGTACCTGGTACGTGGTATTATTTATGAAAATTATTTCATGAAAGACTCGAGCCTTCTGGGTGCTGGTCGAAGCGCGGAGGTCGTCCTCTGTCCTGTGACAGAACGTTCATCTTTCTGGCGTTGTGCGATTTGTGATCACGTGATCAACATGATAACACACGCCACCTGCGCATCACAACCGCTGACAGCAAATGTGTGCACGTGTTGTGTGTGCGTGTTCTTCCTTTCTAAACGTATTATCTCTGTGGCGTATCTTTGTGACCACAGAACTTGTAGCATTTGTTGTATCTTCTATTACTAGGATTAAAGAATCGGCACGGACACTGGTTGTGCTGGATGTCGACGGGTAGAAAGAAAAAAACACACACACGACCCGTCGACACTCATTCAGCCCAACCAGTGTCCGTACCGATTCTTCACTGTTCAATGTCCTACCGAAACTTTCGATAGATCGTTCGATGAAAAAAACAATTATCGAATCGAACCGAAAAAATATACTGGTATGTATTTCGATGATTCGATCAACGATAACCACAAACGATCAAAGACCGCAGGCCTCCCTGGGGGATATACCTGATAGGGGGCACGGCAACAAGAGCAGTATTAATATTTTATTATTTCCCTTGCCATCCGACAATGTGCAGCATGATCTTCATCATTGACCACTCATCACTTTCCTGAAAGAACAAAACCTCGGAAACAAGAGGAAACCCATGCACTAGATATTAGAGTTGCACCCCGGCCTCAAAATTTTGAACCGGGTACCCGACCGGGTGGGGGGCGGTTGAGGCGGAACCGGAACCGGGTACCCGGGCCCCGGAAGACACGGGTACCCGGGTACCCAGGTACCCGGGTACCCGGGTTACCACACACTATTTGCTCCCCTTTGAGCGCTTGAGCGGCGGCGGATGAGACCGACACGGGTATCTGGGTACCCGGGTACCCGAGTACCCGGGTTACCATACACTGTTTGCTCCCCTTTTCGCGTTCGAGCGGCGGGGTGGTAAGGTGGACACGGGTACCCGGGTACCCGGTGACCATAAACTATTTGCTCCCCATGTAGAATTGGAGCGGCGGCGTGGTAGGCAAGGCAGCTAATTAATAGGGGTATTCTCTATTCTCGGTCTGTAGTCTGCAGGGGCGAGAGGCGAGAGTCTAGAGGCACAGCCACTGCAGTGTAAATCAACGTATCACCCCAGTCTGGGCCTCCGTATAGCACAAATTGACGGGTACCCGGGTACCCGGGGTACAAATACCCGCGGTTCCGTGAGTTGGACCGGGACGGTTCCGGTTCCGACGGTTCCGGGTACCCGCCACCGGGTATCCGGTTCTCAGTCAGACGGGGTGCAACTCTACAAGTCTACCTCCCTTCCATAAATAATAAACCCTGGTATACGAGAATAAGATCAGGTCATGCGTATAAAACACCATCAAAGTACTTGATTGAGATATTCAGTACCAGCTGTACGTACCTGGTACGTTCGCAGCAGTACAGCTACGAGCAGGCACACACGTCAACCGACATGCCTAAGTAATGCAGGGTACCTATAGATAATAAAAAAACGAACACTAAGTAATGAAGGCTGAGATTAACGGGAGAAGAAGAAAATCGGGAGTTATTCTACTGCAATCAGTAGATAATGCGACCCCTTCCTCAAGTAAGAAATCCAACCTGGGCCAGGAATCTTGTTTCTTTTCACGTCTCCTGCCTATACTGTACGTTGATTCTGGAAATTTATAAACTACTCCTGGTATTGTATTTACCGGCATATACACATGTTTTGTTGTATACCTGGTATACAATATAATGCGAAACACAGCTGAGCTATACCGAGTTCGTACATACCTAGTACCTGGTACGTATTAATAGTTGTAGGGGTACAGCAGCACGGGAAACGAGCAATAAGATTGGCAGGCTGAGATCAACAAGAAAAATTGAAATTCGGGATTCGTTGCGATATTGAAATCAATGCGTAACGCACCCATTCTCAGCGAAGAAACGCACCCATTCTCAGCTTTCCTGTTTCTTACTGACTCTTTGTAATTTTTGTATACGAAGAAAACACCAGGGTTCTTTACGGTGCGGTTTTTCCTATCGGTTCGGTGCGGTTCGGTTAACCGCACCGCACCGCACCGTATGATTTTTGCCTCCTGGAAAACCGCACCGCACCGCACCGCACCGTAGGTTTTACGAAATAGGAGAACCGCACCGAACCGGACAGTAGGATTTCGAAAATAACCGAACCGCACCGTTAGATTTTCGAGTTTCTAAAACCGCACCGAACCGCACCGTAGCATTTCCGATGTTTGAAAACCGCACCGAACCGCACCGTAGGAAATATCACAAAATCGAACCGCACCGTGTGCGTCAAGAGGCGGTGCCAAAAACCTTTCGATCGTTTATTTAACGGTGCGGTTAACTTGAAACCGTAGAAAAACCGCCGTTCCATCGGTCGCGGAACGGTGCAACAGGGTCACGGTTTCGCACGGCTCATGACGGTTTCGGCACGGTTTCGTGTCAAAAGTGATCCCGCTGGCTTGGTTGGTCTTATGGTATTTCATATGTTGAATATTTCTGTGGTTGAAACACCAAAAAAAGGTTACTGTATGCCAATGGAAACGCGAAGTTCAAAAGTTTTTTTTCAAATATATCGCTTTAAAAAAACAGCCGAAAAATTTCTCGTACCGCCGCTGTGGGAAAAAAAGAGAAAAAAGTTTGATTTTTTCTTTTTTTTCCCCCAACGGCTGCAGGCGGCGCAATTTGTGTTTTTCTGGTCGCAAATTGTCAACACGGTGATCGAAACGAGCTCGTGCGACGATCGACGCTCGATCTCCACATAGACTCAGCCCACGGCCAACCCACTCGGTATCTGGCAAGCCCAACGAATATAGATGACGGCCTCGAAGATATCAGGAGGATCCATGGTCTAGGGGGTGAGAGCTTGCCGGCGGCGTCCTACGGTATCCTCCCAAACCTGAAAAAAAGTATATTTTTTGCCATTCGAGACGGATGGAGAAGTTTTGTCTTCTGTCTTGTGCAAACCAGCGGCCAAATGTCTTTTTATCACACGCCTGGTCAGCTGCCGCCACATGACACCGGCCTTGGTGTGAAGACGGTGACCCTAGGGTGGGTCGGAGCCCCTAACGAGCGCACTCCGTTCAGAATTCATGACGCAATCGTTGGTTTTGTTGATCGATGTCTGTCGAGGGCTCGGAATCTCGCCGCTTCGAACCAAAGATCGGCCTGAGTTTTTCTCAAGCCGATGTTGGCCCAACATCGGCCCCAGATTAGTTTTTTCGGGCTTTTCCAAAAGTTAGGAACTTTTTTTTTTTTTACGTGGCCCATAGGAAGCGTGTTCTGATTTTTTTTGGCGGGTATCTTTGAAATTCAAACTTTTTATTGCAACTTCGCTGTACCATTGGCATAGGTCTAAGGTGTTTATATTTATATATTTCTGATATATTATACCTGGTATACTCCGAATCTCCGGAGGTACACCTGCCGGAAAATAGGAAATAAGTCATATTCAAATACCGGAAATAAATTGGGTATCTGTAAAAACTGAAAACAATTATCAGAAACATCAGAGTGCCTGCGCATAATATTTTTGTGTATCAAGGATTTCCGTCGGAGACATAGTCAAAATCGAAAGCCTTTGCCGCCATGCGCATAATCGGAGACGAAAAATTGCACAATATTGGATACTCATGTTTGAAAAATACACACTTGCAGCAGCGGCAGCACTTTTGCAGCATCCAACGAGCAGAACAGAAGGCGTGTAAGCAGCAGTACCTACCTGTGCAGCACAGCACAGCAGCAGCAGCAAGCTGCAGAAGCAGTAAGCAGCAGCCAGCACCAACAGGCAGACGTGCGATCTAACTTGCACTCCTCGATACTCACTGTGTAAGCAACGCCGCCACAACGAGAATATCGGCCCTCCTTCTCGGTTGTCCTTTCTACCTGAGAAGGGATCGGAGCGGCGAACATCACAGGAGCGTGGCGGCAAGGGTGCGCGCGCTTGCAGCAGCAGCAGCCGCAAGCAGTAGCAGCGCCTGCAACAGCGCTTGAAGCAGAGCTTGCTTGAGGTGGCTCTCTTGCCTGCAGCAGCACTTGCTTGCAGCAACGTTTCCTTGCGCCAGCGCTTGCTTGCAGCAGCGTTTGCTTGCGGCAGCGCTTGCTTGCAGCAGAGCTTGCTTGTGCAGCAGCGCTCGCTTGCTTTACGTAGAGCCCCGAGAAAGCGTCAGAAACCGTGCGAAACCGCGGTTTCGTACGGTTCATTCATACGGTGCACCGTAGAGAAACAGCGGTTTCGTTATAGTGCCCCGATAAAAGCCTGAGAACCGTACGAAACCGCGCTTTAGTACGGTTTATATATACGGTGCACCGTGGAGAAAAACGTGTGTCGTACGGTTTTCCCTACGGGGATTGGAACCGCACCGTAGAAAAACCGATTCAACGGGGAACCGAACCGAACCGGACCGTATGATATATCACTAAACCGAACTGCACCGTAAGATTTCCGATTCTCTGAAACCGAACCGAACCGCACCGTAAAATTTTCGATTTTTGAAAACCGCACCGAACCGTACGGTAGGATTTATCACAAAACCAAACCGCACCGTAAGATTCACAATATCTGAAAACCGCACCAAACCGCACCGTAGGATTTCCGATTTTTGAAAACCGCACCGAACCGCACCGTAGGATATATCTCAAAACCGAACCGCACCGTAGGATTTACAATACCTGAAAACCGCACCGAACCGCACCCTAAGATTTCCGATTATTTAAAACCGCACCGAACCGGACCGTAGGATTATGGATTAGAAAAAACCGCACCGTGCACGGACGGATAGCCGTACAGATCCCTGGAAAATACAACTATCTTGCGGTGAGTTGATAACGGCGTGATAGGTACACGGCGTGAGGTGAAGAGCGAATACCGCTACAGAGGAAGCAGGGCGGTGTGGGGGGACCCTCCTGCTACTAAGGGTACGCCAACCCTGTTAGGCCTGCAGTCCCGTTTTAGGGACAAACCAGTCAAATTCCAGCTAGATCGTTCCCAAAACGGGACTGCGGTCCTAAGAGGGAAAAGCAGTGGCAGGTATTGCGCAGCCGGACCGCACAACCTGCTGCGCGTTTTTGCAGTCAAAACGGGCGATTTAGTACGAACACAGCGGACTGCTGTCTGTAATTTGATCGGAGAGAAGTTGGCTCGTGCAGCAAGAGGTGTCAGAGGGTAGAAGGTGCAGGGGGGGGGGCGGAAATTACAGGCAGATTAGGAAAAGGGGGGTAGACGTGATTGCAGTATATATATAGAGGTATTCAAAAGGGGCTTCGCGTTTTCGGTCTACTGCTACTGCTGTCTGTCTGTCTGTCTGTAGTTTCCTCAGATACTCACGTCTGATTGGTCACATCTATTTGTGAGGTCAGTGGGTTCCGGAGTCCCTCCCATTAATAGATGTGGATGGTGTGATTGGTAAAGGCACAATTAATACTACGGGAGCCCGTAGTAAATAGGACCAAATATTGTTGGTAAAAATAAGTATTTACAAAGTTTTTTTGTGTGTGCCGTAGGTCGGTCCTATTTAGTATGGTCCTCCGTAAATACAACAAGCAGTGGGCGCCCGCAGTTTGGAAACATTAATTATAAGCTCAGATTTGCACGAATAAAAGTAAAATCGGGTTAGGAGAAGCAGCCCAACAACGGTCCAGTAGTGGAACCCTAACTCTAACCCTAACCTGGTACACAATACAGACAGATTACGGTCGGAAAAAATAGGACATTGAGCCTGGACACCAAATTGACGTTTCTTCACACCCTGTACACGTACGTTGTCGCATGGCAAATAAACTAATAATCAACGTTGTTAACAAGGTACCCGATGCCACGCACAAAACGACCGGAGTGCCGACGTTTCAGACCAGTACCGTAGCTGGAGCAGCAGGAGCGTGTTTTTACCGTGTTTTAAGTGGTGTCTTACCCGCTATAGGTCCGGGTAACAAATGCCACCCGAAAAAAACGCACACACAATAGCTTTCCTAGATTTGAACCTCCGACCTGTTGTGAAGCACAAGGAAAGGAACGCTATCAGTAACAGTGTTGACCTACCCGTTCTCGTCTTACAAGAGCCATTCCGAAAAAAACGAATCGTGAGCTTTTGGTCTGGAATCGTAATTTTTCAGTCGTGAATCGTGAAGAAACAACTCACAAATCATGGCCCAATATTTTTAGCCCTTCCCTGCTACAAAAAAAAAAAAACACGATCCGTGACTTTCGTCGTGTCTCGAAATACGCCTGATCAAGGCACTACGCAACCCGCGCGCACCAACGGTATCCGAAGGTAGTTCCAGGGGCATGGCAGACTCTGCTTCGTACGCCGCTGGTGGGCAATGTGTGGTCTCGAAATTAAAAGACACCGCTGGGCGCGGGCTAACGAGCGCGTTGTGGTCTCGAAATTTGAAGCAGGAGGAGCTACAGGCCGAAGACAGTATAGCGAAAATGATCTGAGAATGTAGCAGGCCAGGTCGGGCAGACGGCCTGCGAGGTGGAATCTCGCCAACTGGCCTTGGCCGACGGTCGGTAAGATTGGAATTTCGCAGGCTGGGTCGGGCTTCGGCCCGTGATTCCAACAAACCACGGGCCGGGCCAGGCGCGGTCGGCCCGGCCCGGCCTGGCCGTGTCTCACTCGCAAGAGTTGCCTCCACCCGCCGAAACCGTTGGATTTGAAATATCGGAATTTTTCCAATTTGAAAATATCACGAAACGCGACGTTTTTCTCAGCTTTTTTCGTTTTAACTGAAATTTCACGGAATCGTGATACTGCTGTAGTTTGTCATGCCAAAAAGTCACGAATCGGGATGTTTTTTTTTGTTCGTAAAGAACGGCTCTGAATAAGATGCATTCACCTATTCCCCATAGGAAAACGCCTCCATTGAAATTGGGAATCCCTGGCGATTTGTCTTTCGCGTCCTCGAGATTGGCAGGAGAAATGTGGTATTCTCGTTCGTTGGTGTGGCCGTGCTGCAGTCAGAATCCGGGACACTTTTCAGCACCTGTTTCCTTGTTTTCGATCCGATGTTTCGCACTTGTTCTACCGGCATCTAGAATGTGCTTGCATGAACCTTCAACATTGGAGCACTCCGTTATCACAAAAAAATATATATACCTGCTGTATAGTAACGCACAGCCTACGAATGACTGTGCAAGACCGGCCTTGTCGTTATGTCTACCAAGTCGTCTGTATATATTTCTGCAACGGTCTGCTCTGCTAGTAAAGGTACGTACCAAAAGTACGCCCGGGATATTTTCCCGGTGAACACCCTACCCAAGTCTTCGGAAAGGCTCGGTACGGCCGTAACACCCTACCGAACACCCCGGTACGGTTAGGTACGAAGTCCATTGCGGAATCCGGCACTTCGTTAAGTTCGGTAAGACCTCAATACCGGTATCCGACACTTTCGTAACTTCGGTACGACCTCAACATCAATACCCGATACCAGGTATGCCGGTAAGGGTATAGCGGGGGTGTTTACTGCGCCGAAGTGGTCCAGTCAATACCCTATTTAACACCCCGGTATGGTTCGGTTCGGAAACAACTCGATACCGGGAAGTTCGCTACGATCAATATCAGTACCCGTCACTTCGGTAAGTTCGGTACGACCACAAAACATACCCGGGTACCGGTATACGAACACACTCCGTCATATTTGCGTCCCAGTATTACAGTAGATATTGTTTAATTTCCCGCGCGCGGGTGACACAGAACAAAAGCTCCTTGATCCCTTGATTGGTGTTCAGGCCGGCAATTAGGGGATCGGAAGAAGAAACGGAAGTTGTCAAGACCTTCGTAGTCTTCATCTCCCGGGGACGTGAAAGACTGTCTCCCGCTCTCTCAACGAGCTAGTGGACATTTTTCGACAATAATCTTGTGGGATTGGTCGATTTTCAGGCTCGAACTTCCAGCGATCTTCCAACCAACGGCGAACTGGCCCAGTTTCGATACTTTGACCAAAGCCGTTCAGTTGTACGATGACCAGAAATCGGACTGCTAAACGAAACTGGGCCAGTCGGCCATCGTTCGATTCCGGGCCTGCAGAGTCGGTCAATCCCATAGAGACCCCTCTAAAAAATTGAGCAACAGTTCGTGGAGAGAGCAGGGGACATTTTTTAGCGTCCCCGGGAGGAAAAGTCTGGGAAGGTGTTATGACATTTTTTAGCGTCCCCGGGAGGAAAAGTCTGGGAAGGTGCTGGCAAATCCTGTTTCATTCTCCAATCACAGAATCGTCGGCTTCAGTACCTGGTATATACAAAAGGACACCGATTTTCCTAGACCGGGGATGACAAGCATGTATCCCCTTCGTTTACAAGCCTTGCCATGTTTTCGGTAGCGGCAATGGGGAGCGGTCGTGACATTCAGCTGGAATCGGTAATGACGTAATGACGTAACTACCAGGGCCGTTCGCGGATCAAGAAAACCTCACGGGCCAGGCCAGGTCGAGTCTGACCCGACCCAACCCTCGAGATTTGAAAACCTTTTAACCCGACCCGACCTGACCCATGAGATGTTGAACACCTCCTGCCTGAAGCGACCCGACCCGCGGAATTTGAAAATCTCCTGACCCGACCCGACCCGACCCGACCCGACCCGACCCGTGAGATTTTCAGATCTCTCGACTCGACCCGACCCGACTCGACCCGACTCGACCCGCGAAAATTGAAAAATTCTTGACCCGACCCGACCTGACCCGTGAGGATGTTGAACATCTCCTGCCCGGCCCTTCGGGTTGTGCACGTGGTTCCGAGCTACAAGCAGTACCAAGTGCCCACTACAGCAGTACTCTATATCTGGTATGCTTCGACAGATAGTCACGTGGCTGCTGTGAGGCCATGACGGTAAAGATCATAGCATGTATCATGTATAATACCAGCCAATATACTACTCTGTGCTGCGCGGCGTATACTAGAATACCAGGTACGCGAGTACAATACGTTGCGAGTGGTTGGCCGTACACTCTTGTAGACCCTTTTAGGATCGTAGTCCCGTCCAGGGGAAAATATACTTAGAATTTGACCGGTTTGTCCCTAAAACGGAACTGCGGTACTAACTAAAAGGGCTAGGGCCCCGCTGATGAGAACTATGTCGGTGAGAAATTGAGGCTCGACATTTTGCTATTACGGGGGACCACAGTAAATAGGACCAAATATTGCTAATAATAGTAAAAATAACGAAATATAAAGGTTTTCGTATGCACCGCAGGTCCTATTTGATACGGTCCCCCGTAATAAAAATAAGGACTTCGATTGAAGAAGAACAGCTCAAACTGGCCAACAAAATGAAAAATAGCAACGTAAGAAACATCAACAATTGACGCTAACTCGAGATAAGGAACGAGGTCGATTCGGAAACGCCGAACGAAGCAAGAAAGGCACTATACCGTACAATTCCTCCCGCAATGCGGAGATTCCTGGCTGGGTTGTTGTCATCAAACGTCCTTCAGTCGCATATATCCAGTATCCAGTCCCCTGCTCCCAAAATCGCCAGCCGCCGTTTTTTGTGGAAACTCTGTTCATATTCCGGGGGTGATGCGACCCGCCGCCGCCCTGCGTCATCGGCGTACCAGCGAGGTTTCGGAATCTTCCACGCGAGATGCCCAACGCAGGGAGCCCGTCGGCTTCTACGACATTATACATCGGTGCGACACACACACACACACACACACACAATTTTCGCTGAGACCAACAACTACGGGAAAAAATTGCGCCGTGATTTCTGGCTTTTACATCGATCTCCGAAGCCCAAAAAACAGAATCATCTGTGTAGTATGGGACAGGAAATCGTTCAGATTGTTGGATTCAGTTCCTAAATAAGGCGCGAAAAATCAGCGAATCCTCTTAGAACTGAGCCCGGTTCCCAGCGGTCTCTCGTCCCTCCAGTACCTGAAATGTTACTCGAATGCCGTGCACTATCACCACAACACCAGTAGCCCTGCTGTCAATGCCAATGTGCCGAGTATGTATCTTCGTCACCAAGGTCCAAGCATCACACCTGCGCCAAGCTGTAGCTGCGGGCTACGGCGCTCGTGTAACGTATGGCTTCTCCCTCACATGGAAGCGATAGCAGCAGCAGCAGCAGCAGCGATTCGACGTCGCCGGCGAAAATACGCCCAAACTTGCGTGCCGAGACCACGCTCGCGGCGCCGCGGCGGGCGCGTTGGCTTTGTTTCCTTTGAGACAGACAAGACCGACCAATGCTATACAAAACCAGTTTCCAAAATCAGAAGCACATAACAGACACTCAACACTGCAAAATTGTACTTGGTGCAAATTTAGGGAAGATCACCAGAAAAAAACGTCGATCGCGTCTTATGCGACGCCAAAAGAAGTACTTGGACCAGCTAATAATATGTGAAAATATTTAAGGGCTCCAGGAACTGAGTATTTAGACCGAACTTACGGGTTTTACTCGGCGGGACAGTCAAAAACACCGGTAGACTGCTCAGAATGCTCCCTCAAGTTCTCCGAGAGCTTTCTTGCAGTTTACAGTTTCTCCAGGACATCAGTTTGAGTTTTGGCGCTGCCAATCGCTTTTCTCTGGAGGGTCAAAAATAAGATTGTTAGAACCGGGGATGTCCCATTACAATCTGTGAGCTCGGATTTTCAGGTTGATAGGCTGTTCAGGTAATTTGGATACTGTTGGGATCAGGGTACCGGCGAAGACCCAACCCTAACCCTAACCCTGACCCTGACCCCAAACCGCAGCCAAAACGGTCCAAAACTGGCCATGAACGCGGTTGCGCCGCGATAGCATCGAACCAGGCAATTTCTCAACAACGGACCACGGTTCCGAAGTGCAGACCGCGCTAAGCAATTTTTAAGTCAGAAACATAACCGGGGCAGAAAACAGGATCTTCGAAGATTTTTGGTGAAAAATCGTGATACTATCAGAACTAGCAATATGGACTAACAGTCATCCATCCTACTGCTGCTGTACAACTCTGCAGAAACGGAGAAGTGATGTTCAAGACAAGAAAACTCTTGGAAAACGAAGGGGAGCATACTGAGCAGTCTACGGTCTACGGGTGTTTTTGACCGTCCCACCATCGCGCCGCATCAATGTTCCTCGCGGCCACCTTCTATGAACTCGACGACCTCTCTACCCAGCAAAAAATGTCAGGAGACAGGGTTTTCACCCCTTGCCAGACAGCAGCTTTCGCCTTGACATGCCTCGACTGACACCAAGCTAGTAGCTTTTAGTGTGGAACACTCGGCCTTACACCCCTGACAGCACACGTTTTGCCTTGCTTGATATGTCTCCTGACATATTTGATACCCATCGCCAGACCCCTGCTCGTCCACACCCACGAGTAGACCTCCGTACTATGCTCGTACGGTCGTGATCCTTTTTATCTCAAGCCTTTCCCGCCTCTGTCTTCCCAGCTCAACCATCTGAACCCGTCGACTCTATGACCCTCTTGCCCATCCCCTCTTTTCAACGATGTAACACCTCTCGATAAACCCCCGATTTCCTCCGTTCAATCTCTCACGTTTTCGGTGAAAAACCCAATTCTTTAGAGCCCATCCTTTTCTTTCCTTAATATTAAGTCAGATGTCATACGTCAGATGTCAGATGTCACGTTCAGCGAAAAATAGGTTCTCCCCCAAAATAAGTACTTGGGCACTTTTCGGACGAAGCACGCATGATATTACTTGGCAGTAAGATTCCGGGCATTTTGTTGTCATGTTCATATTGTGGCACATTCTGGTCCAGCAAGGACGCCCAACATACAGCCAAACTCTGCAGCAGCAAGCAGCAGAAGCAGCCACAGATCTGCAGCAGAAGCGTCGTGCTAGATTCTAAACCCCCAACCCTAACCCTAACCTTCTCGGCGTAGTATGAACTGACAGCCATCACCCTACAAGAGCAGCAAAAGCCGGTGGCGGTGAGGGGCATCCAGCACAACTGACCCAACCGACAGCCTCACGTATAATCGGCAGCCTGTCGCAGGAAAGCTTCCGACATCGCACACGAGTTGCGGTGCACAACTTCATAATGCCTCCCAAACGAATGCCTACAGATATTCCGAACGTTGAAGATTAGTCCGGCTCGGGGACAAGCAAGCCCTGCTGTGCTGCTGCTGCTGCTGTTCAATTGTTTCACGTATTCCGTAAGCTGAGGCAAACACCGCAGACGAGAGCGAGGAACTCGTATTTTCAGCCGTTTGAAAACCCATGTTCCTGATAAAACCACCATGAAAAAATCAACAGAAGAAGAAAAAAAGACTGTCACTACACAAACCAAGAATAAAAACAAACCACCATCCAATCCCTTTTTTTGTTCCGAATCGTCGTTCACTCTTCCAGGATGTTAAACATACCGGTTTACCAGGTAGTATATCACAAGTAATACTTGGTATACTGGTAATATTCCACTCACCCATCACACCCCCCGGCGAAGAGACTTTGGGAAAGGCGTACCCGGGTGTTCCAACGACCTAGACGATCCGTCCAAGTTAGTAGTTCTCCACGTTGGTCCCCATCTCCCCCCCTGCAGTACATCTCCTGCTAGTCGTCTCGTTGTTTGCCAAGTAAACGAAACGGAGCCCGTGTCCTCATCCTCAAAAAATACCACCCAGCTCCCGGCCACCAAAAAACCACGGAGCCGAACCGAAAAAATACCCTGACGTCGCCCCCCCTCCCGCTCCCCTTCCGCTCCCTCCCTCCTCCACGTCGTCCGAAACCACCCCCAGACGCGAAACCGGCCGATGCCACCCGCCCCCCCTTGGCAGTGCTGTTAAATGCACGTACCGCGTTGGCATCCAGACGCTGTCAACTCTCTTGCTCTCGTTGAATACCGACGCGCTTGTGTCGCTTGTGCCGGTTGCCGCGGGTACAGCACTCCTTCCCCGGCGGGCCTCCTGCGCCTCCACTCCTCTTTTTTGTTGTTGTTCCCCCCGTCACTAAACGAAACACCACCTCTTGCTGCACCCCCCTATTAATAGTTCCATCAATAGCAGAGCGAGCCCTCGGAAATCCCGGCGTCTCCAAAACTGGAACACTCTGACCCAGCATTGGCGGACCGACGGCGGCAGCTACGTCTCCGACCCCTTATGCCACGCCCACAAACACCTTCACCGCCGACGGCATCATCCCTTTCTCCACCGAACCCCCCCAAACCCCCTTCTTCGGCACGAACTGATCGATGCGGACCCCGTGCGCAAGTGCGTTGCCAAAATCTTCTAACACAACGTCGTTCACCACCAGATGTACTATCCTTGCCCCATGCCCTTAATGCGTCGCTTTGCCGCCTCTTTCTCTTCGGTGGCCATGCGACAAGACGACCATCCCGTCCCCCTGAGATCGGCCTCCCCCCCCGCCTGTTGAGCTCCCACTCCGACTCCAGGTTGTTGGTGTTGCAAAGCGTTGACTCGCTTAGGCAGCCCTTGATTCGCTGGAAGAGCAACCGCGAGCTGTTCGATGATCGTAGATATGCGGAGGGAATTTTCTTGGGTCTGATCTACCGCCGGTATCGGTATCCGTATCCGAACAACGAAACCGGCGACACCACCCTGCTGACCCCCTATCCCACCCTAACCTTGCTCCTGCACCCTCGCCAATGGCTACATTTGCCCCATCCCCCTCGACCTCACCTCCAGCAAGCGCCACGTCCTCGCCGGCAGCAGCCGCAACAAGAACAGCAGCGGCGTTCTCCGCCTCCGTACTATCAATAGCATCTGCATCGATCGACTGCCCCGGCACCATGCTCCGCGTCTACAGCAGCAGTTGCCATTGCAGTCTTCTTCTTCCAACTCGCCGACCTCTTGCCGCATGCCAAACCCCTGCTCCTACACACCGCGAGCAGGAGTACAACAGAGAAATAGATGGTCTTCTTCCTTACCGTTTCAACCCTTCGAAGCCTCTGTCTTCCCAGTTCAACCAGCTAAACTGCACCCACCCGTCAACAACTCTACCACCCTCTTGCCACATCCCCTCTATTCAAGCATGCCAACGATTCAATACCTCTCCACAAACCCCATACTTCCTCTGTTATTCAATCTTCCACATCTCCTTCCACCTTTCTGGGGTGGATTTCTGCCCGCTGTATGAAATTATCGCGTTGATCAAGGAAACCATAGACTCTGTAAATCCAATTTCTTACATCATTTCTCGATGTTTCTGCCTGAAAGAAACCGGTTGTGCTGAGGTTTAGACATCGCCGTAAATGCGGCTCTGTAATTTTAGATATTCAATAGTTACTTTCTTTTGGGAAAACATGACGCTTACCCGGTACGTACGTAAGCGGAGCCTTGAATGTGTCTACAGCTAGCAGTACGGTATTGAGTAGAGTTGCACCCCGTCTGACTGAGAACCGGGTACCCGGTGGCGGGTACCTGGAACCGTCGGAACCGGAACCGCCCCGGTCCAACTCACGGAACCGCGGGTATTTGTACCCCGGGTACCCGGGCACCCGTCAATTGTTCTATACGGAGGCCCAGACTGGGGTATACGTTGATTTACACTGCAGTGGCTGTGCGTCTAGACTCTCGCCTCTCGCCCCTGCAGACTACAGACCGAGAATAGAGAATACCCCTATTAATTAGCTGCCTTGCTTTCCACGCCGCCGCTCCAAAGCTGCAAGGGGAGCAAATAGTGTATGGTAACCCGGGTACCCGGGTACCCGTGTCCGCCTTACCACGCCACCGCTCAAACGCAAAAAGGGGAGCAAATAGTGTATGGTAACCCGGGTACTCGGGTACCCGGGTACCCAGATACCCCTGTCCGCCTCATCCGCCGCCGCTGAAACGCTAAAAGGGGGGCAAAAAGTGTATGGTAACCCGGGTACCCGGGTACCCGTGTCTTCCGGGGCCCGGGTACCCGGTTCCGGTTCCGCCTCAACCGCCCCCCACCCGGTCGGGTACCCGGTTCCAAATTTCGAGGCCGGGGTGCAACTCTAGTATTGAGATGTGAGATGATCCCTATAATTCTCATGCACACAATTCTATGATGGAAAAACAATCGCCAGCTATTAAATATCACGGCTCAGAAAAATCCCTACTTTTTTTTCTTTTTTCTTTTGTTTTAATCAGTCACTGTTACTTTCCAGCCTAATAACTCACGCTCTTGCGCTTTCCGCCATTAACAATCAATTTTCTATGCAAGAAAAAGCCCCTACGAGCATGCAATCGGTGAGACTTGAACCCACGAAATTGATCTTGATGGGGACGCGGACCAACCACCTACCAAGCCACCACGGACGGCGCCATATTAATACCAGGTACCAGGTCGTATTAATTAATTTAGTATTTGGTCTGGGATGAGATGAGAGCGGACAAACAGCCTGAGGAGAGATCATTTTTGACAATTCGCTGGGATAAGAAGCTGCAGCGATTGATAGAAACATAAAGAAATGAACTACTGTATAAGAAACGCAACTAATTGTTGAATTGAGCCCAGAAACATAGGAAACGTAGCTGGAGTGTGCCTACAGAATGCAATGAGGCAATGAGCGTCAAGAAGATCAAACTGGCCTGTCACCTTTCACGTACCCACTCTGCTTATATGGAACAAAGCATTATCTCTGCTGTGGCGTAGTTTTGTGACCACACAGCTTGGTATGATGATACGTCTCCCTGCTCTATGATTTTATAAAATTATGAAATACGTCAGCTGTCAGCTGTGAAGAATCGGCACGGACACTGGTTGTGCTGGAATGCTCGAATGTCGACGGGTAGGAAGAAGAACGGTTTGGTTTCAAGAACACACACCTTCAGCCTTGCCTTGCACCTTGCCTTGCCTGCGCTGCTGTGTGTGTGTGTGTGTGTTCTTCACATTAAACCGTTCTTTCTACCCGTCGACATCCAGCACAACCAGTGTCCGTGCCGATTCTTCCATCCTAGAAGAGATACAAGTTCTGTGGTCACAAAGCTACGCCACAGAGATACTACGTTGCCACGTGTGCAGTGTGAACTGCAGTGGGCAATGCAAAGCCATGTCATCATACTAGATACGACAGGCACGACATACGCAATCTATGAAATAGTGAAACGAAAAGAAACAATCAAAGAGAAAACAAAACAAGGTAGACAAGTCGAAAAAGAAAAAGAAGAAAAATGAAAGCAAAATCTAAGAGAAACAATCTGTCGTGCCCCCCCCCCCGCAGGCGAGGTGGCCTACACTTGAAAAAGAACGAGCTGGAAAAAAGAAGAAATAACAAAAGACACCACTGCTTGTGAACAGAGTAAGACAAAGAACCAAGGAGAAAGTAACAAGGAAAAATAACAAAGGGGAAATAACAGGCAGACCAAAGCCCAAAGCACCTTCTAGGTGGCGGCAGCAGCTTGTGGTACGAGTAGTATAGCCAGGTTCTCCCTGCTAATCCGCCTGGTACCTTGCTACCCAGACTGCCGTCTCCGCCCTGCGTTCGTCAACTATGCCCAGCCCCTTGGCGTCAGACAATACGAGCCGAGCAGAGCAGGTTCGTCTTCCAACCACGCCACACGGCTCCTTGAGTACGGCTTATCAATCAGAAAAGGAAGAGGAAGAGAAAAAATGAAATGAAAATCACGGAGAGTCAGCGCAAGAGAGAAAAAAAAAAAAAAAAAAAAAAAAAAAAAAAAAAAAACTAAAAGAGAAGACAAGGGAAGACCACGTTCGAGCCAGCTGCACCAGTTGGTAGCACTAGTAGTATGGTCATATTCTACTTCCTAGTCGACTTGGTGCCTTGCTACCCTGTCTGCCATCTCCTTCCTACTTTCGTCTACCGCCGTTTCCCTTCTACCCCTCCTGTTCCCCCCCCTCTCCGCATTCACTCGGTCGGGCTTTATGCCACTTCTCCTGTTGCCCCCTCCCCCCCCGTTCCTTTGGGCACCATCCACGGCGGATGCGCGGCGCTGTCTACTCATCTCAGCCTCAGCCTCGTGCCACCTCACCATGAACCGTTCGGCTGCTTCAAGGATCCCCCGGTACCACTTCCCCGCCTTTTTGGCTGCTGTGGACCACAACGCGGTCTCAACTCCAAACACCAAGGGGGCAACTTCCGTTGACCCTTCGGTGGCTCGGAACTCCCTAAGGTCTTCGACTATGCATCTATGCCAAGTCTTACACTGTCCGCCTGGTCTCGGGTTCTCCCCACCAGCTATCGTCCCGAGCATTACCCGATTGGGTAATCGCTCCTTGCTTTGCCGTGCCACGCCCCCCGCAAAGAAGAGCCGCCGTTTGCGAATGGTCGTTTCGATGCTCTCGCAACGTGTCATCTTGAGGGCCTTCGCGTACGAGAGGGTGGCATGGTCAGTACGAAGTCGGCGCTGGAAGCCAATGACTCGCAACAGGACTTGGTGGTGAGCCGTTCGAAGCTTGGCAAAGTGTTCCGCTCTGAGGGTCCACGTCACACACCCGTACAGCAGGGTCTCAATCACCTCGGCCTTCAGCATTCGGACTTTAAGGCTAAGGGGGGCGGTCGTCCTATCATACAACTCCGGGCCGAACCGTTTGAAGCATGCTCGCATGAGGCGGATCCGTCGGTCGATTTCGAGCGAGAGGTCAGCGTTTTCGTGGATAACGCCGCCTAGGTATAAGAACTGGGTCGTCTGCTTATACCTCTGACCTGCCGCTTCGATGACGAGCGGTGGTGCGAGGGTTGTCCGGTCTGGTGTTTGTAGGACCATTGTCTCAGTCTTCTTTTCCGACACCGTGAGGCCTGCTGCTTCGAAGACAGTCACGATGACTGTCATCATTTTTGCGAGCCCTTCAGCCGACTTCGAGACAATTCCTGCATCGTCGGCGTACAACATGCCCCATACAGACCTTCGCACGCACGCCAATGGCTCCTCCTTCCCTGTTCGAACTACTCCAGCTTCCAAGAGTTGGACCAAATCCCTTACAATGGCTTCGTCTTGGCTGAAGCGTACTAGTACGACGTGTAACGCAGCAGCGAAGAACACGTTGAACAGTAACGGTGACAGTACACAGCCTTGCCGCAGCCCCTGCGTGACATCAAACCATTCCGAGAGCTCGCCGTCATCAGTACGCACGCGAGCCCGCATGCCATCGTGGAAATTACGGATAATTCTCAGCATCTTGGTTGGTACGCCAAAGCGTGTGAGTACCTTCCATAACAGCTCTCGGTCGACAGAGTCGTACGCTTTCTGCAGATCGATGAAGCACACGTATAAGGGGATTTTCCTCTGTCGTCCGAGCTCTTGCAGCCGGCGCACGACGAACAACATATCAATCGTTGATCGTGCGGGGCGGAAGCCGCACTGTTCCTCGGGGAGTAGTTCCTCGGTCTCGCAGTAGTTGCTGAGGCGGGACGCGACGATTTTCAACAACACTTTGCCTGCGTGGGCAACAAGCGAGATCCCTCTATAGTTGTTGCAGTCAGTTCGATCCTTCTTTTTGTGAAGGACCTTGATGATCGCATCTTTCCATTGCTGAGGGACTTCTCCTGTTAACCAAACATTGACAAGGATGTTGTGAAAGCGCTGGGCGAATGCCGGGTGGTCGATTTTTAGGAGTTCGACCGGGAGACCATCTGGCCCGACAGCTTTCCAATTCGACATCCCCTTCAGTGCTTCGGTCATCTCGTCTATGGATGGTTCATCTTCAAGCGACAGTTTAGGCGGTCGCGGTGGCAAGAGGTCGATGATCGTGGGATCGAGTTTCAGCGACTTCGTGTTCAAGAGTTTGTGATAAAACCCCGCCCATCGTTCACGAATTCGCACCTTATCCCGTAGGATCGTGCCATCCTCGTCCCTAATGAACTGTTCGCTCCTCGCTTTAGTCCCTTCCAATCCTACCGTACTCTTAAGGTGCTTGTAAAAGCCTCTTTGGTCGTTGTTCGCTAGGAGTCGTTCGGTTTCGGCAAGGTACGCTTCGAAGTACGCATGCAGTCCTGCGGCAATCACCTTCTGCAGGTTCGCACACGCAGATCTCAGGGTCTTCCACGCGGTTCTGTCCCGGGGGTGGGCACGCAAGAATTGTCGTGCATCCTCCCTCGCTGTCCATGCTGGCATGAATGCGGCCAAGGTTTCGGCAGACTCACACCATCCATGTCTGCGGTGGCGACGTGCAGGGGGTGGTACCTCTTTTTCGACCGCATCAATAACAGCCGCAGTGAAAATCTCAACCATACCAGACGTATTACGGGGCTGGATAGGCTGGTTGAGAGTGGAGATGATCCTGGAGACTACTCGTTCACGACAATTTCCATCGGACATAAAAAGCTGCCTGTCGAACTCTCGGCGTTTCGTCGGTCTACGTATTTGTCTGTTGGGCGCAAAACGACCACCGAGTCGGACTTTAATATACAAGATGTTGTGGTCTGAGTCAGCCTTAGCTGGGGCAGGAGGCTGTGGGACGACTTTCGCATCTTGTACTCTAGGTCGATGGACTTGACGGGTTAGGATGTAGTCAATCCGCTTACGGTCATTCGGGCCGGTGCCGTTGTAAGTATGCGATATCCCACCCTTGCGCGTGCTGAAAAACGTGTTGGTGAGAGCCAACTTGCAATTGGTGGCGAACGACAGGAGCCGTCTGCCATTATCGTTACGAACATCACGTCCATACGCTCCCAGCACTCTGCTTTCATCATCACCGCACCCTTCCTTCCTCTGTCCAGTTCGCGCGTTGGCATCCATCAGTACAAACAGACACTCTTTCGTCGGGATTTTTTTCACCAAGTACTCCAGCTTCTGCCAGAAGATACCTTTCAGTTCGGCGTCCTTGGTACAATCAGTTGGAGCATACGCAACGACGAAATTGACTGCCTCGCATTTGCCAGCCAGCTCAAAGCGCATAGACATTAGCCGCTCGTCAACGAACTGATGAGTATACACAGACTTACTGCACAACGATTCCTTGACAGCTAGGCCTACTCCGTACAGCCCTTGCCTGGTGGCTGTTGTTTCCTGTCCTGAACAGAAAACACGATACCCTGCCGCACGGAACGTCGTGCTGCCGGACCTCCGAGTTTCTTGCAGGCCAATGAAGTCACAGCCGAGTTGCCGTCCCTTCGCCAGTACCCGCTCGTCATGTCCGTACCCGTTCTTCCCCTTTACAGCCAGGGTGCGCACATTGTAGGTCGCTACCGTCACAAGTGCCTCCTTCTGTCTCTTACGAGCCTCGCGTGCTGCTTTCTTTGCCAGCCGACGTGAGGCTCGTCCCCGCCTTCTTTTTTTCTTTTTTTGTTTCTTTTTTTTCGCTATGGCGAAAGTGGCTCTCCGTTTCGTAGCCCGGTACGCGCCTTGGTTCCCGTTGGCTGGGTGCAGCCGTCCCAACCCACGCCGACAATCCCATCCTTCCTGTCGTGCATGCATACCCACGCTGTGGCCAGCCTCTCCACTCCACCGGCTGCCCACGTAGCGCTCTCTGCTGTGGTGATGTACCCGTCCCGCCTGAGGGATGAACTCCTCGGCGTCGGGGTTAAGAAGAAAAAACATCACCACCACCCCACGCGGTCCTTAAAGCGAGCAGGCCACCAGCCGGACCGCGCAAGGTTCCCTACCTACGTAGTCCGAAGCTCGATGTTCGTGTGACTGTCGCTAGACCGCTGCAGGTCCTGGCAGACTTCCTCGGCCCACCCGTGTGGACGAGGGACATACCAGCATACATACTCGTACAAGCAGCACGTACAGCAATACCAAGGACCACAGGTAACAAGTCCCAAGCATATACCGGTAGAAATAATAATAAGTAACCAACTATTATTACCAGATACCCTGTTGTTCCAGGTAGCTCGTACGGCCAATGGTAGATGTTCGTCCCGAGGATAAGTAACGGAAATCTTGGGAAATTTTCTTGCAGACCTGACGCTTGGGACTTGGGACTCGCGGGAAGGGAAGACATGCTGGTACGTGAGAGACGTTTCCTGGAGCTCTGTGGGACTTTTTTTTTTTTTTTGCTCATCCCATTTACTCCGGAGATTTATCTTTGCACATCTTTTTCTCTCTCTCCTTCCCACTCGTAACTCAGATCCGGGGTCATATAGCAGGCTCTTCTACCCCCTTCCCGCTACAGTACGTGCCTTCCTTTTTATCGCGAGAAGATTTCAGCCTTTTCTTCCCTCGTCGACTCGCATCGAATTGTCCTACAGCAGTATTAATAATAGTAAAATAGTAAGAGTAAGAAGACGGGCTTAACCCTTTTAGGACCGCAGTCTCGTTCTGGGGACAATTGGGGACAAATTACTTGGAATTTGAGTGCCTTGTCTCCAAAACGGGACGGGAGTTCTAAAGAGGTTAAAACGGTGCCACCAAACTCGTGTGAGCATCAACAACGGAGAAGGTCCATTTCGCGATGTATAGGCTATAGGCTACGCAGCGGAGAGCAGCAGCAGCAGTACGGGCTTCGAGCTTCGAACACCGGCCTATTGTTGCGCGAAAAGCTGTACGTACAGCACAAAACAACAACAGCAGATGACAAGCTTCATTCTGGTAAAGAAATTCTACCCTCTACGATAGAAATTTGGACAGAACACAGGGTAAAATCAAGTAATTTAGTGTGTGCAGCAGTGTGTAGTCTATTATTATACCTGGTACGGTATTTTTTCGGGGTGATGGACAAACAAACGGTGATTGGAGACGAGATTGTGTCCGGAGCGCAAACACACACCGACAAACACCTAGCCGACTCTAGCCTGCTAGCCTGCCCTCCCATGGCGTTTTAGAGTTGTCTCACCGTGCTTGTCGAGCATGACGAATATACTCTGGAGAGAAATGTGCCGCGAGGAGCAGGCGGCAGGCAGCAGACAAGATGGAGTACTTCTACTGGGTACTGGCACTTCTTCAGTCTTTGAAAATTGATGGAAACAAAATTGTTTTTTTTGTGAATTTCATATTTGACATGGATGGATCCGGCAGAAGAATCAACAGAATCAACAGTCAAATTTGATACTTCTAAAAAAACTCCCAAGTCTTCTGGTTTCTGGTACAGGAGGACGTAGTGGGTACAGAGCTCCGGGTCGTCCTCTGTGCAGGTCGTCCTCTGTGTTGTCTTTCTGTCCAGTGTGTATTAATTTCATTTCTTCATCTTTCTGGCGCTGTCACGTGATCAGGCAGGTGATCACACACCACACACATGATAACTATAAAACCAGCTGCGCGACAACACCCCAACCACAAAAAACAACCCCTTTCATTTGGCTGCCCCTCCTGTCTCCTGTCTGTTTTTGCCACGACAAGCGATACTCGCTGCTCGTGCGCATGGAGATGGGAGCCGTAAATGATATCCTTTGCTGCTGTTTCGTAAAAAAACATACCAGTACATAAATGGAAACCATCATCGGTTGCATGTACCGTAGCGGGAAGGGGGGAGAAGAGCCTGCTATGTCACTATGTGACCCCGGATCTGAGGGCGCGCGCTATGTGCAGGCGCATCCTGCAAAAATATTTGTGCAGGCGCCGAACGCCTCGAGAACCAATCCACTATAAACCCATTTTTAAATACGAAACACCGCACACAAAGAAGCCCTCAAAACAGCAGTTAGACCACAACAGTTCACAGCAGCAGTAGACCAGCACCAGGTCTCGACGTAAGGCACAAGGCACGCACAGCAGGAGATCCGCCGCAGATACTGGTTAGCGGGTACGGCGGTGCTGAGGTGCCTGGCGCTGATGATACAAACTCTGTTCCATATTTATTTATCTTGTGCGATTGTGATAGGTTGCGAAGAGTACTCGTAGTGCTGCTGTACAGCAGCAGTAGTACTGCTGCTGTCGTAGTGCTGCACGCAAAACAAGTGGGCCATCCGTTGTGCGAGGCCATCCCGGGGCCATGATGCATTTCGGGCAGGCCGCCAAGCGACATACAAGGGCACAGCAAAAGAGCAAACATGTATATATACAGGTACAAGACGCCTAATAAGAAACAGGCTAATAAGAAAGCCAGGCTGAGATTTTGAGGAAAATGAGAAATTATGGAGTCGTCATCTTGAAATTATAGGGGGGCAAGCACCCTATCTCGAATAAGAAATCCAGCCTGGACCATAATTCCTGTTTCTTATTATTAATTAATAGGTGCCCTGTGCTACTTGTACCGAGGGTGGACCAAAACTAAAGGTGAAAAACTTTTTTACTACTACAAGTTTGTCCTCAATGACATTGCTTTTTTTCGGGGGTTATTATGGTTTATGTGTACGAATCTACCAAGCAAAAAATAAGGCATCGACGATTGCCATGTTATCAAGCGACTAATGATAGGAAGAGCGTGCAGCAGTACGAGCGTACAGCAGTACGAGCGTACAGCAGACGCTCGTACTAGTATAATGTAATAATAAATCTGCACGCGGTCGCACAGCTCCTAGTATTGCAGTTCCGACACACCCCTTACCCCAACAGCCCGGACAGTTGGTCGATGCTGCTGCAATAATCAACGTTTTTCGACATTATTTCTTCACTCAGAAGTCCCCCCGGGGCTATTAACAGGGAATACTCTAAAAGCAAATGAAAATTAACATCCCAATATTTTATTTTGTGTTTCGTCCAGTTATCGATGACAACACTTTGTTTTCCATTCTGTCGTGTGCTGTTTCCTCTTCTTGTCGCGTGCCTTCGGGCATGGACTACAGTACTACCTCGTAAATATCAACTAAACACGAAACCGCCAAAGCAAGTACCAGGTACCGCACACCAAACGCGGTCACGATAAACCTTACGACAAAATCGTAGGAATGCACTCATGATCATGTACTCGCCAGCATGAGAGGTCGTCGCATCCCTAGTCGTGCCCTTAGTAGTAAGGTGGGACAGAGTACAACGGGTCTCCGGCCACACAAATAAATAAAATGGAGTACTGATACCGAAGGATCTCGCCGGCCGCAACAAAAACCGTAGTACTACAGTAATACTAGCAGGGGGGGTAGGAGACTACTACTTGTACGATTGACTGGCCTTCCTGGTCCCGGCAGCTGAATACCGCGCCTCCACGCTCGACTTATGCCTTTTGCTGCCAAGTCTCTTCCCCGCGGGCAAACGTACAGTGTCCGGGTTGCCCACGACAACTCCCGTCCCCGACCCGATCCTTGCTGCCTGCTCTACTTGGGCCTCAAATGTCGCGAACATGTGACGCAGTGTTTCAGGGTCCACAGTGTCTACCCCCTTCGCCACGATTGCTGTGCTTTTCTTCAGGAGATCTACGTACAACTTGCGACGGTCTTGTACCGTAGGCCCGTGCTCCTTCATTCGCACTAGGGTAGAATCAATGGTCTCGCCACTACGCTCCTGTGCATCATACAGGTTTTCCCCGCCACTACGCTGGGATGCAGCGTTCTGGACTGCCTTAGTGTTGACTCTACGATCGTGCAAGGCTTCCAACACCTTGGCCTGGACGGCTGGTGCAAGTCCCGCATCTGCAAGAGGGGTGCAATACGAGAATGGTGGTGTTAAGCCGATGGTTGCTTACCACTTATTCGACAGATTTGGTTGTTTGCTGCTAGTGGCCGACGCTCGATTCGCTGTCGCAGACGCTCGATTTCGTCGGCGTGGGATCACGGTGCCAGGTAGCATGGAATCAGGGGGCCAAACGGGAGAGGGGTGCAAACATGCGTGTTTCTGTGAAAGTGTGTGTGTTTTCGGACCAATGACACACCCCGAAACATCAGTAGTTGACCAATGGCAGGGAATTGTCGAATAACTCGTGATTTCTACTCGTTAGCTGACGGGATATAGAGCCTCACAACATGAATGATATCTACGAGAAAATACGTAGCTCTTTCTAGTCTACCGGCGTCAGCCGCACCATGAAACTAAGGGCCCATCCAAACGAAGAAAAACGAAAGCTAAAAACAAAAGCTGAAGAGACAAACGAAATTTGCTCGTTTTGGGACACAAGAGAATGGAGTACAAACGCAGGACACGCGTGAAAAACAAAAGCTAAAATAAAAAACGCAATAGAGACGACGGTCGTGGTGGAGCACCAGCACGGATTCACAATCCAGCTGCGGTAGAGGCGGCGCACAGCCCTGAAAAAAATAGGGGAGTGTGCCCACACGGCTAGTCCACGATATATTACTATTTGCTGCTGCAAGGGCGCCGGCATCCTGAAGCGCGAGATCTGCGCTCGATAAAGTACGGGTGCTGTTCAAACAGCAGCATCACTTGCTAGAACATACGATTTTA
This sequence comes from Nereocystis luetkeana, assembly GCA_031213475.1. NCBI lineage: Eukaryota > Phaeophyceae > Laminariales > Laminariaceae > Nereocystis > Nereocystis luetkeana. The sequence goes on along the minus strand of JARUPZ010000026.1, from coordinate 187,329 downwards.
TTCAGAACAGCAATGACGGCACCAGGGGTATGTTACTTGTGTATTGTCTGCTCTCTGTCTTCTGGCTGTCTAGTCTAGTCTACGGGGCGTTCGTAGCTGTGGGTGTCGCTACGGCCTCGCTCCTCGCTGTTTGTTACGAGGTTATACCTGTTGAGCTACACAGTCACTGACTGAGTACCTCAACATGTATAACCTGTGACTGAGTAGTTCGTTTTAGCTTTTGCTTTCTAGATAAAATTTTAATTCCAAAATTATTAATTTAATGGAGAAGCTACAATAAAATCCGCCGGTCTCTTGGGCCCTCATTTTTTTTAATTTGGCGAACCAGAACGAGTGCATCTTCATATCTCATCGTCGCTTTTTTTTGTGTTTAGCTTTTTGTTTCTACATAGCTTTGATTTTTAGCCTCAAAATGCTCCGTTGGGACGAGCCCTAACAGCGTCGGCAAGGGCAAAGAAAAGCCAAATGCCAAGCCACTATCGTAAGCTTTGCTACAGCTTGACAAAACTCTCTACACGCCACCTGCCTGTGAGTTTCGCCGCCTCAGCCTTCATTGGCGATGACAGAGGCGCCCTCATCTGGTCCTGAACGTCCATCGCCGCTTTGTCTACCTCATGCCCGTGCTCCAGCACCATCGTCGTCAGTCGGGGGTGCTTGTTCACCAGGCATTTAAGAGGCCATCGTCCGGTTATCTGCAGGGGAAATCGGTGGCCATATTGATTTAATGGTGTCTACTAATAATATATAGAATGCCGCGTCATCATCGTTTCGCCGGCAATTAATGCGCCTGCATCAATCCAACGTAACCCTCATGCAACCAAGGTGACGAGCAAAATGTAGTTCTCGCATGATTCATCAGCGTGTGCAAGCACAACTGATTGAGTTCCAACGCGATAAACCGGGTTTGTGTTTAGCAGCACCAGGTACATTCGTAGACTACCAAGCAACAATTGAAAGTATCCCGGTCTTCAGCTAAGAACGAGACACGTGTACAATATGAACGTACTACTGTACATACGAAGCTGCACCCTACCTTAAAGCCGCAGCCAGTCCTCTGGCTCGAGGCTTGCCGTGGCACCCTGTGACAACCTGGTGCAGACGCAAGGCAGGGCATGTAAGCCGATAGATTATTCACCGCTGTTAGACGCCATGCCCATGATGCTCCCTACGGTAAACACGAGTGCCTAGGGCAAACACGACTGCCTAGGGCAAACACGACTGCCACTATTATACTACGAGCAAAAGCGAGTTTGTGATTAGCACCGCGCCAAATATGAAGGAGCCCTTTTGTCTCCCTTCGAGTACGAACGGTATCCGTACGAAGAACCTGGTACTGGTATGATACAAGAAAACAGTCTATGGACCCTGGACATAAAAAAAAGAGGTCAAAACAGCACGGCCCCGGTCGGGGCTAGCATGCTAGAAGCTGGAAGCCGATAAGTGTAGACAGCAGTACCAACACAAAATACGTAGCAACGCAAACAAGTTGACGACAGTTAATAAAGATCCTGCTGAGCAAGTTTCTAGCGACAGCATATTCTACTGTATCTTTATTAGAAACCGCAGGTTCATATCCTACCCTTCTATCCAGTCCTTCTACTCATTCCTCATCGAAGACTCACCAGGGGCACTCCTCCTGCGTTCGGCCTGCAGGTCGGTCTGCCGGTTCCGCATGCCATGCACGCATTTCCATGCGACCATGACAAGGCGGCTTCCACTTCCTTTCTCCCTTCTTGAAGACTCACGTGCAAGCTTCACACCATGTTTCGCGCAAGTCTGCTTCACCACCGATTCCAGGTCCTCCAAGTTTGTTCCCTCCATACGAATGCTCCATACGAATGTTGTTCAGCGCAACACGCAACGCTTCCGCGGAGTACGAGAACTGCGGACGCCGAACGCAAAGAGCGGTGATTATACAGCGTTATGAATGGTGTCAACGTTGGCAGGTGCGTGTTATCCACCACCCCTACGAGTACTGCTGAAACAGAGGATGAAGCTGGTTTACCGTTGGCTACCTTGGACATTTTCACCGTTAAGTATACGTATCATACTATCCATCATATGTACCATATTCAACAGACAATCGTGTTGGCGGAGAAGGGCCGTAGAAAAGGAGGACAACACAATTGCACCTGCTGGGAATGTACTACTTTTTGTGTTGTATATCGTACACGGTCGAAAACAACTGTTTCTCTGTACCCATGCTGCTGCTACTATGATACAGTATGCTGCTGCAATACTGCTGCTGTGCAATTTGTTAGGCTGGGGGAGGGGGGAACTGCTGCTGTTCAGCAAAAGCCCGTATTTACTACGTATGTCACCAGGATCAGTGTGCTTTTCTGCGCGCGGTTACAGCAAGAGTATACAATACTTCGTATGAGTGCTGCTCCCTGCTTGTGCCACCACCGCAGCCCGCCCCTCTATTTCCAAGTAATGCGTGATCTCGCCGCATCCGGCCCCCTGACCTTGCCCCCCCGCACCACGACGAGCGCGGGCCGGCGCGGCGCGAGACGGCCGGTTTCCCCTTGTCTGCACCCTTCCCCCCTACCCACGGCGAAATCCGCGGCCGAAATGCCCCAGGGTGGCGCGCCCGTTTGCGACATACAACACCAACAACAACACCAACAACCTGCAACATCGGCCTACAACCTACCAGGTACAACGTGGTACAACGTGGACCTATGGCCTACGGCTTACATTGTGTCTCACTATTACAGCTACTGTAGTACCCGTACACAAGGGCACTGCTGTCAATATCGTATCATACGAAGAACAGTTTTACACAGCTCGCGGCAGATCATCGACTCCCGTTGGATGGTCTAGATTTTTCAAGCCAGATGCATTTCCGATCTTATGCCATCTAGCTCACGTTGCCCGATCGGAGCGGTATAATCTGCATGATCTCCCAGAGGTCTGGGTTGGATCTGTACTACAGCATGCAGATCCTGCACAACCTCTCGCAACCGCAGGTATGGAACTACTAGTTGTACTAATGGGTGATCTAGATCATTATATTATGTTATTAATAGTAGATTATCTAGATCATCTACAGCAGTACCAGTAGATCATTATCAGATTATCCACAGCAGTAGTAGATCATGATCTGTCCGAGGTGTGCAAGTATTATACAGTCAGTACAGGACAGCTAATAAGAAACAGGCTAATACGAAAGCCAGGCTGATATTTAAAGGAAAATATTAAATTCATGAGGCGTTATCTTGAAATTAGTCTAGAAAGCACCCTCTCTCAAATAAGAAATCCAGCCTGGACCATAGTTTCTGTTTCTTATTAGGTGTCCGGTACTCTGTACCAACAACACTGTTCGCGTCACAAAACAAACTCCGACCAACTCACCGTATTTGTGTCGCTCTCGGCATCCACGTTCTGCGCCGGGTCACCGTCACTCCTCGGAGTCGCCGGCGCATCGCCGCCGTCTGTAGCGCCGCTGCCTGCAGCCGCTGCACTGCTGTCGACACCGATGCCACGCGCTCTCGGAGTCGGCGACGCAGGGTCTGCTCTTGCGCAAAAAAACGAAAAGGCACCCTCCTCGCTGGTGTCATCCACTTCGATTACCGGTACGCCCCCGTCACACGTCGGGCCACTCGCCCTCGCAGGAGTCGACGCCGCGCCGTCGTCGTCATCGCCTGCAGCTCCTGCAGCTCTCGCGCAGAAAAAGGAAAACGCACCGTCCTCGCTGGTAGCGTCCACTTCGATCATACCTCCTCCGTCACTACCTGCGCTACCCGCGTCTTCCGCATCGTCGCCTGCGGAAGAGTTCCCTACTATATCGAACAGAGAGGTCATCGCAGTCACTGCGCGTGCCCTGTGCCTTACGTCGAGACCTGGTGCTGGTCTACTGCTGCTGTGCCTGGTGCTGGTCTACTGCTGCTGTGAATTGTTGTGAACTGCTGTTTTGAGGCCGGTGTTTCGTATTTGAAAATGGGTTTGTAGTGGATTGGTTCTCGAGGCGTTCGGCGCCTGCACAAATATTTTTGCAGGATGCGCCTGCACATAGCACGCGCCGGATCTGAGTTACGAGTTGGAAAGAGAGAAGAAGATGGGCAACATGGGATGAGAAAAAAATAAATAAAAATGTGACCGCCGCGTGTACCCCTAACCCCTATATTTTACGGCTACCCAAAATATTGTAAACCCTCTGAAGGATGAAGCTGAATGTGTAGCGGAAGGTGATAGGACAGCCCGTATAACTGAGCAGCACCGCAAATTCACGAGTCTTCGGAGGCGATGAACGGCGATGGGAGTGGGGGAATGGCCTTGGGTAATGGTAATGGTGAAAACATGACGGTGGAGATGGATTTGCAGGCCTTGGTGATGGGGAGCGAGAGCCTTCTGTCGCATATCGCTCGTCCGGACGGCATCCCTCGCCTTACCAAGAGCTTGGCTGAGATTGTGAGTGGTATCCTGGGTATCGCTTGGTTGTGTGGACTTACAGCAGTGTATCTGGGTCGGCATTGCTGGGTGTCTTGTGGTTTCCGAGGCCGTGTCCTTCTCCCGGCCGTGAGGTACGGCAGCCGTGTGTGTACCTGTCCGCGAGGTAACACTTTTGCGGGCCCATTGGTTCTGTGCAAACGGCCACTCCGTTGGCTCATCATGTCAGGGTTTAAAATATTATTGGTACTGGCTCTGGTGTGCAATATGCTGCTGCTCCTGTTGTTGCTTCTGCTGCTGCTGCTGCTGTGCTGCTGCTGTGCTGAGGTATAATAGAGCTCGTAGCAGTATCCGGGGTAGTCAACACGCTCGACCTAAATATCAGGCAGCTTAGCTTGCAAGGATAGCTTCCAATGAAAGCTCGTTTTATTGTTTTTTCAGTGCACAAGGCCCTCCTGGTGATCCGTGCCCCATTTCGATGTCAATGGATGTACGACTACAATCAACGTACCAGTACAAGCGTACGGATAGCGTGTCTGCAGTGTACCATGCACCAGAATGTAAAGCTATCATCCCCAGGCAGGCGAGGGCGCCATCACGTCACCCATCGCTACATCTCTTGACGGACAACGAGTTAGGCGATGGTGAGGATATCGATTGTTTCGCCATGCCTCGAGGAAAGTGCACACCGCCGTGAATCAGCTCTGCAGATTTTCGTGGTTTGGTATACATGTGTGTATAGACTTGACTTGAGATTCAGTACTTCCGTTCCCCTCGCTGCCTCGGCAAGGAATGCTGCGAGGCATGCCCTATCAGGCTAATAGCGAGAGGGGCAGGTCGTTCTGGTGGGTGTAACGCCGGACTCACCCTCAAGGAGTGATACCTTCTTGCTGCTGCCTGTGGCCGCGAGGCTCAGGCGGCAGTAGAGTTGGGTCGTACGTGGTGCGTCAGGCACGGAGACCTACGATTCGCGCGTCTTTTTTAGGCAGCTGCGGCAGAGCAGCTATGCTCAATCGGGGTGTCCGTGCGCGGAGGCAGGCGCCGCCACAGGCCACACTACGGCACAGTCTATTGCGCCGGTAGGAGGCTGGATTCGACGACGAGGGAGGAGGGAGACTGAGCGTCGACGTGCGGGGAAGAGACGGATTGACCTCCCCCTGCGCGAGAATTTTTATTTTTCAGATCAGAACCGCAAGTGCGAGGAGCATTCGTTTTTCAGGATGACGGAGAAAGGGAGTCGACTGGAAGGGGATGGCAACGAGTGCACACGCAAAGGAGCGGGTGGATTGGGCCAAGGCGATGAGGCGGCCATGAAGAGCGGCAGGAAGACGGTGCACGGAGACCCATGATCTGCGCGCACACTATCATCACGAGAGAAGCAGTCATAGTTGGTTTTTTCCTGGTATTGTTTTTCACGAGGCAGAATAGTATCTACCGGTACTCGTCACTGGTATTTGTAGTTTAACGAATTGTATACCCTTCATGGGGAATAACCTACGCAAATATCAGGGACGTGGTATCATATCTGTGCTGCAACTTTATTGTGTCAGACAGTCCAGGAAGAGATGGCGATCGTTGATTTCGTGTGGTAGTAAGGTTCGATTGCTCCTTTTTTCACTGCATATCCGCGAGTCTTCACTCTGTCTGACAGCACTCCAGATAGCAGGCAGGTGTGTTCCTCTTTCGTTTTCACGACTACCGTGCGTTTCGTACGGTGCAGGCAGCACTTCAGACAGCATCCGCTGTAGTCAGCAGCCACGAGTTGGTTAGTGGTGGGAACGGGGGTACTCTATGTTATAATTGAGAGGATATACCCGCGGCCATGTTAGTTCAGTTTGCACATTGGTTTTAGCTCGTGTGCGCTTTCTTCGTCTCGTGTATTTTGAGGCAGCCGAATTTTCGATTTTTTGTTTTTCGGATCTTCCTATTGATAGGGCTCCAGCACCTTTGTGTGACCACGGACTCCTTCGTCAGAGAGTTAATGTGAGGAAACAACAACAACAGTATCTAAATATCTTCGTACGAATACGTACCAACGCACGTGACGGGAGTATTACCCGGCATGGCTTCTTCCTATCCTTTTTCTCGACGAAATCAGTTCCGATTCCAAAACTATTAATAATACCAACTATTATTATTAATAAAATATTATGAATACTCGGATCATAGAGTGGAGTGTTTGCGAAAAAGTGTGTTCAGAATTTACGTTCTTCCCGCTAAAAGTAAGTTCCCTTCCCATCATGATTTTGCTGTGTTTGCGGATGAGCTGAACCAACATCCTGCAGGCGACGCCTCCGAAATAGAGGTGGGAAGTGGGGATGTGTGGCAACGCGGCAAACAACCAAAGGACAAAAAAACACACACACACACACACACAGCGTGCGAGTAGCAACGGCAGCCCAGCAACGATATGGGCGGCAGAGTTGACCGCAGTGCCGCCACTGCCATCCCACGACAAGCAACAGCACAGCAAGCGGGCTAGCCGCAGCTCGGGGCAGCATCAGCTTGAGCAAAAACAAATAAGCAGCATCAGCTCCACCACCACCACCACCACCACCACCACCCGCCTCCATTGTTTTATTGCTGCCGCTGCGCTCGGCCTACGCGCGCCACAGCGCCGGTGTGCTCCGCCGCTAATTCTCCAGCTACACCTCTCGAGCCTCTGTGCTCCCACCGGTTGTCGTGTTGTGTACAGCAGGCGCAGAGCAGCATGGCGCATGGAGGCATGGAAGACACTCGGTGTTTTAATGCCCAAAGATGCGTTTTGCGTCGGGATAATGCTCGGTGTGTGTAGGCCAATGAAACAGGGAGACAAAAAATACCTCAACTTTCGATCAAATCCTACCTCCCCTGATAACGTGCTGTTTGCCGTTATTTTTCTAATTTCTTCAAACTTTTACTGTCACAGCTCAGGGACTTTAGTTTTTGGACAAGTAAAAGTTGAAAAAAAAGACGCAAACACGCCAATGATGTCTGCTAATGCGCTGGAGGCTCAGGAACACGGTTGAAATTGATGAATTTGGAGACAAAATATTTCCGAATGACTGCCAAACCGTCCATCGAATGAAAATCTGTTGCACGATCGGACCACCTCGTGCTCGTACTATTAATACAAACGTACTGATACCTTGTCTGTGGCGTACCATGTACCAGGTATATACCAAGTACCAGACTGCAAGCAATCATCCCCAGGCAGATAGCCGACGCCCCCGGTGGCTTCGTAGGTGGTCCGCGTGCCTACTAAAATCAACTTCGTGGGTTCAAGTCCCACCGAGTGCATACTCGTAAGGACTTTATCATGAAAATTGGTTGGCGGAAAGCGCGAAACTGTTATCAATATCAATAGCAACATTCGATAAAAATCGACGAGCAGTGGGAATGCTGAACGCTATGCGCGATAAAAATGAAGGCACGTGCCAGGGGGGAGAAGGAATGACGCCTGTGACCTCGGCTTGCCCAGAAGGAGACCGCTGAAGGTGAAACTCCTACGAGTTAAGCTGGAAGGTGAAAGTGCTGTGCAACAGGATGAGGTTCCGCGACGTGCGCTTGATTTTAAGTGTGCACGTGGAAATGTAAACCTAATGCATTGCATGTATTTCCTGGGTAACACCGCACGCTGCACGCACGTACGAAACCAACGGCACCGCGGCTGTCAGAAAGGCCAGAGTTTGAAGCGCTGATGCTGTTGTGCTGCTCTTGTACCGTTGCCGCTGTTGTCGTATAGTAGTGCGTGCCATCTAGGCTAGGCTAGGCTAGGCTAGGCTTCCCCCTTTGTTTTTGAAATACCGAGGAAGTGTGGGTGTGTATCGTCGCCCTCCCCCCTGCGCAGGCAGCATCCAATGGACTATAATAGCTTTCTTGAGATGATGTATGATGTATGATCTCTTCTTCGTTCATACCAAGTACTTCCTACTGCGGTAGGTCGGTACGAAACGGCAGCAAACACGCCACGCACACGCACCCACACAAATACACCGTCCGTGACCGTTACAAAAGGAAGACATCGATGTGCGACTGCTGTTGTTCCGTGGCTGTCATATGGTACTGTAGAGAGCTTGAGGAATAGTGTGACCATACATGATACAGCAGCAGCCAGAACGTAGCACAGCAGCTGTAAATTATTTAATTGTGGGATTTCCATCGTCCTGCTCGGCTCTGGCTCGGCGGAACGCCTTTCCGTGACTCCTTGCAAGATTGGGCGACTTTGAGCACCCAGAGTACGCGCCACGGAGGCCGGGCGGGACCCACACGTGCATCATGATGTACGCGCGGACCCCGTGCGCCCCCCCCAGCCGCGAGCGAGAGAAACGACCCTCGGCCGCAAGAGATTAACTTTGTGTTCCGCAAAAAACAATACCTGGTACCGTTTTTGTTGTTTTTTATGCGTAGGTATACATTCAGAAAGGATATGAGTATGTAGCCGTAAGTACCGATACTCCCCATGTCATATCAGGGTCAGGTCATCCTTGTTGCAGATAGATAGCTCCATCGCTTTAACATGTTGTGGAGTGGACGTATTAATTAGACCCTTTTTTTTCGTGGCGGATTCGATGGCTGTGGCAACTATTAATATGAACAACACACGGCACGCCCACTAAATACCCGAGTACTGAGAGTAGTGAGAGTATCGCTGTACTGGCGGCCTAAATACTGCGAGTATTACTGTGCTACGAAAGTCCCGAATACTGTGAATACTCGGAGTGCGAGCAGTACAGAACCTCGAGTACAAGCAGTCCCCTTAGCACTGTACAAATACCCAATACGGGCAGTACTCAGAGTACCCAGGGTACTTAACCGAGAAATACTACTGTAGTACTCGCAATATACTTCGTATACTCCCAAAATACTGCCGCTACTGAGAAGTGCGCCAGTTGCTCCCCCCCGAAAGAGATTGCTCCAACTCCCACTTGGGGCCATGCAGCACGGGCGAATGTTTGCTGAATAAAATGGGGATGAAATAATCGAAACGGGGCACAGATATATCGATGTATACTTCATACTCCGAGCATACTGCACACATGGAAGCCGGCGTCCTCGGTGGCTTAGTAGGTAGTCCGCGTGCCTACTATTAATAAGATCAAATTCGTGGGTTTAAGTCTCACCGAGTGCTTACTCGCAAGGACTTTTTCTTGCGTAAAAATTGACTAGCGAAATGCGCGAAAGCTCGAGTTAGCTACATTCGATGAAAATCGACGAGCAGTGGGAATGCTGAACCCTATGCGCGACAAAAATGAAGGCGCGTACCGGGGGGGAGAAGGGACGGCACCTGTTACCACGGCTTGTCCAGAAGAAGAACGCTGAGGGTAAAACCTCCTCCCTTCGTACGAGTTGAGCTGGAAAGTGAAAGTCATGATTGAATTAAAAAAAATGAAGGTATTTTGGAACTGCGAGTCGCAGTACGACTATTAATAGTACCAAGGGACGAAACACTGCCAGCACTTGCAGTACCCACAGTACAGAAGCCTACAATTCTTGAATTGATTTACACGGAGTATGATATCGACATCATCTACCCAACCCCGAAATACTCGAGGCCGGAAGTATCCGCAGTGCTAAACCTCGAAATGGAGCAGGAGCACTCGCAGCATACGCAGTACGTACGTACACCCGAACTAGTGCAGGTGCGCGGGTTATTCCCAGGCACTGGGAGTATGCTTCGACAATAGTACCGAGGCATATATAAGTAATCGGTAAAATGCCAACAGCAGCAGTACATACAAAATATACCGTACAAGTACTGTTACGAGAAATATATTACCAGGTAGGACTTAGGGCAGTTCTGGTGATATACAATTATACACCAGGTACTGGATACCAGAGAGCATATTATATTATTTTTACGAAGTGATAGTAGGATGATACGACACAGGACCCAGCAGTACGATAGGACACATAAGACTTGAACGTCGAGGAAACGAAAACTAAGGACGAAACCCAATTCTACCATCCTCCACACCACCCACCTCGTGTCGTCAGATGGACAGCCACACCAGAGCTGTATTAATGTATTAATGTTATATCAGTAGATCAAAGGTCTAATAGGGCCGAAAATCACCCAACCGTTGATACAAGACAGAAATCTGATTTACTGCTGTCAGAAGCAGGAGACTCGGGTCTTGCATGCCTTCTGTGGGTAAAGTAGTATACCGGCTTACCTTCAGGTGCCGGGGGGGCGGAAGGTCCAAGGCACGGTTAGCTTAGTGCTACACTTGCTTGTTTATGTAGCGGGTGCGCCCCTCCTGAATGATTCAATGATACCAGATGGCAGTAGTGCCAAGTAGACCAGGGGGTGAACCTACGTCCGCGGTGGAGTATTTGATGGTAGTGGTAGTAGTAGTAGTAGTAGTAGTAGTAGTAGTAGTAGTAGTATGCAAGGGAATCTCCTCATCGAAGGCGTTCATTTATGTCATGTCGTGACTCTCTGTTTATGTTACGGAGTGCGTTCGTGGTCCAAAGAAGGCACAAGGAATGCCATCGAGCTGCTACCATCCATGATCACGGCGTCCTCCAAGCCGGGAAACCTCATCATCCCCGCCCCACCACTAACCCTAACCCAGCGACACTAACCCTAACCACATCACACCACATCACATCACATGTTGCAGTAGCACTGCTTGCTGTAGCTTGCCAACAGGGTATCAGACTACCAGTTATTTAGTTTTGACGCTGTACGCTTCCGATAGATACTACCAGGTACAGCAGTATATTAGGTACCGCCATCTATAGGTTAAATTGACACACGACACGGGAACGTGGAAGTGTGGTGAGCTTAACCCTTTTGGAACTGCAGTCCCATTTTGGGGACAAACCAGTCTAATTTCAAGTAGTTTGTCCCCAAAACGGGACTGCGGTTCTAAAGGGGTTAAGCTTTGTTTTTACCAATCCGCCGGAGGATAACAAAAAAGGTACCGCCACACAACGTATCACACTTTATAGCTTAAAAAAAAAGCTGCTGTAAATCGCGCTAAATACTTTCGTTACGTAGGCCGTTTCCTATGCGGTTCATTTTTTGAGCTTCAGATTTGACCCGATCGCATTTTCAGATGTGAAGTTGGCAAATCGAAACGGTCTTCCTATGCGGAAAAATCAGATTTATTGCGTTTGTGGAAATTCGAGCAAACGCCAAGACCAACTGCTGTTTTTGTGGTTTGGCGCCGCGAAGACACGCGCTGGGTGCGCTGCCCTGCGCGTAGGACCCAAGCGTGCGAGCCAAGGCTGACTGCCTCTGGTCTGGCGGCAAAGAGACGTGGCGAGTGCGCTAGAGCCAACCTGTCTTGGTACTTTGTGTTCCATTTTTGACTTGACTGCTGCTGCTGTACGAGTACAGCAGTGTAGTCTACGAGTACCTATACGTATCCACGGAGAGGTACGTGCCGAGTGCGCTTCTCTTGGTCTCTAGGCCCGAGCCCGCACCAGGCGACTGTAGTCTGGTCACGGAGGGACGGGCCGCCCGAGCGTCGGGCGCGAAGTAACGTCGCTATACCGCTCTGTCACCATCCAACTCATCGATCGTTCTGCTGCTGTTGTTTGCTGTCATGGATAACATCTTGAGTTTAGAGAGCACGTCATTTTTCGATTGGAAAATCTGATGACCGACTTGGGTCATCGGATTCTCAAATCGAAAAAAATCAGGTCGGATTTTGCATATTTGGACTGCATGACCAGGGGCATTCGTTTTTGAGATCGAAAAACACAAATCTGAAGCTCGAAATCGAAGCGCATAGGAAACAGCCTTACTCCTACGACGATTGCGAGAATATGTAGTATCGTTTTGATTTTGATCACGGTTAATCGGCTTCCTTTAATCTTATCGCACACCGTGGTAGGCCTTGATCTCCGGGTACGAAACGGTGCTCGAGAAATCTGGGCTGCTCATCTGCGCGATTACACCATATGACGTCGTCTCTCTACTGCTACGCGTCCGAAACGCTACTACTGCTGTCTGTACCTCGAATACGATACGCAGGAGCGGGGATCGCTGAGGATGGGAGCGGAGGCGTCTGCCCGGAGCCGGCGGGAGGCGCTGTCGTTGGGTGTTACGGCCGAAGTTGCCGAGCAAAAACAAGAGCTTAAGGGAGGGGTGAGTTATACTTAGGAGGGCACCATGTACGTAACGGTTCACGAAACGGTCAGTATTGCTGTAACACGTCACGAATGGTTACGTGTTGCAAGTTACAAGCAAGATACGTGGTTTTTGTTGTTGGATAAATATGTACATGTTCCGGTTCGCAGGAAGTGGTAGCGGTCGTTGGTAACAGCCAAATTGCCGAAGATTGTATATAGATATCAAGGCTCGAGGAAGGGGTGAGACGTGAGACAATGAGAGGAGGCACTCTCGAACGGTGTTTGAAACGGTCGGTATTGTCGTTACATCTTACACGGTGGCCAAAGTTACCGAACAGAAAGAAAATATCAAGGATCAAGAAAGGCGTGGGTCATGGAGGGAGGGCGCTCTATTTGGGATGTGCAAGCGATCGGTGCCCCCGCTCTCCTTTCCCCGTTGCCTTGCGTTTCCATCACAGATGTGAATGTCCTTGTCACGGTTCGGGAGAATCCTGGTTAGTTGTAACCGTCGGAGGCAACGGCCACGCTTTCCTAACAGAAACATGAGCTGGAAGCAGGAAGGAAGCTTTGGTTGTCGAGTGGTCTCAGTTACAGCTGCCGATACGAAAAGTGTTGTTTTTACCAACCTGCCATAGTCGATGTGTCCAACACGTTTCGCTATTGCTGGGGAAAACAACAGTCATAATCAAACGGGGGGTGTAAAAATTGAGGGGAGACGCGTAGGATTTGTGAGTTTATCGTGGGTTTTGATCGGTATAGCCCCTCGTAAAGAGCGGCAAGCGGTTCGACCGCTTGACTCACCGCCCCCTTGGCAAAAAATAACATATCAAGGCCAAACGGGGCCTTAATGAGCCCAAAGAGACCTGTTCCCTACTGCTGTAGCAACTTTAAGCACCAACAAATGCTCGCTTTTCGCGCAATGTTGTTTTAAGTTTTAACGTGTTTCCCCTCTCTTGCAATATGTTTTCGGTTTTGTAATTTTTGGTTTCGTTTGAGCTTTTTAACGTTTTTTCGTTCGTGGACCTACTACGTATGCTTTTGGGATTTGTTTTGCCTTTTTACAACTGTTTTTCGGTGCCTTGTGCCGCGTATTGCAGAGCATGCTGGCGAGGAACAGGTTCGACCCCGAAGCGCTGGTGCGTGTGGTAAACGCAGTCCAACTGAGGGTGGGCTTTCAGCCACTTCAGCCCCTCGGAGAGACAGACATCGAGGTAAGGAGACTGCTTACGTAGAATACGAAGAAATAGACTGGTACAAAATAATTTCGAAGTTTCCAGTTTTTTTCTGCCATTCTCTGGGATACTTCTAAGAAAAATCTGGAGATGCTGGAGATTTTCGTTCGTCTGGATGTGTTTGTTAGTTGACTGGTTCCATTATTTCGTTCGCCCGTTCATGTATTCGCTCCGTTTTTGGTTCCATGATGTCGCTCGCTAGTTTGATTCGTCGATTCCTTATTGCTTTACTTCCCCCAGCTGGTTCCGTAAATGTGTTGTTGATTCAATCGTTTCCCTGTCGTTCGGTGATAACTTTGGTTATTTTGCTGCATAATTTCGTTCGTTTGTTGGATACATGATGTCGTTCGCTTCTTCTTGATCCGTTCGCTCGGCTATATTATTTCGGTCGTCAGTTCCATAGCTTCGTTGGTGTGTGTTCGTTTCGTGTTGGTTCCATGATTTGGCTCGCACATTGGTTCACTGGGTCCTTATTTATGTTGGTATAATTGGAGGTGCCCCATGTTAGTCGGTTCGTTCGTTGCTCCCACCGTTAGGTTTGGTAGTTCTTGTGTGGCTCATTGACCCTAAAAAATCTGTATTCTGTTTGTTGGTTTCCAAAAGTTATTCGGTTTACGTTACTTCGTGTATTGGTTCCATCATTTGGTTCGCTAAGTATTCGGTTCGTTGTCCCCGCTAGCCCGTTCTGCTGTTCTTTGGTTCCAAAAAAACGTTGGTTTGTTTGTCGGTTACATACTTTGGTTCGTTACTTTTTTTCGTTCGTACACCATAATTTTAGTATTTCCTTCGTTGGCCCCGTCTATTGGTTGGTTGGTTTGTTCGTTTGTTGGTTCCAATATTTGGTTCGCTAGTTATTTGGCCCCCTGGCTCCATGATTTTGTTGCTTAGTACCTGATACAATGGTTTTCTAATTTCGTTGGCCTGTGTGTTGGTTCCATGATTCGGTTCGGTAATTGTTTGGGTACAGGGCTACCTGGGGCACCACCACGACATGATCGTGGCGACGGCTATCGATGAGACTAGGAGGGCTGCTGAGGACCGATCCCTCGTCCGGCAGAGGGAGTGGGAGGTGGACTCGTGGCGCCAGGCGAAGAAGGTATAGGTGTTGTAGGGGTCGTGGTGCCGAGGGGAGTTGCGTGGCGAACGATAGAACGGGTTCCCCGCGGGGCATACTGAAACCGGCATTGATATGAGAAGTCACTTGGACACCATCCCCATCACTGCGACGATCGAGTAGTAACTACTACCAGGTAAGTATTAAGGGTATGTCCTTAACCTTGTTGGAGCTTCTATATACAGTAGCTTGCCTTCATGGGAAAAAAATCGGATAATGTGACGATTTCAGCATCGTCATTACCAAACGGCCCCCTATTATAGCTTTAATGATAGCTGCTGCCGCAGGATGTGTGTCTTTCAAATATAACATCTTGTCTCCTATTCTACTACTGTGAGGAGTGCAGTATAAGGGGCAGTACGACCCCCGAGCAGCTTGGCGATGATACTTGTGTTGCTGCGCGCTCTTCCCTCGAGGTCGCACTCGTCACTTATTCGGTGGCCTAACCCTAACCCATACTATAATCAAGTTGATCCAGACACGTATGGGCCTGAAGGCATCGGTAACAGCCTAAAGTGAGTTATCATATACACAAGCCGTAGCGTATTGTTTTGATGACGTTATCGTGCTTGTGCATCCTTGTCAGGAGTGTACCGTGAGCCTCATCATAGAGATTGCGCACATGTGTGCATAGCGTCATTTCGAGCTATTGCGTTTTCTATTTTAGACGGCGCCAACCCACAGCCAAAACGCGTACGAGGTTCACACAGAGTATGCACTATTGGTCATATTCACCTGATCAACCAACACGCAAGTTAACATTCATGTACCCTCCTGCCCAAGCTGCAAGCGATAGGTAATGTCTTCACACAACGCAACAGAGAGTAGCTGGCGCCGAGTAGAGGTTCGGGTAGAGTAAAACAGAAGTAATTCATCTCTCGCTGCACAGACGTCGAAGCTGCCTGCACCGGCGATTTCGTATCCGATGAAACCGCCTTGCCGCTTTAACCAACCCAAGAATCATACCAGGTAGTGAATTGTGCTTGCACTACGATGTCCCGATATTTAACTGGTATCTGCAAGACTGCTGTTGCTTACTTGACGACTAATACTGCTGCTGTACCTCCTCGCCGGTGGGTAGTTGTAACTGTCATCAACTGCGGTGTACCTTGGTGGGCAGCAAAAGCGTCAAACGCCATGCAAGCAGTATGCTGTTGTCACATGACCTCATGTCCAAAATATTGAGTCGGTGGTCACAAGACAGGCTAAACCAAACTCCAGCGGAAGAATCCCTGAGATAAAAAAAAAACTATAGTCGAATACTATTGTACGAAATACAGGCAGGTACACGTCATGGCTGAAACACGTCGTACACTTCAAACAGGCAAAAAAGCTTATATCAGCATATCAGCATATCGGCATATCAGCACACGACGATTCGTTCACAGTAGCGTAATGTTGTTTTCGAGATTTGCCCGGGCCGAACAGGACACGGAGATTCGGGCACACGAGGCTGGAAAAGAGTCGCTGGTTTTGCTATTATTTTGTGAGGGATGCATGTTGCGGCTCAAGAAACCGCCAACGGCGAAACCGCAAATATTGGAAGGCGTTGATTCAAGGGACTTTCGGGGAAACATAGGGGTGTTCATGTGAGGAGGCATTCCACAACAGGGGCTACCTTCGAAATCCCGCGAACGACAAAAAAAGAGCGGACGGCGCGTGGATTTACGAACGCGAGCGTCGCGTGTACCTGGTATCTGGCATCTCGCAAAATGCACATCCCTGATGTTTCTAGCGCCCGTCGTGTGTCAATTTAGTGTCAATCTAGTAACTCGTCTCTCCCGTTGCAAAGATCAGAAAATCCTCCTGCTGCTACCTCACACGGGGCGCGTGAGTGTAGTGACTCGGTCTGGTCCCGAGGGGATCAGGTGCGGCGGAGCTAGGGTTAGGTTTAGGGTTAGGGTTACGGTTACGGTTAGGGGTTGTCATCTCCTCCGGGTAGTGTAGGGCGTGTCGGAGATTCGGGCAGGCGAGCCTGGAAAAGAGCCCCTACTTTCTGGCGCCCATCATATTGGAAACCCGCTTCGCTCGTATTGTGTTGTTGTACACTACAGGCTCTGATGGGGGAAAGCTCGAGTGGAGGCTGGGCTGCAAGCGGCGGTCCTGGAGGTGCTCCCCAGACGACCCAGGGGGCAGCTTCCGACGATGCCGGCCGACTGCACCCGGCGAACCCGAGACCTGAGCAGGTGTTAGTGATATCGTTACGTCCAAGCGTTTTTGGATTGCTGTTTGATATTTATAGTCGTCGCTTTTACTCTTGATGTATACCTGGTATACGTTTCTGTTTGTTTTTTGAACATCAGCGGTCAGATCGCGTATTTCTGCGAAATTGATGTTTGCAAGCTGTGTGTGCTCCTTCGATCGCGCATGGATTTTTTTTTGTATTTTGTATGACCTCATGCACTTTATGTATATCCCTTCTCGATATCGAGGGGAAGTAATAGCTTGGCCATAGTAGGAGGTATATGCCCTCGGCGGCCGGCGAACCCATGACGAGATATGAGTTTTTTTCGTCTCTTTTTTTTTTTTTTGTGTAGTCCCCACTTTTTCATTTTGCCATCCAGCCCAACCATTGTAGTGGCGGGAGGTTTCAACCCCGTTTGCAACTTGGGACCTCTTTGGAAGGTTGGGTTGAATCGTTTTCGCATTGGTCCAAACGAGATTTACTCACACGTTACCCCCTCACCATTTTTTCGAGCTCCAAAACGCCTCCACAAACACAACGTTCGCTTATTTGCGGAAAACCACGTTTTTCTACGTCAACCTGGTTCCAATTTGTGTAGGAGCGCCTCGCGCGGACGGCAATGCTGGGGGTTGTTATGTATCTCTCGTCGTAGCCCACCCACCCATCCACCCACCCCCACTCCACCCCACCCGAGACATGTTCGTCAAATGTTTACGTCGGTAGATGTGTTCACCTTTTTTCGGCTGCACCCATGCATCCACGGGTTGGGGTCAAGCTACGGAGACTTGGGGTGGGTGGGTCCGCCGCCTTGACCCTTTTAGTACCGCCGTCCCGTTCTCGGGACTGTTGGGGACGATCTACTTGGAATTTGACTGGTATGTCCCCAACAACGGGACTGCAGTTTTAAAAGGTGCCCGAAGCCGAGATAGGATGGATGGTTCAGGACTATTACGGGGGACCATAGTTAATAGGACCAAATTTTGTGGGTGAAAATGGGTAATTATATGGGTTTTTATGTATACCGTAGGTCCTATTTACTATGGCCGCCCGTAATAGTACACGAATGCTTGAATAGGTACATACATCCCGCCTATGGGGAACGGTAGCAGGGTACCGTATTACTTTGTACCAGATGACAGGTAGTGAATGGCAGTACACGCCAATGGAGTTCCGGTGCGTTTGTCCCACTACCCGCTGCACAGAAATCAATGTGTAATTAAGAGCGAGTGTTTCGACTCAAGATTGTCCACGGGATGCTCTCTACCCTTTTAGAACCGCAGTCCCCTTTATAACAGGGGACAAACCGCTCCAATTATAAGTAGTGTGTCCCCTATAGTACACGGGGCTGCAGTCCTAAAAGGTTTGAGGGAGTAATCCCGGTACGTACGAAACTGGGCACATGTTTTCCTCTCTCTTTTTTTTTGCTCTTCGTAATATTCACGTGAGAAGTTCGCTGAGATACATATGAAATGGTTTTAACATATCGTGAGGAAAGCAAAGATCGGTCCCCATAGCCTGCATATTTGCCAGGTATTTCCAGGTACCAGGTACCAGGCGTGTGGTGAGCACACGAGCACTTGAGCACACCCATATGCTGCTGTACCACCCTAGTGTACGTAGCTATCCCGGGGCAGCTGAGGCCACGCTAGCTCCGCCACACCCTCATAACCATACGAGGCACGCGAGAGAGACTACAGGGAGGGATACGGTAATCTCGCACCTTCTACTCGTACGCACCAGCGCAGGAGACTGTTGTGCTAAGTCGAGCACGAGTACGATACAAATTTGTAGCCACGTGTGTTCATGTCGTACATCTGTACACACTGCTGGAAGTATGGTGTCGTTTAACCCATTTAGAACCGCAGTCCCGTTTTGGGGGACAAACTACTTGGAATTTGAGTGGTTTGTCCCCGAAACGGGACTGCGGTCCTAAAAGGGTTAAAGCGAAATGGAGATCGCACGTAAATATGGATACGAGTACATAGCGTACCAGAAGATGTAATACCTACCAGGTACTTTTCTACTCTGAACACAACAGCTGTAAGATCGAGGGTTGCGTGGAAACTTATCTTTGCAAGGTGTGTGTGATACTTGTGACACTTCCATCGCGGGTACTACGGGCTCAATGTGGCCTCATGCAGTGTTACAGCAGTCCGTATACGAGGAGGATATCTACTCTGGTATGATAAGAGTGTGAATGTACTCGTATTTTATTTGGTGTGTACCATGATGTTGCCGTCCAGCCCTGAAAAGTAAAATCGAAAATGGTCAAAAGTGGAGCCATCGCGTGGAGCACCGAGACTGATTGACTGACGGACAAGCGGTGCGCTCGCACCTCCTTCAGGATAAGCACCGCGTACTACAGTAGTTGGGTAGGCTCGGCCAGAGCTGAGGAATGGTGGCCTGCTTCTGGGTGAGATTTTGACTCACTTCACGGAGCTTGGGTTTTCCGCTCAACGCGTTGCGGGCTATATGCCCTGAAACTACAGCAGTACTAAGATCAACCTGAATCGTCATGGCAGTGGTTCGCGTGTCTTGACTTCCCTCGTTGGTGGCCTATAGCCTGTAGCTCCGGGTCGGCAAACCAAGTCTCCATCTTCGGATAGGCGCTGGAGAGTTGTGCTGATTTCTACCAGGTACCAATTAGTGGCAAGTATAACTTGTGATGATCATTTTTATTGGCCTAAAATCATGCCGCAAAAAAGAAAAATCAGAAGGCATCCTGAAAAAAAAAAGCATGTACTCTATGCGCCGCTTCGGGATTGCTCCCTTATCATGACTAGGCGTGCCCACTGCTGTAACGAGGACTGCAAAGGTTTTCAGAGTACCAGTTCCATTCCTCAGGACTCAGTGGCTGACTCGCCAGCACACCTCATTTTGGAGGATCCGGTTCCTAGGGTACCTACAGGACATAGGGACCGAAGTGACTGAGTCCCGACAGTCCTTCGGGTACGAAAAGGTGAAATGGCCTTAGGGTACGCGGAGGGCTGGCACTCTGACGGTCTTTGAGGACGGCGCCCACGTGTTGGGGGAAAGCTACTTGAAAATACTCGTTCTTTCAGTAGTGACCGGCCAGGGACGTGATATTTACAAAACTGACCCCCCTTACCCTACCGCTTGCCCTGCGCCCCCCCCTCCTCCCACCACCCGCTGCCCCTCGTCCCTCCATGCCTTGGTTTTCTAACGGTCCTTCGTGACGCGATATTTACAGGGTGACCCCCCCCCCCCCCCCCCTGCGCCCTCCTTCCACTACCCACCGCTCCTCGTCTCTGCCTGACCTTCGTGACAGTCCGTTGCAACGCGATATTTAAAGTCCGACGGCCCCCTATAACCATACGACTATGGCCATGCATGATATCGAGTACCCCCCCCCGCCACCGACCCCCCGAAAACTGTATTTAATCATGGCCCAGTTTTCACAAAAGGGTGACTCACACCCTGACCCAAACCCTAACCCTGACGCCCTGAGAATTTATCAGAACTTTCTCGGAGCGAAAATGCCGAGAGCATATTGATAGTGCGGACTATCAACCATTTTGGCGAAACCAGGCTAAGCCGTAACCACTGCTGCCCCCCCCCCCCCCCCCATCATCCGCTGCCTCGCGTCCCATGGCATTTGTTTTGTGTCAGTCCCTTGCGGTGTACGAAGTTCCGTCGGAGGGGGTTGTTCCTCCCGTCTCGGATAAGCCTGCGGCGGCGCCGGTGGCTAGTAGACTGACTGCTCTGGAGGCGGGACATGCCGCGGTCATACGCAGCCTTAACGACACGGTATGGGATTGGGAAGATGGGCGGCGGCGGGGGGGGGGGGGGGGGCAGTGGCTGTATATGACCAGCAGGGGAGTGGTTGTATTTGCCGTAGCATGTAGTAGTCGTAGTAGGAATGGTAGCTGTAGTAGCAGAAGTAGTAGTAGTAGTAGTAGTACGGGGGAGTAGGAGTGGCGTACAGGCCGCAATGTCTACTGCAATAACACAGCAAATTCACACCGCAACAGAATAAAAGTTAGTTCATGTTAATGGCAGTGTACTATTGATAGTATAATAGTTGTTAATACTAATAGGTGCAGTCGCAGTATAGTATCAGCAGTGGTCGGAGACAGTGGCGGACTAGTGTTGGTAATATGTGATAGTTTTATCTACAGTAGTAGCAAGCTCCTTATGTATTCTTGATGGAAAAATGTGTGTCTGTCGCCTATTTCCTGTTGGGGATCAAACAATAGGTGTTCCAGAGCGGAGCGCGCAGCACCGCCGGCAAAAGACGCGTCTAGCGGTCGAACAGGCAGGAGGGGCAGTTCTAGCGTGGGACAGACCACGATCTGCCGTCGACCATTTAGATTATATTTTGTCTGCCGCATTGGATGTTTTGCTGTATCTGTGTAGTGTATATTAATAGTGTACCAGGGTATATTAAGAGAGTATATTAATATTGTATACTAATAGCGTGTGTTAATAGTAAGATGCAGGTTGAACCCAGGAAAGGTGTTATGAGGAGAGATCATACAGATATTGCGACTCCCACTAGTCGACATTATCTAGATCATGCAGATCACGCAGATCGTATCGCAACATTATGCTGATGACGTGGATCATGAGGGGTCTATCTACCCTGCAATGCATAGAAAATGAAAGGCAATTTTTATTTTGTCTCGCGTGCAGAGCACCCGGCGCGTTGGCGCTGGGTGGCGTAGTTCAATACAACATATCGTTACGTTCTACGTAGGAGTGGTTTTTCTTTGGTGTTCATGTTACCGGAGAAACTACTCTCTGCGACGAGGTGCCGTGCCGGGTTCATTGGCACCGGAGCAACGGGGGGGTAGTATACCCCTGGGTGAGAGCTTCCAACTGATCGTAACAGAGAGGCCTCACTAGTCCTCCAAGATATACGATCTACACGAGTTGCCACATCCCCCAGGATGCACGATACACACCAGTTAAAGCGACGGCGAAATGTTGTTGCGGTAAGGCGATATTGTGTCCACCCCCCGTGCGAGCCTTGAACCCGCTTTGTGACGTTTCGCCCCTTGTTGCCGTTTCGCCAGGACGAAAAGTTCCCGCTCGCGAGTAAACTCGCCGCGTCCGCGGGTAACGTGGTCCTTGCCGGAGTGAAGAACGGTCCGGATTTCGCCTACTATAACGCCTGGAAAATCCTGCGGTGCGTTTGGCTGGTGTATTTTCATTGATCGGGGCTGATCCATTGTTGTGTTTTCAATGGTCAGTGCTTTTTGTTTGATTGATCGGCGCGGTGAATGTATTATACCTGGTAGGTGGTGCTGTGAAGCAACACAATAAGGCGGCATTGAAGTGTTTTTTTGTTCGATGGTTACGCGTGTTGATAGTGAAATTAGCATAAGCAACACTGCCGTGCTTGCCTTATGTTCTAAGAAATCGTCGTTGGTTTCATCGTTTTACCAAGCAACCATCATGTGTTGACTCTCTGTTATCTTCTTGAAAGAAGGTGCCGTTTTCCCCCCTAAAACAGGACAGGACGTGACAGCCATTCTCTGCAACTACTTACTGCGTGCTGTGGGCTGTGGCTCTCCGGCTTGCGTTTGACTGATCTGTGAATGTGAATTTGATTGGTCTGCGGATGTGATTCGGGTATATAGTCGGTCTGCCAAGAGGGCTTGATCGGTCGGTGCTCTCAGTTTGATTGGTCTGCTATTTTTTCTTTTGGGCGGGGCACTCGGTCGGATTGGTCTGCTTCTTTGATTTGATTCGGCCGCGCTCGTGGTTTGATTGACCTGCTCTTTTTATTTGATTGGGGCGCGTTTTACACGTGCTTGGTCAGTCCTCTTGGTTTTTGGTTGCTCCGCAGTTCTGCTTTGATTGGTTGTCGCTTTTGGTTTACTTATCCTGCGCCGTTGAATTTAATTCGTCTCGTTTTTTCTAGGGCCGCGCTCTTGATTTGATTGGCCCATGCTGCTGCATCGATTGGGATGCGCTCTTGGTTTGATTGGTTTGTGCTTTCGATTTGATTGGGCAGCGCTGTTGGTTCGTTTGGTCATCGCTTTTGGATCGATCGTTCTGCGCTGTTCGATTTTAATGGTCTGCGTGTTTTTAATGTTGGGGTCACGCCCTTGGTTTGATCGACCTTCGCTGTTTATTTGGTTGATCTTCGCTTTGCTCTTACGTTAGTCTGATTGGGTCACGCCCTTCCTTTGATCGGTTGATCTGCTCCACGTCGTTGGTATGATTGGTCTCCTCTGTTTTATTTGTTTGTGTCCTATGTCGCCTACGCAAAGCACGAAAATACACCCTCCACTCTGTCCAGAAATGCGTGGCGCTTTTCGATGAAATGCCAATATTTTAACTGTCCATATATTGGTGGGTACCGCAGGGTGATACAGCGGTGTTTAATGATGCTTGGAAAGAAATGAAATATGGTTATGGTGTGGCTTCAGCTCTTTGATAAGGGTCGTTTTGACACAAAGTATCATAAAACCTCCGTCCTTTGTCTTGGCAGGGCTATGCTGGAGGGGGAGGGGTGGGAGGCTCGGGGGACCAGCACGCCTCGATCTCGTCTCGACGGCACCCTGGCCTTCCTTCAGAACCAATTCCAGGAGTTGATGGAGGATAAGGTAGGGCGTTTACAGTGAAGAGGTTGATTAAGTGCTCGCATTACCCTTATCGGGAATCTCTGTATGGTATACAGGTATAAGTGATGGCCTCGACTAAAGCAAAGAAATACAAATTCACAGGTGCCCCGCGGTGTCAGGAGGCAAGGGAACGACACTAACGAGCTGTGGCATTGCCATCCCGTATCGCATGCGACCAAGTTACACCTGAATAAAGTATCCGTGCAATTTACACCTGAATAATAAAGTATCCATGCAAGTTACACCTGAATAAAGTATCCATGCAATTTACACCTGAATAAAGTATCCATGCAAGTTACACCTGAATAAAGAGTCCATGCAAGTTACACCTGAATAAAGGAAAAGGAAAGCACGAAGAAGGGCATGGCGTATGAGGTCGCCCTTGCTTCTGAATAGTACCTGTTACGCCTGGTACGACATGCCGTAGTGTTGCTGCCGTCGGGATGAGATGCTAGTGTAGAGTAACACCCTATACAAATACTACTGTAGTAGCATCGTATTTGTAATTCTGCCGGCGATGCCTGCTGTCGGACAGCACTTAACCCTTTTAGGACCCCAGTACCGTTTTGGGGACAAACTACTTATATTTAGAGTGTTTTGTCCCCACATATGGGAGTGCGGTTCTAAAAGGGTTAAGGGTGGTCTTGCGGCAGGTAAATCTCTTTTTGTCAGGTTTGGGAGAGGAGACAGGTGGTGTATATCATACCGAGTGTCTCTGCCGCTTTCTTGGCGGTGACCATCAATACTTATCAATACTTATCTCAAGAGTGACCCTGCCGAGGGACTGGATGACCATTGGATAGCCTCGCCTTCAAGGTTTACAGTGATAGTAAGGCGGTACGGCCTGGGGAATAGGACCTGGTGGTCCACACTGAGCGAACACAAACATGATGCAGTATTGCTGCAAGTACAAGGTTCCCCTTCGGGATATGTGTGTGTTTAATTTAATCCCGGGGGTGTCATGTCGTAAGTTGAACAGGGGGAACACAGGCGTTCCTATATACATGGCGTTCTGCTGTGAGGTTGGCTGTTGCGCCGCTGCTGCTGTACTGCGCGGGTGTCTTTTTTGTTTTCAGACGGATTGTGGATTGGAATCGACCAGCTCGCTTTGTTCCAAGGCCTAGCTCGTTGTGTTGAAGGCGGCACGCCCACAACAGCCAACACGCACACACAGAGAGGGGCCGTTCGCAGCTGCCACGAAAAGAAGAGCTTGAAGTACGGCTACTACTGTTGCCATGGATGCCTCAAGGTGTAAAGCTAAAGCTTACATCAGCAGTGTGGTATAGGTACAGAGTGGGAGGAACAGATGGTACAGCAGCTTACAGTGCCATACAGGTACCCGGCAGGAGGCGCTTAAAAATGACGCTTGAAATTGCACGTCTCGGTCCCTACTGCTGTGGGATACCGTATTGAACACTGATAATTCGGGTTTCCATGGACCTGCTTGGCTCTGGCCGGGCGGAATGGGATCCTGTGGTGGTTGCACGCGCCGCGGAGTCCGGCCGGCACCCGCGCTTGCGCCGTGGTGTACAAGTGGGGCCTCTGCGTGACTCGCAGCCGAGAGCGTGAGAAACGACCCGCAGCCGGGAGGTATTTTTTTTGTATTCCACAAACAAAGTTCATTTGATACATTCATGTATTGTCACAATACCAGGTACCATCGTACTAAAACAATACCACCGCTATTTGTTTTGCTTTATTTTGCTGTAGGTGAAGAAGGCGAGAGAAGCGGGGACGGTAGACTCGTCCTCCCGGGGAGATACCGCCACCGGCCTCCCGCCCAAGGTTCGGACTTTCATGCGCCTCGACAGGCAGGGCAAGGTGAGGGTACATACTGCTGTATGTAGTGCTGGTGGTGGTTTTGTTGGTGCTGTGCTTTTTCAGTCCTCCGGCGGACGATTTGTACATTTTTAGCCGAAGACTGGTGCCACGGTCGACCTTGCACCGATTTTTGCTGAGGCTTCTGACACTCGATCATGTTTGCTGTAGCATAGAATTTATATGCCTCACACAAAAAAGTGACTTTTAGTTGAACTACTGGTGTGTTAATCCCAAATGGTATACCAGGTATTATTAATAGTAGTATTGATGGTATTTGATGGTATTGCAACAGTAGATGTGCACTGCTATAACCCTAATCAAGCAGCGGCGCAAGCAGCGAAAGCACAGGGTGCGTTCTCTCTGTGAGACGCATGCTACGGCGAGGTTACACCTGACGCTTATCTCGGGCTCTAGACGATTACAGTAGTATCTCACCATAAACCGTACCTTATTTTCAGAAAAGCTACCTGGGTGAAAGTGCACTCCGACGAACAATCCTGTATTAAGAGTCTATATATGTATTTATAAGTGTATCACGAACAATATCGAAACACACTGATGGTGCTCCAGCGATATCGCACTACGGAGCCAGGTCGCTCACAAACACTTGAGGTACAGAGTGTCAGAAATATTGTGACCAAAAAAAGGTACAGTACCCCTATCGTCGTAGCTTTTAGGTACCGTGACACGTCTCGTCTGTCAATGTAACCCGTCCCTACCGTTGCGACAACAGACCAAGCTGCTGCTGTTGCTGCTGCTGCTGTTACTGCTGTTGCTGCTGCTGCTACTGCTGCTGCTACTGCTGCAGCTAGTCAGCTTCGAGGGGGGGGGGGTGTTCTCGTCGGTGTTGCCAGTATACGGTATTCGCTGTGGTGGTCATAGTACTGCTCATGGTGGTGGTGGTGATGTGTATTCGTTGCCACGTGCTTGCTGTCTTGTGCACTTTTCTCTTTTGTACGGTTCCACCTCGTTCCGAGCGCCGAGTGCACGGAGAGATGCCGTCTCGATTTTCACGCCGTTTTGTGCCCTTTCAAATATCTGCGACGGTTTCGTCCAAGCTTTTGGATTTCTTGGCGTTACATGCTTGAATTTTGTGCCGCTGTGCCGCTTCGTGTGCTCGAAGCGTGTGTCTTCCCATCTCCCCCCGTTTCTGGGGACGTATCGCTGTTTTTTTTCCTCTGGCTCCTTGCTTCATGTTAGGCTTCGCGTCTACTTCTACCGTTCGCTTTGTTTGCTTTCTGCTTTTCGTCTCTTCGTGTTGCGGTTCGCGTTTGCTTGTTCTGCTTGGATTTTTTGCCACCCTTCGAATGTTACTCTTTGTTTTGTTTCGTCGCGTTTGCTTGTTCTGCTTGGATTTCCCCCCCCCCCTTCGAATGTTACTCTTTGTTTATGTTTCGTTTTTCGAACCATTTTTTTTCACTTTCCAGCCCTCTGAACAACAAGTCGTGGTCATAGGTGGCTCCCCGTCTCTCCCCCGGTATCAACATGTTGTCATTTTTTTTATCGTGCATACAATGCATGAGGTTAAGCTGCTGGTCGATTTTCATGGAAGTTTCCTGTGTTACGGTGTCAGCGCTCTCAGTTGTCTCTATCCCCCCGCTTCTTTTTTTTTTCAACTTTCTGTTTTTGCCGTTTCAGTTCATCGGCGAAGGTGGCCCGATTCTGGTGGGGCTGCCGGTCTGGCCGCAGATTTACCTGTGCTTGCGCTGTGGAGGGAGGGGGGAGGCCGCGGATGTTGCTCTTGCGGCGCTTGCTTCCCCGCAAAACGCCTCCTTCAACGCACGAGGTAAAGCCGAAATTTAGATACTTCAGGACATAATATAAAACCAAAGCTGGAAAAGCAAACACTTCCTCAAAAAAATTATTTATAAAGTACTTTGATCGACTTTAGCATGTAAAAAGTGTACCAGGTAGTTCGTATAAATGTGCAGCATGATGTTTGCAAAGGCTGTCAAGTTCTGTTAGGGGCCATAATGGCGGACGCTTCATGCAACAGAAGGTCCCTAGGTGGTCAGCGCCGTCGACGCTAGAAACTCGATTTCGCTCGTCGTCAGTTGCGACATTGTGACGCTATTTTTTAGTAATAGGAGAGGCACAGAACGGCATGAAGGCTCTTTTTTTTCTTCTTTTTTTCAATATTTTCTTGTCCCGTCAGAGTTGTCTCTTTGAGTTCAGGACAGTGAAACCGAATCACATGCTTGCGGTCGTGAGCTACTGTATGTACCGAGCACAAGGCACACCAAACTTGACTCGAAGCCACGACGTTGGAGAAGAGCAATCTGCTGTAAAAAAATGCCGCTTTTGGAGCTAAAACAACAAAATCATAGTGATGATTGTTGTTTTTTAGGAGACGCACATGATGATAAATTGAAGTGCATGTTGCTTAAGAGAACAATGTTTTATAGCGCTTCCACATCTCTGAGAGGTGATCGCTTCCCGCTTCAGGACCTAGAGATTTCGAGGCAAATGTTTGTTCCTAGTGTTGTATGATATGATATGGTGTACAGCAGTAGTTAATGTTGCCGGGTGGAAGCCACAGAATCTGCATCATCTACTCGTAGCGCGTGTTGTCTTGGTTGGATCTGCCCTACACGGCAGATGCTGCATAAGCTCTCACAACACCAGGCGAGGAACTACTCTAGATGATCTAGATGATCTGCAAATAGATAAATAGATCATCCTATGTACGAGCTGTGGAGGGTTCGTTGTACGTAATGCACTGCTTCCGGAGTTCGCAGTTCGGGGACGCGATACCACTCTGTTCAGGAATATAATGACCGTTTGCATTGAATATGTATGTACAAACAGTGCTTACATTTCCGGCATTGAATATTCATGTACAAACAGTGCCTACGTTTCCGGACAGTGCCATATTATTTCATCCGAATATGTTTATTAGGATCGTTTGGCCATGTTGTGATAGTGCTCAAGGCGAAATGATCGAAATTGGTTAGGGTGGTCCATGAATGAGGAGGGTGAAGAGAGAGCTCGACGGCAGCCCTTCCCCTCACCTAACCCTAAGAGGTTTGAGATTAAGGTGAAGAGTGTGAGATATAAGAGTGCCCAAAGGTGAAGAAGACCGCGGCCGACAAATGGTTGTGGCCGCGATACCTGGCTCCCAACACATTCTGCATTAACCCGCTTCAGACTTGGGAGGGGGAAATTGGTTATAAAATATGACGATTGCAGCGGGGGCCACTGCGTGATTGGTCGATGATCTGATACAAGTTAGTGTTAGTGTGTGTTAGTGTGTGTGTTAGTGTGTTAGTGTCAACAATGGTTGAAACGCGTGGCACGCTACGGCACGGGTTACAATGGTTGATGAACCCTACCCCTGCTGCTGCTGCTGGACACTCGTGCTGCTTGTGGGCGGTGGATATCCCCTTAGGGTTACCAATCAACCATTGTTTTGGTCTCTACACACCCGTAGAGGTTACTGCCTGCCAAGTATTGGTGAGCAGCAGTCTAAGGCCCATTCACACGTTGTGCAAATTCCCGGGGAGTGCCTGGTGCTTTGTACAGGCAGTTTACAGTACTGCTCCAAGGCAATCGTATCGTAAAAGCTCAGCTGACGGCCTCGTCTGCACTGCGTTAATCCGATCGCTTGACGCTCTGCGCCCGTGCCGCGTGTCACGTGTCAGAGATGGAGCTCCTAGAGAAGGTGGCGTCGGAGCTGAGGGAGCCCGGCGGGGGAGGGGACGAGCGCGTCGCCTTCATCGAGCAGACGTTTCACAGGTGTGACGCGGTGGGCGATCGGAGGTGTACGTATTTCCTGGCATGATGTACCACTCTGTCCCCAAGAATAATGATCGCTTGTATATATATACCTGGTATATATCTTGAATGAAAACGTTACTACTGTTGTTATCTTTGTAGGGGTTGGAACCAGCGGTAGCACTACGCCTGGCTGACGGGGCTCCCAACGCTTTTTCCTACCGCGCTGACTGCGCAGAAGCATATGGTTGACTCTAATTCCAAGGGATTTGTCCCCCAAACGGGAGTGCGGTTGTAAAAGGCGTTACTGACTATTTACGCCTGGTTGTAGCTAGAGTCGTATACCTGGTACATTGGTGCATCACATGTTTGGTGGTTTACAATGCTAAATATTCGTCATACCCGTAAATACGTCATACATGGGATTGTTCTCCGAGTCGAATCGTACCAGTGCATTGGGTTCTATCATATTACGGGGGGCCATATTAAATAGGACCTACGGTACACACAAAAACCTATACATTTACCTATTTTTACTAACAATATTTGGTCCTATCTACTATGGTCCCCCGTAATAGTAGTAGTAGGATACCAGGTAGAGCGCTTCAAGTGAGGAAGGAGCCTGGCAAAAATTACACTGCTATAAATTTGAAGACCGCTTCATGTTCATGTTAGTGTATAAACGGTTCTTATATTGCCGCCCAGACCGCTACTGCTGTACAGTAGTATGCATCACGCATCACCCCTTCCTGACAGTTTTGAAGGTTCCCGTCCTCATATTAATAGTGGTAGACAAGTGTAACGACTACACCAATCGGTGTGACGACTACACCAATCGGTGTGACGTCATCTACGATGCCGTTTTGAAACCGTCGCTGCCGCCCGATCGATGGGTTATCCGGACACCCACGTAGTGCATTGTTATCACGGTATACCGTTTTCTGGTACATTGTATCCTGTACCAGCAGATATAGTGCACTCTTGCTGTACTAACTACTGTATTGGTATGTCCCGAAATGTAGGGGCGGTTTGGATACCGTAACAATGTACAAACGGTTACTGTAGTCGTATTTCAGTTAGGTGCAAAGCGCTATCGGATATTTTGCGTGACGTTGCTCTGTTTCGTAACGATACTGCACTGCTGTATCTGCACTAAACTGTACCAGGTATACCAGGTACTACTGTACAAGGTTCTGCTTCGGGGTGTGGTTGACTCGAAAATTCTGGGGGCGTCGAAAGTTGAAAACCGAGAACACTGTCGTTCCTAATGTACAAACATGATACGCATACTATTACGGAGGGCCATAGTTAATAGGACCAAATAGTGTTGGTAAAAATGGTCAAATATATAGGTTTTTATGTATACCATAGGTCCTATTAACTATGGTCCCCCGCAGTAGTATCGACTTATGAGCCTATTTGAGGTTCGGTGCTGATGTACGGCTGCTGTTGGGCTGTATGTCTACTGCACGGGTGCTTTTAATTCAGAGGGAGTGTGGATTGGAATCGTCCATACTGTGTTTAGGATTCCCGATACACACGTAGCGCACACGCACAGATTGGAGCAAACGGAAGGATCGTTCGTGACTGTCTTGTAGGGGATACCTCGAAGTGCGGCTGCTCCTGTACCATGGCTGCCGCAACGTGCAAACGGCTGGGAGGACGGGGTGATACATGCGACGGCTGTCGCTATGCTTGTTTCATGCTGCCAGGTACACAGCCGCAGCAGACAGCACAGCGAAAAAAAAGAAAAGGAAGCTGCTGAAATTGCACCTGACTTTGTGTTCATAGTTCCTACACGGATTCCTGTAAGCTGCTTGGGTAATACGCACAGTCACACCCAAGCAGATGCGCCGATCATTGTCTGTCATAGTACGAAGCGCTTGAAGCGCGGCTGCTGTTGTGCGGTGGCTACGTCAAGGCACACAGCGTTTCGCTGACGGGGGTAGTGCTTGTAGTAGGTACTGGTACACAGAAGCAGAGCTCACTAAAAAATAAAAAATGAACGTCTGGGGGTTTTCATGGGCCTGGTTGGCACTGGCTCGGCGGAAAGCGATCACGCGAAAGAGTCTCCTCGCCGCGACTCTGAACTCCCAAAGACCACGCGCCACGGAGCCCGGTCGGGACCCAAACGTGAGCCGTAGCTGTGCACGCGAGAATTGATCTCCAGCCAGAAAAGAAAAGGTTGCCCATGTGCAAAAGTGTGCATTTTTCAGATACCAACATACCTCGTACCTGGTGACAGGTTTCCAGATACTATGCGAGCATCTGATAGCATCTGATAGCATCAGGTAGCATCAGGTATCGTGTAGTCTGTGTATCATACCGGGTGTGTAACTTATACCCTGTCCGTAAATGTAAGGAACAATTTCACATCAATACTTAGTCCAAAATTAACTTGTATTCAGGGACCTGCAGTGGTTGCACTTAGTGCCAGGTTTACAGGTACCTGGCATTTATTACGGGGGACCATAGTAAATAGGACCCTATGTTGTTGGTAAAAATAGCGATATATATAGGGTTTTGTGTGTACCGTAGGTCCTATTTACTATGGCCCCCGGTAATAGCAGCACCAGGTATTGTGTATTCTGTGTATCATAACTGTACCAGGTGTCTCGGATGATACCCAGTTTACCTCCTCGTGTCTGGTGTAACTGCTGTACTGCTGTTGCCTCTCGTATCGTGTGCCGTGTGCTCTGTGTTGTATCCTGTGCATGTACCGATTGACTTTCGTTGGTCGTCATGCTTTCCGTTGTTGGTCGTCATGCCTCTCGTTGTTGGTCGTCATGTTTTTCGTTGTTTGTCGTCATGCCTTTCGAGCAAATTCCACGCCTGGTACGTACTATTACCGTGGACCATAGTTAATAGGACCAAATTTTGATAGTAAAAAAAGGAAAATATATAGGTTTTTGTGTGTACCATAGGTCCTATTAACTATGGTCTCCCGTAATAGTAGTAGGCCTTTCGTTTAGTTCAGGTGCTCAAAACGTTTTCGGGTATTACCCTGGGTCATCCCATGTTGTGCGGTGTCCGAATGCCTCCAAACTCGAAAGGGAAAAACCTTGTATTTTATGCCCATCCTGTATCCATTGTACGTGCTGGCCGTTAGATGCTCGCCATATTGTAGATTTTGACCGTTAGATGCTCGCTATTATACGTTATAACCGTTAGATGCTCGCCATTGGGTATTCTGGCCGTTGGATGCTCGCCTTTTTGTACGTGGTGCCCGTTGAATGCTCGCCATTGTACGTTATGACGGTTAAATGCTCACCATTGTACATTATTACCGTTAGATGCTCGCCATTATGCATTCTCACGGTTGGTTGCTCGCGATTTTGTACATTACGACCGTTGAATGCTCGCCGTTGTACAATGTGACCGTTAGATGCTCGCCATTGTGTTTTCCGGCCGCCTCCTGCTCGCCGTTTTCATGGTTTCCTGCTGCTCTAACGTTCTATTGTGTCATCACCACCATCATCGTGACCGTCATCATTATTATCGTGGCCGTCATTATTATCATCGTGACCGTCAATAACCTTTGCCCCGCCTGATAATGTCAGCATCAGGGATGGAGAGGACATGTTCAAGCTCTCCGTGCTTAACGTGCTCGCTAGGGTTAGCGACAAAAAGATCACCCGAATCAACAAGGTATGGTCCTGCCCTGTGCTCTTGCTCTTCACTCCCCTTACGTTGTTGCTTCTTGCTCTTAGATCCTATCCTTGTCGTTTTTGTTTGCGTGGGTGCTCTTTCACCTTGTCTCGTGTTTTTCTCGTGTTTTTATCCTTTTTGTGTGTTTCCCCGACGCGTTCTACGATAGAGGTAGCACATTCCCTCCGAAATGTTTTCTGAACAACGAGGCTTCTCAACCGGAAATTGTCGGAATGCCAAGCTTGTTTCGAAAAATGATGCGTTTGTATACTTGGGCCATGTGATTCATCATCGGGATGCTATTTGATTTTTGCTTGAACAGTTTTCGGCTGAGGTACGGAGCCCCCCAAGTGAGAAGCCCCAGGAAAAATGGGTGATCCTCTATCGTAGAACCCCTCTTCCTCTCTTTTCGTCTTACGTTTGCTATTTTATGTCCTTTGTCTCTTTTGTCGTTTTTGCTTTCTCCATTTTTTTTTTTTCGCGTTTTACTTCGTGTTGTGCTCCTGCGCTTCGGGATCTATTTTGCCTTTCCTGGTTTCAGCGAGGGGGGGGGGGTGCTTTTGCTGCGGTCTCCTTTTTTTCCCCAAGTTAATAAGTTAGGGGACGGACATTTTTGCTTGTTGGTATTATAGGACCGCCAGGCACACGTGCCGTGTCGTGCTTCCTTCCCTTGCAGAAGGGTTTCCTAGTCCAAGGAAGCTTTCCATCGCGGGTATACTTTTATTTAATAGATGCCTGCGTGTGATACAAGCCTTGCAGCGTACCACTATGCCCCTCTATATAGGAACCGTTTGGATATTATTATTGATAACAATGCATCCAAACGGTGCTTTTTATTCTGCGCACAATAAAGGGACACGCGGTACGCGAAACGAATCATGGTACACTTGTCGCTGGGAACTGCGCAGTACTTTTTATTTTATTTTGTAACTTCAGCAGTTTCATCAACCTTTGTGCGTTGGTTGAGATTGGAGAGTCGTTCATATCATACGCGCAAGGTGTAAACCTATCTCGGGCGGGGGGCGTACTGCTGTGGAATCGGTCTCTAGTAGTCGCAGCCTACTCTAACTAAGTATCCATGTATTACGGCTGTTCATGGGTCAGGTCAAAGCTCACGGGTCGGGCCGGGTCAATTCAGAGCGACCTGGCCCGACCCGTGGGGTTTTAGAAACATCCTGACCCGACCCGACTCGACCCGGTCCCTGAACTCTCCCCATGAAATGGGTCATGGCTCGTGAAGAGCCTTGCACATTAGAAAAGTAGTGCCTCGCATCCTGGTCGTTCTCTTCGTCTGGCTGTCGCGCGTTTCGTCGCGTCCTCCGTCTCATTCTGGACCTGTCGGCTCCCTCGTTCGCCTTCTCTGTGTACGCCGACGCTCGAAGCACAATAGTATACCTGTCGCTCTGATCAGGATACCTTGTAACCGTCGTGACCTTCCGTCTCGCGTTGTGATTGGCCCCACCAAGAAGTCGGCAGTCCTGATGTTGCTTTTTTTCGGAGATTGTCAGGATGGTAGTAGTATATCAATAGTAGCAGTCGGTGTTGCTGCAACTCTTTTACTACAGTAGTGCAAAAATCAATCCTACGCCAACTTGTAAGTGGTTTATCTCTTTCAGAAAGGGGGTTGCGCCTATTTGTTGACGGGTTATTCATGGGCGCGTATGCTGTGGGTGTGCTGTGGTGTGCTGTGGTGTGCTGTGGTACCGTTTGTGGGCCTCCTCCTCGCCTGAGGCTGGAGCAGTTATATTGAGTGCTACCCCTCGCGGCAAGGCGACTTTGAGAAACACTGAAAGCTGCGGTATTGAGGGGGGGCACTGTAGTCATGACCAAGTATGCTTACTAAAAATTCTAGAATACGTAGGTTTTTGTATATGTGACGGGGTCCTGATTACTATAACCCCTCGTGATGAGTCAGCTACCAGGTACACAGTATTACGGAGGACCATAGTAAATAGGACCTACGATACACACAAAAAAATATATGTTGAACGATTTTTTCTGACAATATTCGGTCCTATTTACTACTGTATGCTCCCCCGTGATAGTGCCGGTTGCCGCCATAATAGTGCCGGTATGTATGCGCCATCGGCACTACCGGCACTATTATGGCGGCAATCGGCACTACTCAGAACGCTACATGCCACACCTGGTAAATCCCATCTGTGCCAAGCGATCCCGTAGGCATTTTTATATATATAGCGAGCAGCCGTCGCTTTTCAACCTCGACTGTGTAGCACACAAATAAGGTACGAAGTATTCCAGCCACGATAATAATATCACTATTAAATATTATCGGGCAGTTCCTCATTTCAGATAAGTCAGTGGTGTTTTGCCAAGAAAATGCTACTCCTGATGGAAACCCATGCCGCAGTAGATTATAGGCTTCGGTTATCTGGACCGGGCGCCCTTATGTTTTGGCGCGTGGAGACTAAGACACTCGCAGACACTCTTGACTGTAGACACTCGCATTCGCCTGTACCGTGAATCAACGCCATGGTGGAATGTGACGTTTCTCAGGAGACTATCGAGGACTACATGTGGCTCAAGCTGTCTTTCGTCGGGCGGGAGGTGACAAATTCGGACGTGCTCACGGCCGCACAGGTGAATGCCACACGTAACACATGTCTAAACACTGCAAGCTACGGGTACGAACGGTGTCGAGTTGTAACACCCAGACTTCTTTTCGCTTGTCGTCATTTTTTTTTCGTTTTTCGGGCTGTATATATAGACTTCAGTTTTCCAACGCCTGGTGGGCATTTCGTTTCGTTCAGCTTGCACAAAAAAACGTCCGATTGCGTCTAATTAATAGCGTCACCCCACGTCCGGATGCCCGACGCATGGAACTTCGTACTGAGTACGAGTTCGTATTTATTGAGAAAGCACCGACTGAAAATCGTTGCATATACTGAACGCTGTGTACAATAACCATTATTGATATTGAAGCAGTACAGTAGTAATGGATTTATAGATACATGTATATACTGGTATGTATAAATGTTTCCAAAGTTTAAGCAAGGTTTGGGTATACGTACGAGTTGTAGTCCTATTTATGCTCGGACGGAAGGAGCGGCACGTCATAACTACAGTAGTAAGGTACGGCAGCGGTCCCTTTGTCGCTACACAGCATTTTTTTGTTATTGTTTCTGGTTTCTAACTATTTACGTTCCCATTTTAGTGCTTGCTTTCTTACTATTAGGGGGGGGGGCATAGTTAATAGGACCTGTGGCATACATAAAAAAAACTATATATTTAACCATTTTTACTGACAATGGTTGGTCCTATTAACTATGGTACCCCGTAATATCTACATTTAACATTGACACCAGTCCTGATTTCAACGGCATGTACTCGAGGCGCGGGGGGCGTACTTCGTAATTATTTTCACATGTCGGGGACAAAATGTGAGAAGATTGAAAAAAAACAAGAGATAACGGACGAGAGACCACTACGACCTTGATGATACATGATGATACAAAATGAGGGAGAGGAAAAGAAGGCATCCCGAAAAAAGCAGAACTTGGGCAAAACAACGCAAACCCCAGGAACTGAACAAAAAAAAACGAAACAAATATGGAGCAGCCAAGAAGTACCTGCTGCTATAAGGGGGGGGTGCGATATTTTTATGGTCGCAAAGGAAGGACGCAATGAACAAGTGCCGTGCTCCCCCCAGAAGAGACCCTACAGACAATAGAGTTGGATTGGTTGGGGACGGGTTGTAAGTAATTAATTACGCTCACGAGGGGCGCAATATTTGACTCTATCTAGTGTTGTTTAACACCCATCGCTAACATGCGCGCGCAGCGGTACCGATGATAGCGCTGGGCGACCCGGACGACCATTTGCTAGCAGTCGTTTCCTTGCTCCCGATGGTAACCCAATGGGAGTCCAGAGGGGAACGTTGTAGATTTCGGCAGTATTAATATTAGTATCGGTAACTGCGTCATTGGGAGGCTGCGCATACAAGTTGGGTTTCACGAGTTCCAAAGGTTGAAAGAGACCTGCGGCACGGCCTGTATACCTTCCCGAACTTCTGGGTGGTGGTGGTTTGACCCCTACACGGTTGACGACAACAGAGTTGTGGCTGCTTTTTGGTACTGTAGATGTCTGATATCTCACGGGCCTCAAGAGGTTTTGTGAATAGTAGAGCCATCAAGGCCTGCCTGCAATCGCGCAGAGGGCGGCGAAAACGCGGTCCCCGTATGAAGTATAGTGGCGATGGCCGCCTTGGCGTAGGGCAGGTTGAGTCGCCAGTCCCTACCGAGCTTTATCATTTTGGTATGCACAGCAGGGTTATTTTGCATCTTTCTGTCTGGGTCTAACCCGGACAGACCACTCGTGAAATACCGTGCCTGGTGGGTCATCTAGATCCTATTCTTCTGGTAAATCCGTATAATATGGATCCTACCCGGCATCCATGTGCGCAAGAGCTGTCTCACGCAGATCCCACCTGGAAAAGCATTGCCTAGATCGTTCAGATCTTATGGACGAAGTATACGGAGACTGGAGTGGGTATCTGATCTGATCATGTCTGGCCTGATCTGATGTGGTCTGATGCCTTGTTCACTTTACTCGGGTTTGTTTTGTTTCATTTTTTGCTTGTTTTTGGTTTTGATATCGACGGAA
Source organism: Nereocystis luetkeana (assembly GCA_031213475.1). Taxonomy (NCBI): domain Eukaryota; class Phaeophyceae; order Laminariales; family Laminariaceae; genus Nereocystis; species Nereocystis luetkeana. The sequence continues at coordinate 149,946 of JARUPZ010000026.1, read as the reverse complement.
CCTAGCTACGTCAATGTTCGGCCTCACTGCTGTTGCTCTGTTTCGTTTCTGACTCCCCTGTTTTATGACATTTCTCCTGCTGTCTTTTGAGCATTTAATCGCTCGTCGGACAGATCGTGAGCTATCTATCTACAGGTACTTTGCAGATCATCTACAGCAGATAGTTTAGTCCCTCGCCTGCCATTGTGAGAGGCTCGTGCAGGATTGATCTGTGTAGTACAGGTCCAACCCAGGGAATAGACGCTAGATCATGCAGATTATACGGGTCCCACCCGGCACAATGACCTAGAAAATACAGATCATACAGATCATCTGCCTTGAAAGAGCTAAACCATGAAGTGCGGATGATCTATCTGTACCAGATGTGCATTGTTGCTCTCTCGTTTTTCTTCCTTTCGGGTTTAGTTTAGTTTTATTTGTTTTTATTGTTTTCTTCTGCCCTCGTCAATTTTTCGTTCGTTTATCTCCCCCTCCTGGCACAACAGGAGCGTGTGATCGGGAGGGACGCGATGAGGCGTTTCGATGCCGACGGAAACAACCCGTTCGCTTACGTGAACGTTCTGCTCTACACGCAGCAGCTAGAGGCCGCCATTGCCTTCTTGCACTGGAAGGGCCGCCACTTGGCGGTGAGGGCACTTTTTGTTGTTGTCATCGTGTGTTGACTAGGTTTGCTTGGTTTTATTCACCCAACCGAAAGGCCTAACCCTGTGAGGTTTTTTCGACCGACTGAGTGCTCGATGGTCAACTTTGCAGCCTGAGTGCTACATCGAGGGTGCGTGTTCTAAACCGATATTGTTCATGTAGCAGGGATTTTCGCGGGACATGAATGCCCCACCAACCCGTTCCGCAGGTGAAGAAGTTGTTGAAATATCACGGGCCGGGTCGGGTCGGGTCGGGTCGGGTCAGGAGGTTCTTAAACTTTCACGGGTCGGGCCGGGTCACCCTTACCCAACCCGACCCGCGAGATTCGACCCGACCCATGAGTAGCCCTGCTTTTCAAGTTATGCCGCCCCCCCTCCCCCCCCCCCCCCCGACCCAGCCTCGATCACAAGCGGTTCTTAGCAGATAGGATGCAGATGCAGCTCACCGTTCGTGAGATTCGCCGAACACCTCACAGTGGTTCACGCTTGGTGCGAGCAATACCTGCCTCGTCGGTGGAAACCCGACATGCTCCGTCCCGGCGTGGTAGTGATGCGATTGTGTATGATATGGTCATACGGGTACGGATAGGAATGAAGCGGGTGCACCCCCCCCCTCCCTCTCTTCACAAACTCCTACCAATATTGGCGAAAAAAAGCGATCGCTATCGCAGAAGCTAGATGGCGGCCACAAAAGGCGAAACAGGAGGGGGATAAGGTGGGCCTACAAGTGTGTGTGGAAATATATGGAAGAACGTAATGAGCGCCCAATTGTTGGGAGTGTCTCTAATAGGAGTAGGAGCGGTGCTTTGTCTCGAACGTGGTCGAGGTCATGGGTCTAATGGCTGAGGAGGCAAGCAACCAGTGAGTACCCTCCCGCCCCCCCCCCCCCCCCCCCCCCCCCCGCGTCTCCCTTGCCAATGGTAACATGACTAAGGCAAGCACCCAATGAGTACTCCCCCGTCCTCCCCTCTTCACGACGGTGTATTGTTGGCCCCCTTGGTCCGAGCCAGGCACTGCACATGGCCCTTGCCATGAACCACCATAACGCCTATGTCGGGGGTGACAGCGCCAGCGTCCCCTTATACCGTGGAGATGGTAGCGAGCCCCCCCCCGCCCCTTCCGTGCGCGAGCTTGTGGAACGCTGTCTTCAAGGCCGCATCGACAGCGACCCAGAGGTGAACGGATTTTTTTTTTGTCAGTATGGTCAGTATGGTAATGCTTCTCCTATTTTCGGACGTACTGCGTCCCTCGCTAACCCTCTTGCCTCAAGCCCAACTCTGGTATCGCTTTTTCGTTTGAGCTCTAGTCTACAGCAGTCCGAGTAGCTGAATTCACTCACAGTTCAAACAATCTAGGTTTCGAGCCTGGTAAGGCTCCGCCTGGTTGATGATTCAAGCGTACATCACGCGACATGACGTGAGAAACTCGAATCTTAGTTTTGTCTGGCCAGACTCAAATTATATGGGTTAGGGAGGGAGTGAGGGAGAAGGGCAGGGAGGGAGGGTTAGGGTGTGTCCCTTCCTCCATTGCTTTCTAGAGCTGTGATTTCACGACTAACAACAGATCGAGAATTGCCGCGTGAGCCAACTATCCACGAGTGACGTTAGTTTCATTAAGCCAGGCTAGCAAAACGAGCCCAATAAGTTATGTTCGTACGACTACGGCCATACATGCATGGCATTGAGTACATCTCGACGGCTGCCGTGACGACGTACCAAAACCCCATAGAGATGTAAGCTCGGAGAGTACTTGCCCCTCCTACCCTTTGCGGCCTCCCAACCTCCCTCACTCGGCCGCCGCCTCCACACAACACGAAAACCCCATCTAAAGGTATGCGCGGAGTACATGCTGCTCCTCCCCGTGTCGATCGCCGTGGACTGCCTGTCGAGCCTGGCGGTGATGACGGGGGCGACGAGGGCGGCACGGCTGCTGGGTTACGTCAAGAGCAACGGGGACCGCCAACACGTGAGTTCGCTCTGAATGATAGAATTGTTGTATTACATTCCTCGTACGTGGTATATGTTAAGCGTCCGGACCGGCTTCCCCTGCCGGAGCAATGGACCCCTGCATCCCCACAAAATGCTGAAGCGGAGCACGTCGGGTTTTCACCGACCGCGAGGGGGGGGGGGGGGTGGGAGGGTACTCGATAGGAGAGATGAACTCGATCTCATGCATGGCCGTAGTCGTATGACCGTAGACCCTCGCATCCCTACAATGCCGGGACGGAGCATGCCGGGTTCTCACCGACCAGGCAGACATTGCTTGCACCAATCGCGAAGCGCCGTGAGGTGTCCGGCGAGTCGCATGAAGGGTAAGCTGCATCCTACTGCCGAGGGGGGGGGGTTAATGCCGTCGATTAGTATCTTTTAGTTCCGCAAGCTCGTGCTCTTCTTCACGCTCTATATCATTACTACGTCGGGGGTGCCGGGAAGGGTTTAATGCCGTCGACTCCTCGTTTTAATTTGATCTCGTGCTGTTGACGCTTTCTGCTCTTCCTACGTGACGGCCTGCCGGGGGTGGGGGGGGGTCTGCAGGGAGACCTGGATCGGTTCCTGAACGCCGAAACCGTGGAGGAGGTCGCCTTCGCCGCGGCTGAGAAGGTGATGTTGCGTTTCGGAGTGTAACCGTTCCGTTGATCCATTGCGATTCGGAGTCTAACCGTTGTGGTACTGTTGCGATTCAGAGAGTAGTGGCCGTTGTGTCACTGTCGATGTGTGTGTCCTGAGCTTCGCACCTGAATCGTGAGGGAGATCGCCTTCGCCGCCGCGCAACGGGGAAGCTTGCATTCCGGACTCTGTAGAGGAAGCGTTGCTCTTTCAATTCCAACGGTAACACAACCGTTACGCTTTGAAGCGCAACGCGTTGCGTCGTTGCGTTGCCGTTGCGGTTCGGAGGGTAACCGTTATATACCCGTTGTGTAACCGTTGTTCTCCAGAGTGCAACCGTTGTGAAACCGTAATTATCAGAGTGTATCCGTTGTGTTGGCGTTGCGCTTCAGAGTGAAACCGTTATGTAACCGTGAATGCAACCGTTGTGTGTCCGTTGTTCTTCAGAGTGCAACCATCATGTCACCGTAATTCTCCACAGTGTCAGTGTTGTGTTACCGTGGCGGTTCAGAGTGTTACCGATATGTAGCCACAATTCCTCCAGAGTGTAACTGTCGTGTCTCGATGTAGAACTTAAAAATGTAACTGTTCTCTTAACCATTACTGTTCCACTGCAGCGTGTAACCGCTGTCTCTGTTGCATGGCGGTGTTGAACCGTTGTGTAAACGTTCTCGTCCACAGTTCAATCGTGGTGTGTTATGTAACTGCCAGTCTGCAGAGTATAACCGTTGTGTTGGGGTGTGTCTTAGCGCCCTCCAAAGAGCGTGGGAACGAGCGGAACAGAACGAGGCTGTTCGTAGTCGTTCGTTCCGTTCCTGTGTGAAAAAAAACGCGTTTGGTTCCATGCAGATTGATTCAGTCCGGGGCCTCACCAGCCGAATCAGTAGGAACGATATCCTTTTATCCTTTAGAACATGCCACGACACAATACGCTTGTTTGTCCGCGATCGGTGTCCACGTCCATCTTCGGTGGTATGTATCGATGTTTTACTCGTGTGTCCGTTCGGTGGTGCCGTTAGGTCGGTGCTCCTGAACCAGCAAAGGGTATCCAGCACTTGTTCTACCTCTTTGAATAAAGAAAAACTGTTTTTCTCGGGCTACACTGAAGCTACTCGCTTTCCACATATAAACAGCCAGCAGCAACTCATCTGGCGAATCGTATTCCCCTCGGTTCGTTCCCATGCTCTTTTCGTTCGGGGGTGTTAAGGCACACGCCCTCATGAAGGAATGGCCCAGCCGTTCTCCACGGTGTTGCCGTTGCGTTGCTGTTGTATAGCCGTTGTATAGCCGTTGCGCTTCAGAGGTTCACCGCGGTGTATCCGTTGGACATGAGGGGTTCGGAGTGTACGAGCTGTTGGGTTTCAGACTGTCGTTTCGCCGTTGTTAGAGCGTGAGTTGTGAGTTTGGTTGCCACAAAGCGATGAAAGCTGGCGAGGTGTGATAGTGCCGATGATTCCTCAACAAAGTGGAAGCCTAAAAGGCATGCACCGGGGGGAAGGACAAAAAAAAGTCGGTCATCACGGCTTGTCCAAAACATGCTTTGTAATATACCAGTACCTGGTACCAGGTATAAAAAGTCCTGCAAATGGAGCTGCAACATATACTTGATGGCGTAAACAGCAAGGCAGAGGTATCAATCAATACCAGCAATGTAACGTCGCCGGGGTTTCTTTCCCCCATTTTCCCGTATTTTGTAATAATTCTTCTTCCGTGTAGATTTTTATTGGCTTCTGAGAAGAAAACTCTTGTGCTCGCTTGCTTTCTTTCTTCTCTTGCTTCTTGTTTCTTGTTTTTCTTGTTTTTGTTCCTTCCTCCTCTGTGTTGTCTGTGTTGTCTGTTTTGTCTGTTTTGCCTGTCGTGTTCATGGGCTGCTTTTGAGAAGGCCGAGGCTCAGGGTCGGAGAGCAGACGCCATGTCGTTCTACGGGCTGACGGCCGACTGGGACCGAATGGGAGCGCTGCTCGAGCGCGCGCTAGCCGAGAGGCTGAGAGTCGGGGCGGACAAGCGCTCTTTCTGGAAGGTCGGCCAAATTATGTTGCAATCGACAATCTGATGGTATATTTTTACAAACCAAAAAAATAAAGTAGCTGTGATAACGAAGATGTCTTGTAATTCGAAAATCACATTTGCAAGCTGTCTACATGCGTACGTCTTATGCTTGAGGGATTTGTTTTTCAAGACCTACCGAAAAACTGATCGTGCATGCATATATATACCTGGTACCAGTATATATCTTTTTTAACAGCTGTGAGATCGAGTGGTTCGTCGAAACTCATCCTTGCAAGCTGCGTGAATGTGATCCTTCCATGGCGCGTACTGCGGGTTTGATGTGACCTCATAGTATCGGGAATCTGATGGTGTAGTTGTTAATAACAAAAAGCAAACACACAAGAGCTTCGAGATGGTGGATTTCGTCGAAGTTCGTCTATCCAAGCTGTGTGTCATACTACTATAGTGATGCCGTGTGATAATATATAATGTTAGTAGTGATACTGTTTCACCCCGCATGCTATTAATATTAATAAAGGTTTTACCCCTGGGTGGGGGGAGCAGAATCAGAAGCTGGGTATAAACCGGCACCTCTACATTTGGATTTATTTGATGTCTCGGCAAACGAATACGAGTATATACTTCTCAGAGGTTGCAGTCGAGTAGGAACGATGCCAAGTGTGATCGTATGTAGCGTACTTGTTGCAGGTGTCCTTCCTGGGCATTGGGCATGGTGCCCGGTGGTTCCACTTTTTTTTATGACGGGTTCGCTTCGTGTGTTTTCTTTTGTTTTGGCACAGGAAATCGGGACGACTGTCCACAAGCTGCTGCTGCGGATGATCTCGAAGTCCGACGTCAACGAGGTGAGTGGGAAGGTGAACCTGCCGCATCTGCCGAAACGAAACTAAGAGGCGTTCTACGATAGAGGTTCGCCGTAATTTTTCTGAGGCTCCTCATTTAAGTAGCTCCATACCTCGCCCGAAAACTGACTTCAACAAAAATCAAAAACATCGCGGAGAATAATCCTATGGCCCAAGTCTACAAAATGTTTCTTTTTTCTAAATCAAGATTGGCATGCCGACGATCTGGGGGCAAGGAACAGTGTCTTTCAGAAACAAAATAGCGGAAATGTGCTACCTCTATTGTAGAAAATGTCCTATCAGACTGCCGCGCGAATCGACCCGCAACGACCAGGTATGAAATACCCGCTTTGATCGGACCTCAGTTCTGAAACCGCCGCGTCAATCGAAACCAAGGGTGAAAACGGGAGGACGAAAAAAAATGTCTGAAGCGGACGATCGAGCAACCAACAGAACAGTACCTGCAAACAACGCGCCAGGTATCGGGCAACTGATAATTTGACCAGTCACCATCGAGCGAGCGATCGAGCAATGAGCGAACCATTCGCCACCTATAGCAATCGAGCGATCGACGGACCACCCAACGAACCATTCAAAATGTGTGTTATATACCATAGGGATAAGACATTTTACCCAATCAGTCAACCGGGCATGACATATAAGGGGCATGCCTTGTAAGGCAAACTACATGCTTTGAGGCAGAGGCATGCCTTGTTAATCGGGTTGAGTTTTCATGGGTAATGAGGCATGCTTTAAGGCAAAGGCATGCATGTTTTATTCAAACTCAGTTTTTGGGTGAGGTAGAAACTCCTGTAAAAAAATCAAACGAGCCTGACCAGGTACAAGCAAGGTGTGTAGGTGAAGCCGTACCGCGGCTCGGTTAGACTGCTGGAGATGGAAAGAACCCTTGGTGGCCAAAGCTACTAGCAATAGCATTCACTCACTTATTTGCTGTGCACCGAGTACGCGAGCGATCGGCCAATCAACACACTTGCTGGTTTTAGGATACCGAGCGAGAGGACCAATATTAGAACGAGGAAGCAACCAGCCGTTGGTAGATTGTTAAGACAATTGAAGTGTTGAACCGATCACTCGCGCGTGAACACGTGAACAGGCGCGCGAGCTGGCCACGGAAGGGGTGGCACAGATGCTCAGGCTGGTGGATTTCTACGACCTTCTCCAGAAGCAGCAGTGAGTGTTGTAAACGTTGCAGCAGAGTGGTACTGTAGAGTGTTGTATACGGTGCAGTAGAATACTTCCAGTAGAGTGTTGTATGCCGCACAATAGAGTTTCTACAATAGTATTTGATATTTATATTGTAACCACAGTACGCAGGATGACTTTCAATTCTACTTAGTTTGTGCGCTTGACGCGTCGGTTTATTTTTGCTGGAACAATAGTGTGTTGTATGCGGTACAGTAGAGTGTTGTATACAGTACTGCAGTAGAATACTTCCTGTAGACAGTAGAGTGTTGTATACGGTACGGTGGAGTAAGTAGTACTAGTAGTGGATCGTGGACAGATCATGATCTAAATCATCTGCAGCAGTTACTCAGCTACCGTTACGAGACGTTGTGCAGGATCTTCATAGTACATACCCAACCCAGGAAACATGCGCTTAAACGTAGATTATGCGGATTATTAGAGACCCACCCGGTAACATGAGCTAACTCGTACAGGATCGAGAGTGTATCTGCCTTGAAATATCTAGACGATGAAGTTGGAATGATCTGTAGATGGTCTGTACGATCTGTATGATCTGTACATGATATGTCTGCCCGAGGTGTGAAGCATAGCAAGAGACCCGAAACGTAACAGCTTGCCCCGCATGTCAACCCAACGTTTCTTTTCTTCCTTAACCCCGGGAACCCTTGCCGCCGCCGCTGCTTCTGTTGCTGTGGGCGGAGTAGGCTCTTCAGGGCATTGGTGGAGCTGGAGGGGGCAGGTATGCTTCCGTCGTCCCAGGAGGAAGCTGCGGGACTGGCCGCTAGGATAAGGCTCAGAGGCTCGGGGGACGCGGTCACCTCCATCCTCCCTGAGGTCAGTTTCAGAGCGGAGTCTTACCCATGACCCACATTGCCCCACCCTTTCCCATGCTAGTGTACCCTGCCCTACTATCTTGCGCTATATATACTGCACTACCGTATGCCATCCCACCCTACCCTATGCCTTACCCTGCCCTTTTTGTGTACTCCTTCCTGCTACCCCTGCAGTTTTTGTTGTTTCCCATGCGACACATTGCCCTACCCCACCCCACCCTGCCATACCCTTGTCATGTCGCTACCCCCCCCCCCCTATGCTACCCTTTCCGTACCCTTGCCGTTCCGGCCCGTTTCCTTTGTCCAAAATGCAACCACAGGAAACCTTGATCAGGTTATAAGTAAGCTAGTGCACAGAGTGCCTACGTACCCATGCCCCACATTGCTCTACCCTGCCCTACCCTATCATGCCCTTACCCTCCCTCCCTCACTCCTTCTCCCTCTCCCTCCCTCCCGCCCGCCCTCCCTCCCTCCCTGCGTTATTATTTCGGACACAATATGTGTGTTTTGCTCCCCACCGCTGACGCGACGACCAGGCACTCGAGAATGGTATGCAATGTTTGAGGCACCACCACCTAGAGGTGAAGCGCGAGCTGCGTGGTATTGCTCCCGACAGAGTGAACGTTGAGCAGTGGAGGGCATCCAGGGAGAAGGTGCGTTAGTGGGGGTTTGGTTGTTGTCATCGCTTGTACTTTCCAAGGAACCTCGGTTTCTTTGGCTTCTATTTTTTCGTCATCGCTTTTGCTCTTCCAGCTCTTGTTTTGGCCATCATTTTTTAGCTTTTGATATGTGTTTTGGTCATCATTTTTTAGCTTTCCAGCTCTGTTTTGGTTATCATTTTTTAGCTTTCCAGCTCTGTTTTTGTCGTCACCACGTATACGTGCCAGGCCTTTTTTGGTGGACACTTTTTAATTTCCAGCTTTTTTTTTGGTCATGCTTCGAAGTATATACCAGGTAGCCTTTACGCGCCAGCTTGTTTCTGGCCATCACTTTTGCAAGTACTTTCAAGCTCTTCTGTGGTCATCGCCTTTACATTCCAGCTTTCGTTTTGGCCATCTCTTGAGCCAAAGTGCGAGCCGAAGGGTAAGCCGAAGGGGTTAGGGTTTGTTTTCAGCGTTAAGGTTAAGGGGCCCGTCAGTCATAGATAAATGTTTGGGCTCACGATTGCAACGCCTACCCTGTTATGATCACGGCTCATAATTGCAACTCCTGTCGTTCTATACATAGCAAGGCTCGTAGCTGCAAACCTTGTCGTATTGTCGCACGGCTCATAACCCTAACCCTAACCCTAACCCATAATCGAAACCGCCATCCTGTTATCATACATCGCGGCTCATAATTCCAACTCCTATCGCGTTATGGCATACCTCTTAATTCCAACCCCTATCGCGTTATGGCATACCTCTTAATTCCAACTCCTATCGTAGTATAGCACGGCTCATAATTTTAAATCCCTATCGTATTGTAGCACGGCTCATATATCCCCAACCCCCCGTATCGCAATATATATAACACGGCTCTCATAATTGCAACGCCTATCGTGACATAGCACGGCATAGCGTAGTTGCAACCAGACTCACAATCGCAACCTCTACCATATTATAGCACGGCTCATTTGTTTCTTCATTGTTTGGCCCCCTCCCCCTTCTTTCCGTGCCCCTGCGCAGATGCTAGCCGATCTCGAGGACAAGGGCCGGGCGATGGTGGGTATGGCGGGACGGTTGTCCGATCTGCTACCGGCCAGCTTTGTCGCCGACCTTAGCCGCCTCGAGGCGAACATCGTCAACTAGAGCTTAAGGGCATGCAGGCATAGCTGTTGCCGTCATACGTGTGGCCTCTGCCGTGACATGGACATCTAGCCTTTTATCCCGTGACATTCACGATACGGGCTGAGCTGCAATTATATAGCGGTTGCACTAGTTGCCTTGCAAGGCAAATATATCTGGACTGACGGCATTATCGGCCTTTGCATTAACCCAGTTTGCGTTGCACAATGACAGCTGTAGTTTTGTTAGGCCGTGGGATTGGTCATCGGGGTAAAGCCTACTTCCGTATGCTTTCCAATGGTAGTTTTGGGCGACTTGCTACTTGTACTAACTACTTACCAGTAGGAAAAAAAGCGTTTCCGCTAGCGTTGCGCTTCTCTCTCAAAAGCTCAGCTTATGCATACCGTATGCTCAGCCTGTGCTTAGCAAATGCTTCGCTTATGCTTAGCATGCGCCGCGATGTGCCTAGCTTGTGCCAGGCCATGGTGGGTGTGACGGGGCGGCTGTCCGACCTTCTTCAGGCCAGCTTCGTGGCCTCAAGGCCAACACCGACCTACAATAAGGCGCATCGAGGCCAACACCGGCCTACAATAAGGCGCCTCGAGCCCAACACCGTGGAGCAAAGTAGATGGCATGTGGGGGGATCGTATATGCGGCCTAAATGCACCGTGACATGCCTGTGTCAGAGTGTCTGTGCGTCATCCTCACAGATGTTCCCTGGTGTCCCTGGTATTTTTCGGTCTGCAAGTGATAGGGGACGGTATGCCACAGTCCGCAGAGCCTTTCCCCTTGCCTAGACATATACGTGCCGCCATGCAGCCAGTGCTACTTGTTACTTGCCTTCTTCCGTCGGGACGCTTTTTCAGCCTGCTTTTTTGTTGTTGTGGCCATGGGCTAAATTTCAGGGAAAGGAGCTATAAATATTTTGAGAGCATCATCATCATCATTATCTTTGCATGTGGTCTGTGCAGGGCCATGGTACGCATGGCGGGGGAAGCTGTCCGACCTCCCACCGGCGGCCATCGTTGTGGGCCTTAGCCGCCTGGAGACTGCCATCGCCAACTATTACGGGGGGGGGATAGTAAAACATAGTAATACCTGCTCTTAATGCTGCACACCTCTGTAATACATAGACATACGTCGTACTGCCTTTAATACTACCGTACTACGAATATACCCGGTAGTAAACAGGACCGACGATGGACCCTCTAACGTCCATTATTCCCCTACAGCAGTATGTCCACACACGATACTTTACTGCACCACTCATTGCTACTACGTGGTATGTCAAGCCACGTCTTTCGCCGTGACGCATGTGGCCGAATATGGCATTTTTGTGTAGGGGACCGGTCATTTTGGTCGCGTCAAAACCCTCTTTCGGCTTGTTGTAGTACGAGTTTTAGTGTATAGGGGGGCGGTCAGGGAAGGGGTCAAACCGCACAGTGACATAGATATCCGTCGGGCATACATTGGTATCACATAGAGAGAACCTAACCCTAGCCCTAACCCTACTGGACATTTAAAGAGCAACCTAATGGCCCGTAGCACCGGCATACGTGAAATATAACGAACATTATATCATGTAAAACACAAATATAATATTACATACCAGGTACCAGGTAGTACCAGATGTCCCGTGATATTATACCGACGATATTGGGCAGATAGCCCATCGAAAGTCAAAATAGGCAGCCACAAATGCTTCGTCCAAAACACGTTATACTCCCACCCTACGAAGCACGCGCCCAGTCATCAAATACAGTGTGCGTGCGTGTTTTCGTCATGTTTGTTCCATTTCAAGTCTCAAAAAGGTTTTAATTAATAACACCAACCACCCACATATCTACCTTACAAAATACCTGACAGATCACCATCTATCTACAGTGTATCCATGTCGATCCTACCCCCACCCTACCCTGCCTTTTATGATAGACCACTCTGTCCCCAAATATGGAAAGCTTTCTCCTTGGTTTTAATGTAAAAGAGGTCCTTATATATCGGTACATAGTGGCACTAGGTATTGCCCAGGATTATCTCTGTCCGTAGGGTACAGAGCCAACCCAGGAAACAGGTGCTAGGCATTGTAGATCAAGTACGGTTTCCACCCGGCAGCATGAGCACAGCAGTAGGTCATACAGATCATCCAAAAGGTGAAAAGATATATCTGTCCTGAAACATCTACACTAGATAATTAAGGGGGGATAATGTACGGCATGCTCTATCTTACCTCTCCGACGTGTGTAACCATTCGACCCCCCTACCCGGCAACCAGCGACAACGACTCGGCGAAAAAAAAAAGCAGGAAACATCGAACGTCAAATCCAACTTTTCGGATAAGATGCTGCTCGCCGCACCGACGGAGGAGCATCTGAGTCCAACACCCAAACGAAAAACAAGTACCAGGTACGAGGTACGCCCTGTGTACCGGTGCCAGTTGCCGCCAATACGCCTGTTGGCCACTACATTCTGCCACCATGAACTGGGCCCTAGGGTAACCCCCCCCCCGTCAACAAATTCGACGCTGTCATCCTCTATGCAAAGAAGGTCCGCCTCACTATAGTGTTCGAACAGCGGGTACTACGCAGCCCTTGCACCACCACAACTGCGTTTAGACGAAAAAAAACCTTGAACCCAGAGAGTGATCACCGACTGCAGTGGAAGGGAAGGCGTTCGAGCTGGCCCCAGCCATGGTATACCCGCACCCTGCGATAACTACAGTAGTAGTAGTACTACTACTACTATTACTATAGCAGTAGTAGTGCGAGGCAAGGGGCCAGGCCAACGCCGAAAACTATAAATCGTGCCGACACGAAACATGAAAGTAGAGCCGGAAGTCAAGCATTTCTCCTAGGGTTGTTGAAACAGCCTGGCCACTCCCCACGGATTCACAGCAATCGAAAAAAAAGCAGAGAAGAACAATAAATAAATGGGCAACGATAGAAAGAAGAGGGGAGGGAGAAAAAAAAAAAAACCCAAAGAAAAACGAAGAAACAGATACTTCCGAGAATATATATACCAGGTACTTACCGGGTACGTACGAAGACCAAGCCAAGACCCAAACGACACACCAAAACGAAAGCGATAAATAAAACGAAAAACAATAAGGAGGTTCTGCGCTGAGACCGCTGGCGTGCCGTCTCGTACAGCAGCAGCAGATCAATCTATCAGATGATCAAAACTTGGCACGACAACTTCAGGTCAAATCGAGCTCCTCCTCCTCCTGTTCGTCGTCATCGTCTCCCCCCGCCCCAGCTTCGATGGCCCTCTTAATCCTCAAGCACATCCCGGTCTTCCACGGGTCGAGCTTCGAAATCTGCAAAAAAATGCATGCATACACAAGGCGCAGACACAATTACACAGCGGTGGAGAAAAACGCCGATTTACAAAGGGCTCTGCACGGCTCATGACCCCAACACGGGGGTCGGCTCACGAATATTTCAACATGCCATGGGTCCGGTTAGGCCGGGTCGGGTCGGCTTGAGTCGGGTCGGATCGGGTCAGGAGGTCTTCGACCTCTCACGGGCCTGACCCGCCAGGTTTGGTCCGACCCGTAAGCAGCCCTGGATAAAATAATGCGCCTGCGGGAAGGGCTCGATCGGCAACACTACCAACAACGCATTATACCGTACGATTAAAAATAATGTACACATCAAATAGTGTCGGGTATCGGAGGGAAAATCTATTCCGATCCGATACGGGCCTAAAAACCCGCTTCCTTGATTTTAGTATTCCTACACCCCGACTATTATTGGATCGGATCGGATCGCTCAAGACTCCAACCCCAATATCTGCTCACATGACGCAAGAAACCAAGCCAGATATACCGGTGTCGAAAGGTCGTGAGAAGTATGCGATACCGTACTGCTGTATGTAGTACTTTAGAGTACTTTAGACTACTTTATCTACTACTAAAAAAAGGCAGACTGGAAAACACACAGACTGGTGGGCGCTCCCGCGGCTCCTAGACGGTTCAATGGTTGATGACACAACAGTTATAAACCATTTTGCTTTGGTCGATATCCCTTTACAGGGGTCCCAACTGGCCTCAGCTTTAATTTTACAATTTTACCCCTCCGCCATAGAGGGGGGAGAAGAAAGGTCGATACAGCTCTTGTTACCCTAACCCTTCTAATAGTTTTCACATATGTACAAGTACATACAAGTACGCGAACACCACTCACGAAAGTGTTTTCAAAATCGGGCCAAGATGATGGTGTCAGACAGGGTGTGTCCCATACAAACGTTCAAGTATAAAAGTGATGTGCAACTCCTGTGTTATAATACTGGGGGCACTAGTACGGAGGTTCATAGTAAATAAGACCAAGTATTGTTAGTAAAAATAGGTAAATATATAGTTTTCGGTGTGTACCGTTGGTTCTATTTACTATGCCCCCCCATAATCGCTTCAACACCCCCATACCGAGAAAGCCTCATATACTGTACAGCGCCGAATTTGCGCGTGAAGCCGATGTTAAAGACGCCATGCGCTTTGCCCCCGCAAGTTTCAATGGAAAAAAATATTAGAGATCGGGAACCGATAATATAATAATCTGCAATTTGTTGTAGAGAGAGTTAGGCGCTATGGTTCACATTCTTTGGCTGAGTACGTATCAGTGGTACGTAGCTTTCTTCGACAGCAGCAGGGGGCACTGTTTGGTTGATCGCGTTTGTGGGAGTAGCAAGTGGGTACAGAACGGAACGGTGATGGCAGGCTGGTAGAACACGCGAACAGACAGGGCCCGTGGCTTGCACCTGGACAGCGGTCGCTCGCCGGGCCAGGTATTCGTGATTTCTTGATCAGGTATTTCGTGAATTCTGATTCAACATCGGATGTGGAGACGAGGTGATGGACCGTTTCATTGGGGGCAATTAATCCACAGGCCGATTATCTGCTTCCCTCTGCCCGCCCGCTGCTTTGTACTCTGGAATAGAGCACAGTACAGGCCATCTACTACTGTGATAATAACCAGGAAAGCTGGTCCAGGGTGGATTTCTCATTTGAGAATGGGTGCGTTTTGCACTAACTTTACTACAACCAATTCGGAATTTGATATTTCCCGGTGAATATCGGCGTTTTTTTTTTTGTTGCCCGTTTTCTTGTTGTGAATACTACTGGATATAGGCGTCCTATAGCACTGCACTCATGATTGGTGAGCCCGTTATACATACATACATACATAGAACTACATACTTAGATCACAACCCCTGAGCGTGCTCGGTTGGTGCATCCTTGGCCTCTCAGAGCTCCCACTTCCAATCCGCCTCCTTTCATTACTTGCCGGACCTTTCCAGCAGTTCTTTGTTTTCTCGGTCCTTCCTTCCTTTTTTCTTCTTTCGTTTCGTGTGCGTGCGTGTTCTCCGAGCACGGCATCGCGGGAGGACCCGGCACCGTCGCGGGTGTCAGCGGGTGCTGGCGGGTAGAGGGGGGGTTGCAAGGAGCGCGGTCGCCGCTTTCGTGCCTAGGCGTCGCGTGTGCCTCGAGACACGAGGGATGCATGAACATGCTTTGTCTGGCTTCGATTTATGATTGTTGATAAAGTATGTACGAGATATGAAGGTCGTTCGGGAGGGCAAGATAATATTCAAGCGGTGCTTATTTTTGCGACCACGCTAAAGTTGAAAGAGGGAGATGTGCAGTTTGAACACCAACGTTATCGAGCTGGCGAACGACGGCCACGGTGAGCACCGGGCTTTACACGAGGCGGGCGACGGGGCTGATTGTGGCAGAGAGTGATGAAAGCTTTACCCGGACCGAATCGGTAGCGAGGTGGTCGCGAGAGGGGCGGGCGGCGTACGAGGCTGAGAGAGAAGCTCTTCTGTGCGATTTTTTCTTTTCTTCTTTTCGACCGTGTGTAAGGTGTTCCAATCAGGCAGAAGAATCTTACACGAGAGGGGACGGGGATTTTTTTTCCTTTCCGAGTTTTCGGTTTCATTTTCACTCTTTTTGCTGCTGTGCCGTGCTGTGCTTTCGCTTTCTTCGTGCATACAGTACAGACATAGAGCATATCGAAAGAAGAAAATAAGTACAAACAGTAGTACCCTATCTGGGGTATGTACGTACGTACGACATCCGCGATGCGAAGCGTATATGTGGGATCCAAGCTGACGTCGGAGCTGTTTTTTCCTGAAGCAGGACGGCGGGACTCTTGGCATTATCAAGTCGCCGGTTTGCAATTACGATCCTTGAAAAAACTAAACTCAATCGTGGACCTCTGTTCGCTTCGCATAATTTGATGTACTTTTTTCCTTCCTGAGCGAGCGTAGCGGGCGGCGTAGGCCGCCCACGGAGCGAAGCGCCTTGTACATACATACGTAGCCCAGCAGGCAACTCCTACACAGCGTGTCATACCTGATCATAATCGTAGCAGTACTGCGAAAAGCCTTCCACGTCCAGCTCTTCCGAGGACTTGATCAACTGGTCCAAGAACCTGCCGAGATCGCACATGTCACACACGGTATGTCAAAATGTCGTACATACGTCACGAGTCCTAGTATACGTACCCAAAGCCAAGCGCACGCCGGTGATGTTGTTGTCCGCGACATCTTGGATCGCCCGCTCGCAACGCGTGCTGTTGTACGCAGCAGTAACCCTAGAGTAGGTAAAACCCTCGAAAGAAACGGTCCAAGTCTTCACAGTAGCTATTATCAATAACCTTGCCGGTAGCATTTATCAATAGCTATGATGCCAAGATACTGACATGATGCCACGTGTCACGCATCACGAAAGCCCCGGGCAACGCTCCGATCAAACTGTTCAACAACCACAAGAACCAATACCACTCTATACGTAAATAAAATGGCCATGGGTACACAAATATTAAAACAAAACAGTCCTCATGCAACGTGACGGATTGGTACTACTATCCATATTTTCGGTGCCATATGCTAATAATAGCATATAGGAGCACAGCACTGCAGGCAACATCATGCTGCTTGCGTCCATGCCGTCCAGCTTCTTGTATGGTCCAAGTTCGGTTAAATACCAGTCCACTATTACGGGGGACCATAGTAAATAGGACCAAATATTGCTAGTAGAAATAGGGAAATATATAGGCTTTTGTATACGCTGTAGGCCCTATTTAGTATGGTCCCCAGTAACAACCCCTAACCATGCAGTGGCTAACACTTATTAATAGCAATCGTCATTTAGCCATCACGACTTCTTCCTTGAGAATCACGCAACCTACAACTGTCACACCATACATTGAGGGTAAAACCACTTGGGTTCAGATTACGAGAGCGTTTGCAGTCCTCCAGTAACTCCTGCGAACACAACCAAAACACAGCCATCACAACCACCACAGCCGAAACACCCCTCCCTGCCATCACCACCGGCACAATAGCAGCAGCCATCACCTGAACTCTCGCGAATCATCGAAGGTGTAGTCGGTGGTCAAAAAGTCGCTCTGCTTGTTCCGAGCTGCTACCGTGTCTCCTCGTGCTGGAATACCCAAGACACCGGACAAGGGGTCGTAGAGATAGCGAGGGTGCCGGGGGAGGGGGGGGGTGAAGGGGGGCGTGTCACCTCCGGAGCATCCAAGCCACCAAACAAAGAGTCATAGAGGGAGCAGAGGGGGGGGGGGGGGGGGGGTGTACTCGATAGGAGAGATGACTCGATCTCATGCATGGCCGTAGTCGTATGACCATAGACCCTCGCGTCCCTACAATGCCGGGACGGAGCATGTCGGGGCCTTTTCACCGACCAGGCAGACATTGCTTGCACCAAGCGCGAAGCGCCGTGAGGTGTCCGGCGAGTCGCATGAAGGGAGAGTATCCTCATGGCATGCATGGCCTTAGCGGATGACCATACACCCTCGTATTCCTCCAATGGGTTAGGGACGGAGCACGTCGGGGTGTCACCGACCAGGCAGACCTTGCTTGCACCAAGCGCCAAGCGCCGTGCGGTGCTGGACGAATCGCCAAAAGGGTGTGAGGGTGAGCCGCATCCTACAGTACCAAGAACCGCTTGCGAGGCGGGCTTTTTTGCAACATGGGTGACAGCGTCGGTCTTTCTTTTTGGTTTTTGGTGTGGCCACTTCCAAATAGAACAATGCCGTACCACGCAGAGATAACGCCCCAGGTTTCTTTCGGTGAGGTACGTTCGTTGAGTATAGTCTTATCGATCTCGGTCTTGATAGACGCCTAGGGGGGGGACGGGGGACGGGGCGTGATCATTTGTTGTTCGTCTTAGTCATTCGACAATTGACCACGCATCCATTTCGAGACGGGGGGGGGGGGGGGGGGGGGGTGAAAATGAGCGTTCAGGGGAAAAGCAGGTACCCGTACCCAGGGGGGTAGCAGCCAGAAGCACCCTTCCTACCCTCCTAACTCTCAATAAATGAGAACAACAAAAACATACACGAAAGTCAAAACCAAAACCAAACAAACCGAAACCGAAACCGAATCGAACCGAGCCGAACCAAACAAAATTAATCCAAACTATACCAAACCGAACCAAACCGATCAGAACCGAACCAAACCAAACCGACCCAGATCGAACCGAACAACAAAATCGAACCAACAAAACATGCCACGACATGAGGTGGGGCTGGATCGAAACCGCTACGGGGCTGCGTCTCTTTTCGTCCAGAATGCCGCTGAGGGTAACCTTCCACATATCAACACAACCAGGGTGTTTTACAGAGAACTTGGTGAGGTTGCGTTTCTCGTACTCTGTTTTTTATATAAAAGAAACGCCAGCCCCGAAAAATCAATGGCTGTGGGAAAAGTGACTAAACTCCGGATTTACTAAAAGCTGTTGTATGTTGCGTACCTCTTTCTGTTGATTGGTTAGCAAAAGGATCAAATTATCATTGGCTTCGTAGCGCTTTCGGATTCACCTGTTCAACCCATCAGCTCCTCATGTGTGTGTCCCCACCAGAGCAGATTATCGCCAAGCTCGAAAGTAAAAGCGATGACAAGATACTGCGCATCATGGCCACAGCTTCCGGACTCAGCAACAAAACAAAACCGCCACGCGCCATGCCATGCCATGCCATGCCATGCCATGCCCGGACATACTCGACGAGAAGGGAGCGGAAACCGAAATCTTCACCAGACTCGGAAATTCAGACCAAGCCCAATCCGACATCACAACCGGAACAAAAACAAAAGCCCGGGAAACGAAATAGGACACAGAAGCCGAAACCGGAAACAGAAAGAAAAACCGACCCCAACACCGAAACCATGCTCGGAAATCTAGACCAAACCGAACCCAGAACCGAACAAAAACCAAGGTCGGGAATCAAAATCAGACACCGAAACCAAAACCAAAATTAAACCCGGAAACTGCCACAAAAACTAGATCGCAAAACCGAAACTGAAACAGAAATCGAAACAAACGCAACACCTGCCGGAATGCCCACGGCAATGACCGAATGGTGAAACACCTGCCGAAACGCGACTCTAATGTCGCTGTTGGGGTGTAGGGTATAATATACACTTGCGACGCAGACCGCACGCAGACTAAGCGGGGGCGAAATCGGTCAAGAAGCCCACCCTTGGTGAGGAGATGTTGCTTCAACGCGACAGCCGAGCGAGACAACCACGAGCACAAAGGTCAACACGAAAAAAAGCACAAGAGCCAAAACAACAACAACAACAACAAAAGCCACCACGACAACAACACAAGCATCATCGACAACGACATTCTCGACAACCAGAACAACCAGAACAACTCACCCAAAAGGCACAGACCCGCCTGAAGCCAGTACCCCTTGGCGTTCATCTGGAGCAGCTTCTTCTCCATGCAGGATCGGCCGAGCTGCTCGTACAGCTCGGCTGCGCGCGCTAGGTCCGGCGGGTCCATGTCCTGAAGCGAACGCAAAACAAATAACGGCACACGCAAACAAACGAAGGAACGGGGAAAGTTGGAAAGTTCAGTTCAGCGCAACGCGGAAGAGGTTAAGAGTCTCAGTCTCTTTCTCTCTCTCTCTCCCTCTCGTCTCTTTCTTTCTCTCTCTCCTTCGCTCTCTCTCTCTCTCTCGTCTCTTCATGCTTCTCTTTCCACCTCCACCGATAAGCGAAACAGTTGCAGGAAAATATATCAACAACAAACGTAATGAGCGCCCAAATGTCGGAGGTGTATCTACCAGGAGCAGGAACGTTGCTCCGTCTTGCAAGGGATGCGTGATCAATGGTCGAATGACCAAGGAACTCAACAAAAGAGTAAATTCACCCCCCTCCTTTCTCCCCACCCTCCCCTCTCTCACTCTCGTTCTCCCCCCCCACCCGAAATTAAATCAACTCATTCAAGCTGTCATCCATATGCAAGTCCGCCTCAAAAGCGGTTCTTAGTAGGATGCAGCTCACCCTTCACGCGACTCGCCAGATACCTCACGGCGCTTCGCGCTTGGTGCAAGCAGTGTCTGCCTGGTCGGTGAAAACCCGACATGCTCCGTCCCGGCATTGTAGGGATACGAGGGTCTATGGTCATACGACTACGGCTATGCATGAGATCAAGTACATCTCTCCTATCGAGTACACCCCCGCCCCCATCCTCCCCCCGAAGCCGCTTCGGGAACGCTCGATGGCAGCATCTGGGACTATGTGACTCCCTCAACACGCATGCAAAGGCAGTATTTCGTTAGGCACTCGCGTTAAAACACTAGCACTTTAGATATAAATGTAAGGACTGCTTTGACATAAATGTGAAGACCAAACGGCCGTTACATTTCCGTACAGAGCGGTATATGTTACTATACTATTAATAATACTAACTACAGTACAACACTCTGGTAGACTGTGTACGCTGGTTGGTAGAAGGCACAAAAAAAAACAACAGCACAGAGGACAGAGATTATTCTGCTTGCCTTCCGACAATATAGCGTAGATGCCATTCCAATATAAACCGAATATCCTTCCGTAAATCAGCAGTATTCCTCATACTCGATACCTACCGGTACCTAGTTGGTGCCTAGTTGGTGCCTACATGGTGCCTATTGGATACTGGTACCTCTTGATACCTCTAGACGCCTATTTTACCCATATCGGTGCCAAAATCTACCAATTGGTACATGTTTCTGTCTACATAATTCGAACTGCAGAAAAATGGCCACTTTCGATAGGAGCTAGATGCTACAGCAGGGTGGCCCCCCCGTTGGTGCCTATCAGTCGCCTTCCAGTGGTACCTACTGGTTACCTGTGACCTATGGCCACTTGTAGGCACCTATTGGTCATCTGATGGACACCTATTGATACCTATTGGTCACCTATTGTTATCCATTGGTACCTACCTAGCTGTATACGCGGTACACCATGGGTATCTATCGCTAACCCTGCGGGTCCATCGGGGCCTGTTGGCATCTGTTGGCATCTGTTGACACCTATTGCCCTACTGTAATTATCACCTATGGGTACCTAGCGGCCACCTGTTGACATCTACGCTATTGGTACCCGTTTGTCAGGTATTGATGGTAAGATGGTGAGGTACGCAGCAGCTGGACGCTAACATGAATACTATCGAGCACTGAGAGATACGTGCCGCTCGAGCGCACCTTGGAAATTATCCCCGCGACTTTCACCAAGCAGGCGTTGGCTTGGGATGTGCTCCCTTCTCCCTGCCAGAACAACGGCGCACACCAACGAAAAACGACAACAGCGACAACACGATCAGTACGGCAAAGAGGCGTATTCATATCATGCATGCATGGGCGTAGTCGTACGACCATAGACCCTCGTATCCCTAAAATGCCGGGACGGAGCACATCGAGTTTTCACCGACCAGGCAGACATTGCTTGAACCAAGCGCGAAGCGCCGTGACGTGTGCGGCGAGTCGCATGAAGGGTGAGCTGCATCCTACTAAGAACCGCTAGTGAGGCGGACTTGCACATGGATGACAGCTTCAATGAGTTACTTCATTTTCCAGTGTGGCAATTTCCAGAGACAGCAATGGGAGTACTATGTACCTACTTCGTGGGTGCCTTACCGTAAACACCACCAGGTATACGTGATGCGATCATTCCCCTTGTGCGGAGTAATTTTGTTCCACCCTAATAAATTATCTAGAACTCGATCGCCAGCTGTTACCGACCGCCAGTTGTTGCCGACCGCCAGCTGATACCGACCAAAAACAAAAGGTAAAAACGGTACCCTGGTTGTCATGCTCACGCAGTGAGCGGCGACCGCCCAAAAAGGAGAAAGAAAAAACAGGGTGCCCTGGTTGTCTGGGGTTAGGGTTAGATATCGTATCAAAGTTGTATTTAACATCAATGCTAACCCTCTATATACTACTGTGAGAGTCATTACTGTGAGAGTTATTAGCAATACCGACACTATAACCCTAAGCAACCGGTGTATTGCCGCACAGGTCAACCGCGCCTGTGACAAACGGTTTCACAGCAGGCACTACTGTGCATATGGCGGGCAGCCTGCACCACTCCACCGGCACCACTATAGAGGGAACCCTACCGCTGCATCTCTAACTACCTGGTATATAACTTGCGATATATAGTATAATAAACCGGGCGTGGTTTGCCCCCTACCCCCCTGGCACCCCCGTGTTCATAAAGCTGACACTGAACGAAAGCTTCCATGTACCAGGTACGTATCAAATAGCGAAAATCGTATCCATTGATATTTTTTGTTTATCGGTACGTATCAACATGTCGTGCTTCCAAATAGCGAAAATCGTATCCATTGATATTTTTTGTTTATCGGTACGTATCAACATGTCGTGCTTTTTGTATCTAGTACGATGACATGGCATTGCACTGTCTACTCTGCCTACTGCATAACAATATATTATCTCTTTGGCGAAGTTTTGTGACCATAGAGCTTGAATTCTTCTAGGATTGGAGAATCGGCACGGACAATGGTTGTGCTTGATGTCGACGGGTACAAAGAACGAACGATAATGCGAAGAACACACACACACCTCCGACACCACTCACAGCCTTGTCCACGACATAAAACATAGTCCTACAGCAACTCACTCACCATCAGATACTCGGCCGCTTGCTGCAAGGCATCGACGGCCGACTCGTACTCCTGCTCCGACTCGTGAATCTCGCCCACCTCCATGAGCATCTTGCCGGCTTGCTGAAATCGCCCGGACACATTGTAGATGGCTATCGCCTGCATACAGTGGTGGAGGGGGGGATAGGGAGGGGACAGGGGACGGATAACAATTGTTTGCGGGGCAGTGTTGGGCGTTCACATGTGCCAGACCACTGTGCAATTGTTTCCCAACGCGTACCCTACACATGTGATATCCCACTCTGCACTCTGTCCCAAAGCAAACGAACCGCTTGTACAATATTATGCAATCGAAATATTTCTTATGTTTCGGAACATAGTGGTGAGTCAATTCTGCGGGGAAAGTCAAGACTACCCCACCTGCTTTTTTTAGTGTAAACTACATACAGATCGCTATCGCCTGCATCCGGAGGGGGTGGGGGTCTACTCATGTCAAGCAAGGTTGTAGTTGTATGAACCATAGGCATTCGCATCCCTACAATGCCGGGACGGAGCATGTCGTGTTGTCACCGACGAGGCAAACATTGCCTGCCTGCACCAAGCGCGAAGCGAAGCGCCGTGAGGTGACGGGCGAGTCGCATGAAGGGCGAGCTGCATCCTACCAGGGTATGTGCCAAGAACCGCTCGCGAGGCGGATGTTCTTGCATATGGATGACAGCGTCGGAAAAAAGTCACGGGGTAGATAAAAGCGGGCACATACAAGACATACAAGACATACAAGACATACGAGAGAAGGCGCAACGAGCAAGTTTGATATAGGGGTGTGACATTAAACGGGGTGACTATAAACATACCGGTACTAATAGTACGCCTGTGAGCTGGCTGGACGCCACGTCTACCTATTAGTCGTGTGGCTTCTATCACGGCGGCAGCTAACGTTGTAAGAATCAGAACCCACGATGGACGCAAGAATCAGCCTAACCCTAACCCTGACCCGACGTTTATGAACTATATTTAGTTCTGAATATTATTCATAAATAGTAAACTATTCATGTATGTTCGCCCGAAATAACAGACTTTGTAGACTAGAGTCAGGAGAGAAAAACGAGCTATCATACGTAGCCCCCGCCGACTGAGGGGGGCGCCCCCGGAGGCGGCTCTGGAGGCATGTTTTTTTTTTTTTTTTTTTTTTTTTTTTTTTCATCCCATTCATTATCTTCGCACATCTTCTTCTCTCTCTCCTTCCAACTCGTAACTCAGATCCGGGGTCACATAGCAGGCTCTTCTCTCCCCTTCCCGCTACGGTACGTGCCTTCATTTTTTATCGCGAGAAGATTTCAGCCTTTTCTTCCCTCGTCGACTCGCATCGAATTGTGCCTACCCACGCTGCAAGGCGCTCTCAACAATTGAATCCCTTTTTTTATTTTTGCAAATAATGTAGATGGCGTCGGAGACAAAAGTTGGTACTGTAAACCGAACAAGCTTTCCCTACATGGGACACATCATCTACAGATCAGATAGATGAGATAGATCATTGCCACTTCATTACCCAGATATTTCAGGGCAGATACTAAACAGGTCCCAGATCTGTATGATCCTGTATGATCTACTGTAGCTCGGGTTGCCAGGTGGGAGCCGTAGCATCTGCACGAGATAGCGTAATTTTCCTGGGTTGGACACACCACAGCGTATCGTAACACCAGGCTACAATCTAGATGATCTATCTGAAGGTAGATAGATATATCATGATATGCCCGAAGTGTGGAGCGTTCCCACAGACAACGAAACTCAAATTAGTAGGGCCGTCCGCACCGCCGTAACTATACCCAAGCACTAATAATAGATAGTGGTAATACCTGAACATCTAGCACCGACCGGTGTCATATAGACAGCCACCTCTCCATTGAAAGCCCTGCATAAGTTAAGCACTTGCGACTAGCGACTGGCTGCTAGGGTTAGGGTTAGGGAAGGGTTAGTTAAGCACTTGCGACTAGCGACACCAGGTGACACTATTAACACGAAGCTTACCTTCCCGTAGGCGTCGATGGCGGATACAGGTGAAACGGTTTTCCTGCACTTGGCGGCCTCAACGTACGCCCGGGCCGTTTCGTGGTTGCTTTTGGACTGCTCGTACAGCTGCCCCGCCCGCTCGTAGGCATCCGCCGCTTCTTCCATCATCCTTGCCACCTTCGCATACACAGATGACCATAACATCAAGACAAGAACGTTACGCAGAACAGCAGGAGAACACACCAACACACAAAATTGATGCAGGAACCCATGCGCATGAGAACATACCCTGTAAGAACACACGAAGTTACACAATAACGCTAAGAACATACGCGTATAAAGGAAATGAGCATTGCAGCAATTTTTCAAGAACAAATGCATATAAACAGCAACACAAAAACCTAATTATAGACGACCATGAACATCATGACCTACCAACAAGAACAATAGCACAACAATACGTTGACGCAAGGACAGATGACCATAAGAGCGCACGACAACAACACCAGGACGGGAGAACCCAAGAATGCATGAACGTATAGTTGCAAGAATGTGAACACGAACAACGCGCAGAGTAATACACCTGGTAACTCACAAGAATGCATGAATGCAAGCACACAAGAACAATAACCAATAGACGCGTTCTACGATAGAGGAGGCCCATTCCCTCTCAAATACTTTCTGACTAACCCTAAGGTTCCTCAACCTAAACCCTAAGTCGGAATGCCAATCTAGTTTCGAAAAATGACGTTTTGTGTACTTGGGCCGTGGGGTTATTCATTAGGATGTAATTTGGCGTTTGCCGGAGTCTGTTTTCGGGTGAGGTATGGAGCTCCTTAAGGGTTAGGGTCAGGGGCCTCAGGCAAACTAGGGTGAGCCTCTTTCGTAGAATGCCTCAATACACGTAACAGCGCTCGAAATACACGCTCCCCGGGGCGAGTTGTGAGTTGTTCGTGTCTCCGGGGTGTAGGGGTTCCAACACGCTAGAGGCGTGCTTCTTGCGGGGATGCTTCGACGCTTCGTTCGTGTCCCCGGTCTCCTGCGCAGCGACCGTGGTTTGACGCCTTGACTGACCGCCCCTTAGACTAAGCGTAGTATAATAAGACCAAAGAGGCCTTGATGCGCACAAAAAAAATGGTCTCCAACGTGAGTGACCGCGATTAGACCCCTTGACTGGCCGTCACCTGCACTTTCGTTCTTGCTACTAGTACTATTAGTATTAATAGTAATAATACCACTCTGTCCCGAAATACAATGAACGTTTGTATAGAATATCAACGCAATAACGGCCCATATATTCAGCGACCGAGTGGTGCATCGTAAGTCGAATGCACGAAAGCCTTACAATAAAATGGAATATACAGCAGCAGTATAGAGCAAGCGCGCCCGATGTATCAACTTATCTTAACAAGTTGAAGTTGAGCATCAAAGCCTCTATCGGTCGAACTCCCACCTGAATATAACCTACTGGTAGGTTATTGAGGCCGAAACAGGCCTTGACACTTGGCACGCCCCAAAGAAGACCGGCCTCCTATTACAATACTATTAATAGTGTATGGTCTATCGTCGGGATTGAGACCGAACACATGCCCCAAGTACTTGACGACTACAGCGTTCAAACATCCCAACACCAAGCAGCCCGGGCTGTTGGGGTATGAGTATATGGTACCACTCTGTCTCCAAATTTAAGGAACTTCTTCATGTAATATTAACAGACAAAATATCCTTACATCTAGAGACAGAGTGGTATGATATACGCCCATCATAGGGGATATGGTCGGACATATGGGATGTGTCCGACTTGCAATGAACGAACGACCACCTCTGTTGCGTGCATTGCTAACAAAAAAGTAGTGTGGGCGACAACTGGAAGCACCTCTGCCTCTGTTTTTTTCGTCCGCATGACATTTCGTAATTCTCCCACAACTCCAGCTGTAGTGTTCATCCTAACGTTTCCAGCCCTGCGACATCCTCTCTGGTGCACTCACTACAGTGTGGCAAAGCGGCAGCACATTCCATGTCCTCTATGGGGCATGGCCTCGTCGTTGAAAAAATTGAAAATGTGGTTCCAGGTCGTAGTTCTACAGTAGTACTGCTGTAACCAAGCAATTTCGTTCACAGCTCAAAGCGATTATTTTTTTATCGAAAAAATATAGACGAGTACTCGCGTAGAGCAGGCAATAAATAACTGCGATTAAGTCCACATTTCTTTGTTTTTTTATGCACACTTTTCAGGCTGATAATGGCGCCTACAGCATCGATCTCCATGCCTCCCGCCCTATAGTACCTTCCGTGCTTGTATACGCGAGCACAGGAAGAGTCCTGGGCGATTTCGTCGACGTTTTCCACTGCGGCCTAGGCCGTTAATACAATCTACTAATGAACAGGCAGCGTAAAAATTGTCTCGACCGAAGCTGCCACCTGCTTCCAGCTGCGGAGAATCGACTTTATCCAACTTCAGGAGGACTTGTGCACCAAAAAGCTACCGGAAAGGCTATATATACCATGCCTTGATTGAGTTACTCTGCGTGCGTGGTGTGCCACTTGGAGGCTTTAGTGGGGAGCATGGCGCCAGCGAAAAAGGCCTTGTGAGGGGCTGACGCTGGCCCATCCCCGCTTGATAACCAAATTACTACAACTGTACCTGTAGGAGTTTATTCGATTGCTCTTCACTTTCGTTATTTGAGGGCAGTGCAACACAGGTGCGACACTCGCGCAGCGCGGTGATACCCATCCCCGCACAGCTACGCCCTCTTCCTTATAATAGACGCTTTCGACAATATC
Source organism: Nereocystis luetkeana (assembly GCA_031213475.1). Classification (NCBI taxonomy): domain Eukaryota; class Phaeophyceae; order Laminariales; family Laminariaceae; genus Nereocystis; species Nereocystis luetkeana. Next base: position 122,335 of record JARUPZ010000026.1, on the reverse strand, counting down.
ACACTCGCCGTTTGTTTGTCGCTATGCAGCTGCTTTGCTCTGCTATAGCTTGCCATACTGCTGTACTTCGGCACCGAATGATCGAATGATAGCTGCGTCAGCTTGATTGAGCATTGTCGTCCGTATAACATAGCCGGCGTCCCCGGTGGCTTGGTAGGTGGTCCGCGTGCCTACCAAGATCAATTTCGTGGGTTCAAGTCTCACCGAGTGCATACTCGAAGGGGCTTTTTCTTGCATAAAAAAAAAGGATTAGCGGAAAGCGCGAGAGCGTGAGTTAGCTACATTCGATGAAAATCGACGAGCAGTGGGAATGCTGAACCCTATGCGCGACAAAAAATAAAGGCACGTACCGAGGGGGGAAGGGGTAGACACCTGTGACCACGGCTTGTCCAGAAGCTCGTTGAGCGTAAAACCTCCCAGGAGTTAGGCTGGAAAGTAAAAGTGATGCTAAAGACCTAAGCCAATGGGAAAGCGAAGTGTCAATAAAATTTTTGAATTTCAAAGATACCCTCCGGAGCTTTTTAGAACACGCTTCCCATGGGCACCTTTACACAAAAAGAAAGTTCCAAACTTTTGGAAAAACCCGAAAAAAGCAAATCTGGGGCCGATGTTGGGCCAACATCGGCTTGAGAAAAACTCAGGTCGATCTTTGGTTCGAAGCGGCGAGATTCCGAGTCCTTGACAGACATCGATCGACAAAACCAACGACTGCGTCATGACTTCTGAACGGAGTGCGCTCGTTAGGGGCTCCGACCCACCCTAGGGTCACCGTCTTCACACCATGGCCGGTGTCATGTGGCGGGAGCTGACGAGACGTAATATGAAAAAACAATTGGCCGCTGGTGAGCACAAAACAGAGGACACAACTTCTCCATGCGTCTCGAATGGCAAAAAAAAAACTTTCTTTTCTTTTTTCCCACAGCGGCGGTAAGAGGATTTTTTCGGCCGTTCTTTGAAAGCAATATGTTTGAAGAAAAAACTTTTGGACTTCGCGTTTCCATTGGCACAGGTAAAAAAAAATAAAATCCCGATGAAATACAAGTAGCAGTACGTAGCAGTAGCAGCAATATAGCCTCGCCTTCTGGGGGACGTTAAGAAATCTTGCTCAGTGGCAATCGCTACACCCAATCCTATATAGTGGCCTTTGCTTAACCCTTTTAGAACCACAGCCCCATATTTGGGACAAACCACTTCAATTTCAAGTAGTTTGTCCCCAAAACGGGACTGCGGTTTTAAATGGGCTAAGGATGTTCAAGGTTCTCGAAGAGGTACTAATTTAGGCTTGCTCATACGTACTCGTATTACTTCTTGTAGGCGGGTCCGTATTTACTCAAAGTATTAATATTACTCTTGATAATGTACGGCAGTGCAGGGCACTTAACTGTGTGTGTGTGTGTGTGTTTTTTTTCAACATCACTTTTACTTTCCAGCCTAGCTCGTAGGAGGTTTTACCCCTCGGCGATCTTCTGGACAAGCCGTGGTCACAAGTGTCGTCCCTTTCCCCCCCCGGTACGTGCCTTTATTTTTTTGTCGCGCATATATAGGGTTCAGCATTCCCACTGCTCGTCAATTTTCATCGAATGTGTAGCTAACTCACGCTCTATTAATAGCGCTTTCCGCTAATCAATTTTTTCATGCAAGAAAAAGTCCCTACGAGCATGCACTCGGTGAGATTGATCTTGATAGGCACGCGGACCACCTACCAAGCCACCGGGGGCGACTGCTGTAAATACGAAAACAAGCGATCATAAATTCAGGCTGAGATTTACAGGAAAATAAGAAATTCGGGATTGGTTGTGAATTTCGTGTAGAACGCACCCATTCGAAAGCCAGCCTGGACCAGCTGTGTTGTTTCTTTACCACTACAGTTTTTTTTTTTCCTCATCCCATTCATGATCTTCGCACATCTTCTTCTCTCTCTCTCCTTCCAACTCGTAACTCAGATCCGGGGTCACATAGCAGGCTCTTCCACCCCCTTCCCGCTACGGTACACGGTAAGACCGTACTAACACCAAGGTACTATTAATATTAATATTATGCACCTGCGGGTATGCTGCTGTAAACGAGTGCCAGCTGCCAGCTACCTGGTACCTGGTAGTCTATTATTAATATTTAATACCTGGTAGTAATAGTAGCATTAAATTCGAGCTTGCTTTGCCGCGCAGATAGCCAGCGGCACCGTTCAAATCTCGGGGGAGAATAGAGCATACTGGTAGAGGATGGTAGAGGATGGTAGAGGATGTATCCTCGAAGACAGCAGTGACGGCCGTGAGTACCCCCGCGGTGTGCCACGGAAGCGAGGTAAGCGAGTCAAACAAAACCTTTGGTCAACTTTGGTGGTGTGTTGTTCTTTTTTACGGCGTCATGGGTCCTTGTAATCATTTACTTTCGTAGAACTGCCTATGGCCTGCAGTAAGTTTCATAGCCTCACAAGCTGCGAGGCAAAGGAAAACAGGCGCAACATAGTAGGAGGTAGGAGGCACTGCACTGGTATCAGCATCCCAGGCAGTCTCATGCCTTACCTTGTAGCACCTTGCTGCTTTGTCGAAGCACTCAGCAGCATCCTCGTATTTCGTGCTGCTGCTGAAAAGAGACCACTTTTTGAGGCACTTCTCTCCCTCCGCCTTGAACTCCAAGGCCTTGGCCTCCTGCCCACCCCCGAATGCAGCCATAGCGTCCCGCCTAGCACCACTGTCGTCAACAGTAATGTGCAGCGAGCGAGGCGGGTGTTGCTGCGGCTGCTGTTGCTCCTGCTGCTATCACGCCAACGAGCCTAGTCGACAAAGCCGGCGCCCCTCAAGCAGCGGTTGATGAGTTGGCGAATAAAGCGAAGACTCTCCTCTGGTTTGGGTGCTCCAGCACCTGGCACGGCACGCAGGCGCCTGGAATTTCTCACGGAGTCAGCTAGGTAAAAGTTCGGGCTACTGAGTTGCGCCAAGCTTGGAATATCAGCTATCAGGGCGCCGAGAGGAACTCTACGCGTGACGCTGCAGACTGGACGGAAACCTGCTTTTGGGGGGGAAACTATTATTTGGAAATCCCTACACATGCACGCTAATTTATCTTATAAAAACCTCGTATTTTTCATGTGCGAGATGCGAGTGCAAGTAAACGAGAGAGACGGGCAGAGAGAAAGAGCTACTAACAGGTGGCGTTGATCCGGAAGAGCTTGACGAATCTTTCTACTCTCGACCGCACATGCCAGGTGTGGGTGCCTGATCACACACGCGGAGGCCCTTCCGCCCGGTCCCCCCCCGAAATCGGCGTGTGTGTGTCACAATCACAAACGCTCGGCTATCAAGCAGGGTCGAGGTTCAAGGTGGCCGGAAACACGATGCCTTCCTTCCGCGTCATGAGTGCTCTGGCCGTCGTTGCCTTGACGGCCAGGCCCGCTAGATCGTTCTTAGGACCGATTGGTACCCCGGGGGGAACGCGGCGTGGTGGAGGCGTCGCAGCTCGCTCCTCCGCCGCAACCAGCAGCGCGTTCCGCAGCCGACAACAGCCGCCTACGCGTGGCAGCAACCCCTCTCAACGCGACACAGCAACAGCAGCAGGGACCGGGCGTGCTCGGACAGCTCTAGCAATGGGCAAGAAGAAGGGCGGGGGCAAGAAGAAAGCGGCGGCGGCGGCGGCGGCTTCGAAAAAGAAAGCTGCTGCTGCTAGTGCGGGTGCAGGTGCTGCTGCTGGTGCGGGGGGGGGTGGCGTGGGTGGCGCAACAGACGGCGCAGCAGCAGCAGCAGCAGTAGCATCGTCAGCAACAGCAGTAGCTGAACATGACGACGCAACACCAAGAGGGAATGCAGCAGGAGTAGCGATCACCAACAGAGCGGATGGGGAGGAGGCAGTGGTAGCGACGACGACAGCGAGCGCACCAGCGCCGCTGCCGATCTCGGAGGCCGCCGTTAACGGAACGCCGAAGGCACCGGTGCCCGCCGCGGCAGCAGGGGGTGGAGGTGGGGATGCAGGGGGGGCGAAAGGGTTCGGGGCAGCGCCGCCACAGCCTAGACCTATGCAGAAGGGGTTGAACAGGAAGCAGGGGACAGAGCCACAGGGGCAGAGCCAGGGGCAAGGTCAGGCGCAGGCAGCTCGACCTGCGAAGGCTTCTCCTCCGGGGGCAAAGGGGGGGGCGGGGTTCGACGCGTTGGCCACGGGGGTTCCTGTCGGTGGAAACACTGATCACGAGATGGTGAGGGAGGCGAGACAGATAATCACGTTTCTTGCATAGAAAGACAAGTACATATGCCTGCTGATACTCGTATATGAGTATCATACTTACACCGTTGCCTCATGTGCACGTTGTTCGTGTTACTCACAGGTATGTATATACCCTGCGTACTCGTATACCCGGTACCATGGTATATTATACGAGTACCCGTGTCATATAGCACTCTGGCCGGTAATATAAGGATATTTTGTGCATTAATATATAGATAAAGCGGCCCTTATACTTGCGGCGAGAGAGGTACTACAGTACATAGTACATGGTATGATATGATATGATATGATGCCCTGGTATATGGTTGTTTTTACCCGTACAGAGTACCTGTACGCTACGGCTGTAGCAGCCAGCACCGGTTACACCAGCAGTAACAGGCACAGCAGTATAGCACACCAGTACCGCTACTGCTACACAAGTACAGCAACAGCAGTAATGATACCTCTTTGTGTACGAATACAGTAGTAGTAATAGTAGTGGCGCAGTCAACGGTGTTGCCAAGATCCGTTGCGGTGTGTGTGTCTGCGTTCTTCACATTTTACCGCTACCGATCGACATCCAGCACATCTTTTGTTGATCATAGTGTCCGTACTGATTCCTGTTGCTGCTGTAAGTTGTACCTGGTAAGTTGTACGAGCGTCATGCATGCTTTGTGGTCACGGGCACACACTACGAGATTGAGATATTGCATAGACCGAAAGGAGACTAGTCCTTTGGAGACCTCGCACAGAGAACGCAACCAGAACAATTCCAACTCTCGACGGAAATATAGCCCACGTTTGATATTCACCTTACGATAACGAAATCGATACAGCTCCAAACGGGAGTGATATATCCGGCCAGTGTGGTCGTATTTCTTCGAGGTTTACTTTTTGGTCTCACCTACCGTCTATTACTATTACGATATATAGGGCATAGTAATACCTGGTGAAGTAATCAGAACCCAGGATGTTTGGGCAACATCAGGTGCTTGACGAATACCAGGTGCTTGATTATTTTCGGTACTTGGCCATTACCCGGGGCTTGGAATAAACCTACAGTATCACCGATTGTTTGCCTAGCCTTTGGTAACCAGGCCAGAACTCGGTGTTTGGTCAATACCCGGTGTTTGGCTAGTACTCGCTGCTTGAGTAACACCCGATGTCTCACCAAATACCGGGTGAAAGGCCAATACTGCCTGATGCTTGATCCATACCTGGTACTCGAGACTGGGTGCTTGACCAAAGCCCGGTGCTTGGTCAATACCAAGTGTTCGGTCAATGCCCATTGCTTGGCCAATACCCTGTGCTTGGCCAGTGCTCGGGGCTTGTCCGCTACTTGACTAGTACCCGATGCTTGGCTAATACACGGTGCTCGACTTGCCCAATACCCGTGGCCTCACTAGTACCTGGTGCTTGGTGCTGGTGCTTGGCCATTGCATTGGTGCTTGTCCGCTGCTTGACCAATACCAGATGCTTGGTCAATACCCGGTGCCTGGCCAATACCCGATGTTTGACCGGTACCCAATATCCGTTGCTTGACCAATACCCGATGTCTGACCACTACCCAATATCCGGTGCTTGACGAAATAGCCGGTGCCTGGGTAGCACCCGGTACTGACCTGAGACGTGGCGATGACCCTCATGACCAAACATACCCGATGCTTGTCCTGAACAGGTCATCTCGGATCTGGAATTCTCAGACCCGGAGCCGCAAGTAGCGGCCACCGAGGGTGCGCGAGGGAAGGACGGAGAAATGTCGCCCGCAGGTCAGTCCCACTGCATCAATATGTTTTCTTCGTTGTGCTGTAGTTTGTACCTGGTACCTGGTATATACATAAACGTGCAGAAGCACCGTCGATATCGGATGTTTTTGGTTGGTTCTAATTTTATTGTCGTCGTTGTTGTTGGTGCTGGTTCTGTTGTGCTCGCCGCTGTTTACCGCAATGTGTTCATGTTGGTATTGGAGTGGTTGTTGTTGTTCTTCACAGTTGGTGTTAGCTCTAGCGTTAACGCTAGCGTTGGCATTAGCGTCAGCTTCAACGTATGCTGTAGCGCTAGCCCTAAGTTACCTTTGGCGCTGGTGTTGATGTTACTGTTACCGCTGCTTCACACATACCAGGTACCTGGTACGAAGTACCTGGTAGGTATTTACCAAGCACTACCGACTACCCCTCAAAACATGCGAGCCTGTCCCCCTCCTCGTTCCCCCTCTTCCTCTACAGACATGGCGATTCATAAACGTTATTGTTGCTCCACACCTACTATCTACTACCTTCCAGCCCATAAAACTTGCCGGCTGGTCGCCCTTTCTCGCCCCCCCTCTTCCTGCACAGACATGCTAAGGTACCTCCGGGACAATAACCTCACAATCGACCTGGAGACGATGAACCCGGTGGTGATGCCTAAAGACCCGGTGGCTAAGATGGATGCCATATTCCCGAAGCCAGCCGCGAACGTTCGTGCCCAGTACGACCTCGGCGCCAGCCCCAAGCCATCCGACTTCGCGCAAGCTATGATCGTGAGTACATATCGGGGTACATGATCGGGAGGACGCTTGCTGCGATGAGGGATAGGGGCACATATCATCACTTTTTTTTGTCCAGAACTAATCGGAGTGAGCTACTATTGACCCACTCCCCAACTGTGGTGCATGAACAGTGTAAATAAAGTACAGTATACACTAGTAGGCAATATTGTTGGAGTCCCATTCGCTTTCGCCTTACCGCTCTGGCGGAGGATGTAAGGTGTGGCTCATGTCCGTATGTGCTCATATCAGAGTACACATGGGGACTTATCCATATCAGGTATCAGGGTATCTGGTATTATTTAGCATATACCAGGGTATATGCTATACCTCGGCTTGTTGTGTGATGTAAACATGTTCTATACTACTGGTGTAGTTTCAGTATGAAGGCATATAGCCATATTGTTTTGCGTATTTATGTTGTTGTCGGTGTTTCCCATCGTACGATAGGGGGGGTGAGGGTAGTATGGGATGAAAAGAAAACGAGACAAGCGTGTTGCATGTCCGCGCCCCTCCCCCCTCCTTACTCCCTTGGTTGTTTGTGATGGTCATTAGTTTACTGAGCTGCGTCGATACCTGCGGCCGTGTCGACTGTAGGTAGTCATGGTATGTAAATTGCGTTGGATCACCCCCGCCCCCTATCCCCGCGCCGCCTGATTGAAATACAAACGCCTAAATTCCCGGTGCTGTGGCGTGGTTCTGTGATGATGTCATGCCGTGATATGATTTAGTTTTTCTCCTCCCCTCCCCTCCCCTCCCCACCCGTCATGCTATCATGTGATTTTGTTCTCCTCCGCTTGTCCCCCCCCCCACCTTCTCCACTCTCGCCCTCCTCCGCCCCACCTATAAAACACAGTATTTTTTTTTGATGGCAAGGCTACATGGTGTGCTGGCACGGGTACACGACAACTACAACAAAAAAACGTCCACACCCTACTTTTTCAAGCCCCATAGAGCGTACAGGGGGCGAGGGTAAACTAAAAACCAACGAAAAAACTGAAGAAAAACGGAAGAAAAAGCTGTGCGTCATATGTAGAGATTTTATATTTTTGACGAAACTTTTTCTTCCAAGCTGCTACTGAATTGATACCTGGTAGATTGTTTTGAATTCCGACATACCAGGTAGTGACGAGTGTGTCTCCTTTATTTCGCGTTCGGGCTCGTTTCCCCCACCCCCTAACCCTTCCCTCTCTTTCCTTCTGCAGGGGCTTCTGCCGGTAGACGAACCTTGGAACGGGGCAAAGATAAGGCCGCTGCCGGAGCTGAAGGATTTCTTGCTGGCCAATCGCCTGCACGCTGGAAACCGGGGGCTGAACGCGATCACTTCCCTCATGCTCAAGGCCATGAGCGAGGGAGACGTGTGAGTTGGTCAGGCGTTTTCGCCTCCAGGGGTTTGCGGTCGTCGCGGCGTCTCGCTGGTGTACGTACCGCGTATATCACTAGTAGACTATGCCAGTATCACCCGTGTGATAAAATAACACCCCCTCTTATCGCACCTCCCGTATAACACTATGAGACTATGACACTATCACCCGTGTGATAAAATAACACCACCCTCCGTATAACACTATAAGACTATGACACTATCACCCGTGCGATAAAATAACACCCCTCTTATCGCACCTCCTACGAAGAACGTCATGGTATAGTCGAGGTATTCGAAAGCAGGGGCGCAGGGGGGGGACACGCACCGCATGTGGTGGTTTTGGGATCATCTCGACGATGCCTTTCCATAGAGTGTTCTTTCGCTATCGTCAGCGTTTGCACCTTCCCCATTGCCGGGAAAATCACTTCCGAAGTTCGTCGAAGGGAGCCACTCGTGTGTAGGGATCGTCCGGTTCTTCGTATATTTTCGTATCAATTTTGTTTTGGGTTAGGGGGGCATGCTGTAGTAGTACATAGTAATCAGGACCCACGACGAACCCAAACATCTAAAGGCAGGTATCTCCCCATGTTTACACAGCATTCCCCATGTTTACACAGCATACAAGTATGTGGCTTCGGTTGATATTATTCCTATGGTTGCTATGACTGCTGTCACGATGTCTGCAGTTGCTGTGATATATGTCTGCAGTTGCTATGATGGCTACGATTGCTGAGATTGCTGTGATTGCTGTGATTGCTGTGATGGCTGCGATTGCTATCATGGTTGCGATTGTTATGATCGTTAGGTTTGTTGTGATTGCTATGCTTGCTATGGTTGCTTTCACTGCTACTAATATTAATATGATCGCTGCGATTGCCATGATCGCTATGTTTGCTATGACGGCTGCGATTGCTATGATTGTCATGACTGCTGTGATTGCTGTGATCGCTATGATGGCTGCGAGTGCTATTATTTTTGTGATTTCTGTGATCGCTGTGATTGTTGTGATTGCTGTGATTGCTGTGATTGCTATGATTGCTATGGTTACTGTGCCTGTACTCGCGTGGTGTTGTGATCGTGGTCATCCGGTCTACTGCCCCGTATGCTGTAAGGCTCTGGTTTTAGTCGTAATCTGGGTTTAGTGGTGCGTTCGTTTCGTTTTGTGATCTCGGTGCACTTGTCATCATCATCATCATCATCATCATCATCATCATTACTAATATTAATACCTGGTATTAATTCGTAGTCGTTTGGTTGTCAGGGGGGGGCGGGCGGGCGTAACACGGCTTTCACAGCGGTCTCCTGATTTGTGAGTTTGTTAGCGCTTTTCATCCCGGGTGCGCAGTTTATTTCTGTGACTCCGATGCATTTTGTTATCCCCGATGGATCACTTTTTGGTCCATTGCGATGCACTTTGTTGAGTTCTGGCGTGTGCTGAGAGATCTGGATAATCTTTGATACCGGTGTATCTCTGTGGCGTGGTTTTTGTGACCACAGAGCTTGTATCTCTTTAGGATTGAAGAATCGGCACGGACACTGGTTGTGCTGGATGGCGACGGGTAGAAATAACGGTTTCATGTGAAGAACACACACACAATGTACATTATCTTCATTGATTTTCAGCATGCACTACTAACGCTGCTATCTCTTGTTTGTTTTTTTGTGCTCAAATTGCAGGGACCGGTCTAAGTTGTTGAAGGGGGCGGCGATCTGCTACACCAAAGCGGAGAACACCATCACGGGGCCATTTAGACAGGTCAGTTTCCTACGTCATGCAACTTTGTAATTTCTACTCAGCGATGGTCATGATGATGATGCTGTCCTCGCATGATAGCTCAAATTTCCTGAAATTTAGCCTGTGGTCACAAAAACTGGCGATACAGTTCTTACGTGAAACAAAACAACTACAAAATAATAGGTGTACCGCGTGAAGCACCAGTACGCAAGGGAACGGCACTAACGAGCTGTGGCACACCACCTCCTTTTCACTTGCGAACCAAATACCACCCGGAACATATAGATGGTACGCGTAAGAAATATTTTAGCCAGCCATTAGTTGGTCGGCGACTTCCAGTCACGGCCCTCCAAGTACAGTTGTGTGAGTGCCATACTAAAAGAGTCGAACTACTGTAGTAAGGATTATTTCCGATACTAGAAGAGTCGAACTATATACAGTACTATATACAGTACTATATACAGTAGTATATACAGTAGTATATACAGTAGTATATACAGTAGTATATACAGTACTATATACAGTACTATATACAGTAGTGTATACAGTAGTATATACAGTAGTATATACAGTAGTATATACAGTACTATATACAGTACTATATACAGTACTATATACAGTAGTATATACAGTAGTATATACAGTAGTATATACAGTACTATATACAGTAGTATATACAGTACTATATACAGTAGTATATACAGTAGTATATACAGTACTATATACAGTACTATATACAGTACTATATACAGTACTATATACAGTAGTATATACAGTAGTATATACAGTAGTATATACAGTACTATATACAGTAGTATATACAGTACTATATACAGTAGTATATACAGTACTATATGTGTTAGTGAGGATTCTTTCCGCGGTGGGAACGGTATCATACTCATAGACGCCTTCCCTCATAACTACATTAGCCTACAAACCAACGTCACACGGGATTAACACGCCCCCGCAAACACACACACACACCCGCACCTTGTCTCACCCTAACCCTATACTCTATACTCTATATGCCCTATACTCTATACTCTATACTCTATGCCCTATAGTCTATGCCCTATACTCTATACTCTATGCCCTATAGTCTATGCCCTATACTCTATACTCTATGCCCTATACTCTATACTCATGTGCGGCGAGCGCGACGGGGAGGAGGGCTGTTCTTTTAGTACTCTGAAGCTGATGTGTACCAGTAAGCTTCAGGATGGACGAATCGTGTAGTGATGTCGTCGGGTAGAAGCAAAGCAAGGTGAAGATGACACATGTCATAGCAGTAGCATAGCAGTAGCACAGCAGTAGCACAGCAGTAGCACACAGCAGTAGTACAGCAATAGTACTGTACGTAGTGCGATCAAGTACGATACGTGCATACCAAAGTGGAAAACTACATTTCAACATCAAACAGCAGCAGCCTAACCCAGCAGCATTAATAGCAACCACACCGGAAGGACCAGGCTGCGGTACCAGCCAGCAAACATCACCCAGCAGTGGCAGCAGCACCAACCAGCAGTACCAGCAGCAAACATCAACCACGGGTTGGTGTAGTCGTATTTATAATGTCCATGCAGTAGCTGCTCTTGTTGTTGTTGTTGTTGTTGTTTGCCACACTGTACCTCACACACAATCATCTACAACTCTCCCGGTGTACGTCGTATGCAGCAGTAAAGGTACCACCCTTGGTTGACGTGAGGCTATCCGAGGTTTGGAATATTGTTAGTTTGCGTGCGTGCTTGTGTTTGAATGCCTTCATCGCTTCGAAAGGTGTAGGCGGTGGTGTTCGCAGCCGTTACTACAGTAGTACGCGTGACCACAGTAGGGTTAGGGTTAGGGTTAGGGTTAGGGTTAGGATCAGATATTGACAGTAACAATAGCGAAATATGTATTTTTTGTGTGTAACGTAGGTCCTACCAGGTATTTATTATGCCCCCCCCTAATAGTAGACGCACCCCCTCCATTTGGCTATTGGTCATCTGCGTGCGCGCTTATGTGTTGCATGTTTGTGTGTTTGCATGCTTGTGTAGGCGGTAATGTTCGCAGAGAACAGACTCGCACCATGCATGGGGAGCACGGTGTGCGAGGAGTACGCGGGACACGACGGGGCTGACGCGGCCGCGACATGGGTCGTGCTCAAGGCTTGCGTCGCGGAGTGGGAGCTTCGCCTCAGGTTAGTCAGTCCAGTCGGTTCGTGTGGTTCGCTCGTTGAGGCTGTTATGTTGTCTGATGGTTTAGGTAGTTGGGTAAAGAGGCATACACTGTGTTCACTTTGTTGGTCTAGTAGTCAGGCAGTTGGTTAGTCGCTGCTGCCGTAGCTGCTGCTATTGCTGTTATGTTGCTGGTGTTGATGTTGATGTTGACATTGTCGTCGTGTCTGTACATCTGTAGGCACCAAAGATGATGCTATGTTGACGATACTCTCGCCCCTTGACGGATACCCCTCATGGACCTCCCCCTCTAAAACTAGTACCAGTATACTGCGGAGGCGTGCTGCGATAGGGGCTCCCCAACCGTTGCACCTCAGGAACTACCCAATGTATATATATCGTTGCAACACCATTTGTGTTTTACTTTCCCCCCGTTATATACGTACCGTAGGCCATGCGATACCTTTGCGCTTTCGTTTTCCTTGGGGCCCGAAAGTCAGCTGTTTACTAAGTGGACCACCCCTCCGGTAGTACGCCTGTCTACAAGGAGACCTTAATGATTCCTGAAGGAGACCTCAACCTGTCTAGAAACGGACCGTAACCTGTCTACAAACAAACCCTCACCTGTGTAGGAGACCTTAACCCGTCTAGAAACGGGCCTTAGTCTGTCTAGTCTAGAAACAGACCTTAACGTGTCTAGAAACAGACCTTAAGGGAGCAAACATAGGGCTATTCAATAGAGCATTCCCTTGTGTATCGGAATTAGCGTACATTTTTTTGTGAAAGTCTGGTGGGGATATATTGAGTGAAGTATAGACCTCGCGTTTGGAGCCTCATAAAAATGACACGCTATCATACCCCTACTGCTAAAATTTGTTTACTACTGCACGTCTAAAGAGACCTTGACGGTACTCTTTCCCCCTGACGGACATCCTTCATGGAACTCTCCCCTCCCCACCAACGCTACAGTAGTGTGTTACGTGTAAAGTAGGGCTTGACGGTACTCTTTCCCTTTGACGGACGTTCCTCATGGAACTCCCCCCACTACAACCTGTATATGACGCCTAGAGACCTTGACGGCCCTCATGCCCCTTGACAGACATCCCTCCTGGAACTCCCTCACTACATCTAGAACATTGCGTCTATAGAGGCCTTGACGAGTCAACACTATTTTTTTGACCTTAACCGACACCTTCGGTTGGCACCGCCTTGCTGCTGCTGCTGCTGCTGTTGTCAGGGAGATGCGGCAGCAAGAGGTGGGGCTGCACGACATCTTCCGGACCATGCCCAACCCCACGGAAGGACTGGACGAGGAGCGAACGGCCGCGATCACCGGCAGTGTGCAGGCGATGGGCCTCTCTTTCGGTAGCAACGAAAAACTGATGCAGGTATTAGGGTTAGGGTTGGAGATAGTACAAGATATTGTAGAAGGTGACCATCACAGCAAAGACCACTGCAGCAATTGGGGGAGTCCGAGCTACGCTGTTGGTAGTACTATGGTTGATGAGACGAGTCATGCGGCGCGGGCGCAATGTGATGCCGCTGCTGCTGCCAGGCGGTTGACAGTAGCAAAGGCATCAACCATTGTTTTGGTCGTTATCAAAGAGGTCCTAGAGGGGTTGGCCGTACGCACTAATACTAATACCAATAAAAATAGTACTACTATTAGTAATATTAATAGTAATATTAATAGTAATGCGCATTGCGTGATTGCAAGGCCTGTAGCTAAGTTGGTTGAGTGTACTATTAATAAGGTACTACTACACGGGGGGGGGGGGGTGTACTATTAATAGATAGGAGAGATGTACTCGATCTCATGCACAGCTGTAGTCGTATGACCATAGACCCTCGCATCCCTACAATGCCGGGACGGAGCATGTCGGGTTTTCAGCGAGCAGCTTATCACGGGGGGAGGGGGGCACAAGCAGTAGTAATACATACTACTAATAGTACATCGTACGAACTTACGAATAGTAGTACTTACCTGGTATTACATATTATTATTATATAGTAGTACATACTGTAGTAGTACATGGCAATACATACTGTAGTAATACGTAGTAGTACATGTATTACATAGTAATACATACTAATATTATGAATACTATAATAGAGAACAGTCAGAACCCACCATCGGCCCCAAAAGCGTATACCAGTATATCCCCCTATATACCCCCCTGAGTCTACCTCAGTTGCTATCACTATCATATGAAAGCAAGCAAACTTTTTCTTCTTCTTTTTGTCGGAGCCCAAATTTCGGGGCTTTGAGTGGGCTTCATACTATTGCCTTGGACGGCTACTGTACTTTACTTACTGTGCTTGTAGTGCGGGTGGCGGTATAAGCCAATCAACTGACTTACATTACCATCACGGAAAAACCACACGCCGAGCCACAAAACTCGCCCGCGAGCTACAAACCCCCTAACTCAACTAACTTTAATACCTAGCCAACCACAGTACCTGTAACACCTAGCCAATTTGCTACATTAGCAACTAGTCGACCTGGTCAACTATTCATTGTCGGCGACTTATAGGCAGCTTGCAATACTCATTGGTACGCCACTCCCGACCGCGCACCTCGGTGGCTGACCCGTTACAGACTACAGACTACTGACTACTGACTACTGACTACAGACTACTGACTACTGACTACTGACTACTGACTACTGACTACTGACAGGCTGTACCCCCAGAGGTGAGGTTCCTTGAGGGGTCTCTCGGGCTCAGTACCACCACCGAGGTCAGGCGTTTCGCCCTGCAGGAGTTCTGTCCCCAGGAAGGCATTTCTCCTGAGGAGCTGAGATTTCGGTTGAGGTCTGTGATGTGCGGCATGGACCAGCTCCCCTCGAAGTCCTACCACCAGCTGCAAGTGAGCGGAGTCCTCATGCCGAAAGTGAACAGCCTTGCCCGGTTGCATAGTACCTCCGCTACACTTTTGCTGTTCCTCCGCTTTTCCTTTGCTCTGCTTTCTGCGAGTGTTCAAAGTACCTTTAATGCACACTCAGCGTACCTTGAGTATACCTCCATATACGTTAGCTTTACCGTTGCTGTACCTTTGCTGTAAACGTGCCTTCGCTGTGACATACCTTTAATGTACCGTCGCTGTACCTTTATTATACCGTTGCCGTACGTTCGCTCTGCCTCTGCTGTGCTCTCGCTGCACCTCAGCTGTACCTTTGCTGCACCTTCCACGCTCTCTCTTAACTGTGTCTTAGCTGTACACCAGCCGTTCTTCCTTTCCTGTACCTTCACTGTGGGGTCGCTGTACCTTCACTATACCTTCACGGCACCGTTACCGATCTTAAAAGGTACCTTTTCTGTTTCTGGAACGGTGCGGTATAGGTGGCCATTACGGATGTGTATGACTGCCTCGTCGAAGGGACCCCTGAGGCATACTGCATGTACATGGACAACTGGAGTCAGGGCGAGGACCTGAGCTTCCAAACATACAGGTACGGCTTCCAAAACATTCCTCTTTAGGCTTTGCACCCACGAGACTGTTTTGTTTGTAGATTTACCCTCCGATATATGTTTATTGCTCGCGGTTGTCTCATCTATGGAGCGTTGATGGTGTCCCTGTCTCTATCGCTTGGGACTAAGGATTTCGCACAGGAGTCTTGATTGCGGGTTAGTTTAGTTATGTTGATGGGTGTTTCCTTTTCGTGCGTCGAGGGCATTTTCTTCTCGTAAACTAGGATTTTGCACTACTGTAAATACTGTTGAATTCCTGCCGATATACATCGTCTCTTTCTACTGTGATAATCCTCGTCGCTGATATTGTTTCTGCTCGTTGTTTACACGTGTTTCTTCGTTCCTGGATGTATTTCGTTTGTTCTGGATAATTTTCGTTAGTTTCCGGAATTTGTTGTTGTTGTTGCTGTTGTCGTTGTGGACGATCTTTGTTTTTGTGACAGGCCGAGGCTTGACACGTGGGAGGCGTGGCATGACACGCCAAGTAGGGATTTGCACGCAAGATTTTTGGGTACACCTCCGATATATTTCTCAAGCTGGTGATACTATTTTGTCCCCTCCCGTGGTTTCTGCTCGGTGTGCGTGCATCTATGCCGGATACTTGGTTCGATTTCCCTGGAAGTTGTCATCCCCCTAAAGATCAACTTAATGCGAAAAGTCTAATGATTTTATGTCACCCGAAACAAATTCATGTGTTTGTGTGTGTGATTTTTTCTCAGGCTTGACACGGGGGAAGTGTGGCGTGACAGGCTTCGCGAGATCGTGACCGCGCCCATACCGCAGAGAGAAGAGAAGGACGACTACGAGCAGCTCTTCAAGGAGATCCTGCCCAGCGCGTTGTGGAATTTCGCCACCTCGGACGAATCGGCCAGCTACGATCTCCCGTTCGTGCGGCTGAAGGAGGTCCGTTTTTTTGGGTCCACCGTGGTGGTATCATATCCTTTTGGTGTGTCATATCCTTTTGGTAGTTCGTTTTTTTTTCCAGTCGAGTTGAAGTTGGGCACTTTTTCGACGCATGGTTGAAACACCCAAACTACTGCTGGGTACCAGACCAAGAGACGCGTGCTTTGGATGTAGTCTATTCAGTCTATTGGCACTGTCTGACCGACATGTCTAGCCGTAACCCTGAGGTGACGGAGCTCCTCAACTAGAACAACTACCTCATACTGTTGGAATACAATTCATCGCGCTCACGGTATTACTGTAGTAGTACTCGTTGTATACCAGTACCTGGGCTATGGCGGTGTTTGTCTTGTTTTTTTTGGCGAGCCAGAGAGCGCCTATACTATCATCAAGTGAGGGCAAAAGTTAGGTGCTACCCCTTTCAGGCAAAAGTTAGGCGCTGCCCCAGTAAAGCAAATGTTAGGTGCTACCTTTACAAAGAAAAGTTTTTGGTGCTGCCCCTATAAGACAAAGGTTAGGTGCTGCCCCTATAAGGCAAAAGTTAGGTGCTACCCATCAAAGGCAAACACGCAGCAAGAGGACTAGCCCTCAACATTGGCTGTCAACCATTGGAGTCAGGGTTAGGATTACTGTAGATACATTTGTATCGAGTTTAGTAACCATCAACCATGGCGTCGATACGTGGTACTGTACCGGCACCCCCCCTTCGTGTTTCCCCTGGAGCGATCAACCAAACGGTGCGCCTTTTTAGTTGTTACCCGGTGTATCCGTCCCGAGTGTTTTTGTTCACCCTCACCCCCTTGAGTACGCCCCCCCCCCCCCCCCCCCCCCCCCCTATGCATTATTAATAGACGCAAACATGTATTTGCCATCCACATGTTGGAGGTGTCTCTGTTAGGAGTGGGAACGGTGCCCCGTCTCGAAATTGATGCGTGGTGAAGGGCCAAACTACTTCAGTAAGCCAAGCAACAAATGGGTATTCCCCCCCCCCCCCGTAACTGCTACTGTATTTTATACTCTTAGGGGTGGTGGGAGTCGTTGGACTTTTTGGACGAGGATAAGATGGCCGACAAGCGGATGAGGGAGGCGGCGGTGGAGGCTAGCAAGATGAAGGACCCGACCCTCATGAAGGAGGGAGAGGAGCCGGAGATGGACGACATTTTCACCGACTTCCTCAAGGAAGAGCAATCCAAGGTTTTTTTTTTTTTTTTATGCCTTTTCGTTCGATTTTTTTTTTTTTCCATTTGATTAAATGTGTTTTTTTTCATTTGGTCGACCGGGGGAATTCAGCTTCAAGCCGATCATGGCTGTGCTATTCGTGTACTGGTATTCATTAGGAGATACCTGAGGTGCCGATTTCATTGGCCATCTGAATTTCAACTTCAACTTATACACATGAGCCGTTCATGTTTTCGTAGGGTAAGATCTGAGGTGCTGATTGATTGGCTGACTCAACTTCAACGTCAAGTTGAACATGACCATTTGCTGTTTAGGAGAAAGTAAGGGTGCTGAAATGATTGGTCGGCTCTGCTTCAAGTTCAAGTTGCACCAAGCCACATTCGCATTTTCACGTATTTTTGACGAGAAATCCAAGGTGGTGACCTGATCGATTGGCCAGCTGAACTTCGAGTTCACCTTACTGTAGATAAGTTCAGGTGTTGATATTGTTGGCCGTTTTTTTATTGTATTGAACTGGTGATCATGAATTTGTACCAAACTATATCAATTTGTTATGTTCATGTTATGAAGACCTGGGCATTCATTATTCATATTGAAGAGATAGGTATCCATCTACAGGATTGATATTCAGCTCGAAAACAAGACTAACTAATGTGTGAAGATACAGGCATGAAAAACATCACTTGCTTCAAAGTTATGATATTGAAGTTGACGTTGAAGTTGAAGTTGAAGTTGGTGCAATGCATATGGCATGGGCGCATTGTGTTCCACTTTAATAATGTAGTTTATTAAACAGGTACCCAATATGTAGTACTTCTACTCTGGAGTAATATATAGGTGAGTGCCGGGGGACCCTCAGAGTAACTTACATTAAATTTGGCCTATTAATAGCAATGTTGCACATGGGTGTGAGTGTATATTGTATACTCGAAGATTCATTAACATCACCAGTATGACAATGAGCGTCGACACGCAGCCGCGCAAATACAAAATCAACACAACAAATATATAATGCCTTTTGGTTGCTGAGCGTTGCCATTCGTCCCATCCCGTTTTCTCGCCCTCGCTGCTGCTGCTGGTGGTGCTGCTGGTTTTGCTGGTTTTTGTGGTTGAACTTGTTGTGTCAGATGGAGGAGTTCGAGTTTTCGGAGGCCGACCTGGAAGCGGAGGTAGACGACGAGGAGGACCAAGACGGCCCTGGTCCAGACGTGGAGATGCTCGACCTAGGCTTTTAACGCACCGAGTGCTGCTGCCAATCGAGCCATGCTATGGCGGTGTGGCGGCAATACAGTGACGATTCTAAGTGAATGGTAATGAAGTGATGGATGGCAATCGAGTGGGGGGAATCTGATGGAAAGCAGGATCGATAAGGTCGCCGCTTTGGCGCAGGTTGTGGTCTATAGCCGCGGGTTATCGAAGAAGGAGGGGATATTGAAGGGGAGGGTTGGCCGGGGGGGGGGGGTGGGCGGGGCAGCGTTGAGTACCCCGCGTTGCACTTGTTTCGCCACCGCACTTTATATACAGGAACTGTTTCCTGGAAGTCGCGAGCTGGTTCGGTAGCGCAGATTTAGGGGGGGAGTTTTAAGGTTGATGGGGGGGTATCGATATCGGTGGGCCATGTGTAGTTTTGATCTGAAACTTTTAAGAAGATGTTGCTGCGCTCGTTGCCTCGCCTGGCAGACCCCGCCACAGACATTGGTAAGACTATGGAGCCGCGCTTTCTTTATTTTGCCGACGTTCCCATGGGTGGCCCCAGGGCTACACTCATCGGAGTGTGGTGCCACTGCTCGCTTCTTTCAGTTTTTGACAGGTTCGTTCCTCTCTTCCGCGGAAGGGACTATTTGTTTTGTTTGTCGGGCACACCCTAAAGTTGTCTTGCCGAGAAGGAGTTGCGGAACTTTCGACTCTGTCGTTATTGTCGTTGTTGGTGATATTGCCGCTGGCAATGTTATCGTGAGCATCTTATTTTTGTAGCGTCGCGGCTAGGACGGTTAGGGTGTGTATCGATGTCCGGTCTCTATTCCGTTAGGGTTAGGGTCTGATAGACCGGAAGTCGTTTCACCGACACCGAGATGTGCAACCTATTCAATTGGCAGTGCTATTGCCAGTGTCATTGCTAGCAGCTGCTGCGGTACTTGCGGCTCGGTTGGTTAGAGGTATCGGGATCGCGCTATACGGGGTAGAAGGCGGTTTCGAGACGGGGGTAGGCGGGGGGGGGGGCAGCCGGCGAAGCCTAACGGAACGAGGAAGTCTCGCTCGGCACGCCATTTCAAGCGTCTCCGACTGTTGGGACGATGGAATCATATCGGAAATATTCCAGCCTTCTACAGTCATCGTGACCCACCGGTCTTTGTTTTCGCCAGAAAAAGGTGTTCGACCCGCAGCAGTCCAAGTCACACTCGGGGGAAAAACCCCTACGTGCTCTGCCCCTCAAAACCCTGGTGCGAGGGTCTGCGGTGATACGACAGTAGAACGGGAATGTAATGGCATGACAACACCCCCACCCATTTATTGCTGGGAGGTGACAGCTACCGTTTACCGACCGCTATGCGCAGTAGTACCACTCTGCCCTTAAATGTAAGGACTTCTTGGGTCTTCATATGAACACCAAAAATGTAATCAGCCAAAGAATGTGAACCATACCGCCTAATTCTCTCTACAACAAAATCCAGATTATTACAAAATCGGTTCCCGATATCTAATAATCTTTTCCTTAAATTCTCAAACCGACTGGTACTGTCGTTGTGCAAAGCTGGGGGGCCTTGGGACGGGAATACGTTTCCGCGTTGCCAGCATTGCCCCCCGGGGTACTCAGGGTCTGTGTCCGTCCAACTCGATCAAAAAGCAAAAAAACGCTATACCGGGGTATCTTCCGCCAGTTGACGGTATCCAGGTTTCCGCCGGTTGACGCAGAACAGAGGGGAGGTCCGTCGTACCTGTAATGACAATCAGTCCCAGGCACACCATTTTGTTGCTGTTGTTATCATCTTGATTTGTTCCATATAGACTCGTAGGAAGTTTTCTCTCGGCGGCCTCCCAGACAAGGCGTGGTCACAGGTGTTTGCCCTTCCCCCCCCACCGTGTATCATACACACGCCTTTCTTTTTTCGCCCAGGGCGGTCATTAAGCATTGAGCATTCCCAGCGGTCGCTGTTCGTCGTCATCGATTTTTGCCGAGACACTCTTTCTCTCACATTCAGGGACGAAGTAAGAACCTCCACCATCAGAAACGCCCTTTGTGTAAAGTGGAACATTCGGGGCTGTAAGTTGGCTTACCGGTAAAATAAATACCAGTAGGCGTACCGGTATACCAAATGCCAGTATCTGTAACACGGGAGTGCAACATACCCCCTCGGTGGCGTTTATTTCGAGCTGATTTTCTCGACAACGGAGAGAGCGCACTGAATACGCCCAGCGATGCGTCCACGAAAATACCTCGGCGAGCTCTTTCGAGAGCCGCCACTTTTGTTGCCTTGCCTTTCCTCGCCTTGCCTCGCCTTGCCTCGCCTTGTCTCGCCTTACCTTGGACAAGGTTGGCTCGGGAATTAATCGCCGTGCGGTACTTGGCATAAGTGGCAACTGGTATTGTTACCCCAACTATAATAATAGTTGGGTTAAGCGAAGGAAGCCAACCATTTGACTGTTATTCATCCAGAAGTAGTCTCCTATTGGAATAGCAATACTAACAACCATTTTCGAGCCACAAAGACGCCACTCAGGTTCATTCATATTATCGGAGAGCGTTTTTTCCATAATCTCCAAAGTTTGGAAATAATTGGAGATATTTATCAGTGTACGGAAGCGTTCTGTCACTATTCGTGAAATTCTCCAGAACCAAAAATATCAAGTTTGTTAACATTCCAATATTACTGGGAAAAAAACAGGAAAATATGGAAGATTGAAAAATTGCGCGAAAAAAATGTCGAAAATTTGGGAAAAAAGCTCTCCGATAAGAATGACCCTCAGAACCAAACGGGCAAAAGCCCGCCAGAGACCGCTGGAATACCCGCAGTAAAGCCAACAAACAGTCGGTGACTTTATTATCGGCCAAGCCAAGGCAACTCACAACTCTATACTATACTAAAAAATAGAGACTAATGTATTAGCAACACTGGTAATACAAGGTATATTCGATATTCGAAATCGAGCGCAACCGCTGGCAGAGTAATCGTCTAGCCCTATTTATGGTCTAGCCCTATTTATGGTCTAGCCCTATTTATGGTCTAGCCCTATTTATGGACTGCAGTCACAAAAAAGTGAAAGTGACAGCAGAAAAATCGTTTGCGCGCCCAAACAAGCGGCCAGAGGGCGGGCGAGTTGATAGCTGGTACCTCATAGGCGATGGGTGATGTTAGCTTAGAAGGTCAGACGGATAATACGGAAACTTTTTCTTGGGCCGTTTTGCTTCTGTTTGGCGGGTCTACTCAACTGAAGAGATCGACAACACTATCCAGTTTCGTGGGGATATATAGTGTTCACCAGTATGCCACCAGTTTGCCAGTGTACCAGTATGTTGTACATCTGTTGGAAAGTACTGGTAACGAACTGGAGAGTCTTAGTTCGGAGATTACCACACACCGTAGACAAGGTCATCAAACCGCCGGGAAATGGAAACGGTCTGTGAGAGCCGTCTGACTGGACGCGCGCAGGGGAAACTTCGGCACACTGTAGGCAAGTGATTCAAGCGCCGGGGAGAGCGAAAGGCCAGTAGAAGCGTCTGGCTGGACAGAGGGGAAATTCGTAGTTCGCACATTTGATCATTGGCTATGTAGCGCTATGTAGGCGATGGGCGATACTGAGATAGAACAACAGTACCTAGGCCATGAGATCGTTTTTCGAGCTTTACTTTCATTTTTTCTCCAAGTCAGATTTGAGGTGAGGAATAGAGGTCCTCTCGGGAGGGAGAAACCACAGGAAGCTAAGGCCCACCTCACCTCTATGTATCGTTGCATGCATCTTTTGCTTGTTGAGGGTGGGCTGGAAAAATAGCAAAACGTCCAACGTAAATCCTTGCCGGCCTGTGGCGGTTGCTGTTGCTGGAACGAACGATTGGATAAACAATACAATACCGCGCTGCCTGTGAGCCGAGTGTGTCCTATTAATAGTGTGAGCTTCAATAGTTATCGCTTAACATTTTGTCAACACAATGGATTGTCGGCGTCCCCGGTAGCTTGATAGGTGGTCCGCGTGCCTATCAATATCAATTTCGTGGGTTCAAGTTCTTACCGAGTGCATGCCCGTGGGGGCTTTTTCTTGCATAAAAAAAAAAGGTTAGCGGAAAGCGCGAGACCGTGAGTTAGCTAGATTCGATGAAAATCGACGAGCAGTGGGAATGCTGAAACCCTATGCGCGACAAAAAAATCAAGGCACGTACTGGGGGGGAGAAGGGTAGACACCAGTGACCACGGTTTGTCCTAAAGCTCGTTGAAGGTAAAACCTCCTACGAGTTAGGCTGGAAAGTAAAAGTGATGATATAAAAAAAATGCACGGGATGGCCAAACACCGGCGACAGGCTTTGCCATGTGTGAGTGTGCGTGCTTATTACTCGTTACGTCAACAGATAGAAGAGAAACGCAGCCAGTACGTTATCGAAGATGCTGTTTTGTACAGATAGAAAGGGGACACACCCACTGCGTCACGCGTGCTTTCCCCCCAAGTCAGTCACAGTATCACACCTCCGCTACCATCGGCGACACCACCAGTACCCCCCCCGCTGTCGCAACTACTGCTGGTGTTGCCCTCGACCCCCCCCCTTACAGCACCCCCAGGCAATGTTGCAGCATTGTTGCCGACGCGCTGCCTCGCCGACTCCCCCTCGCTACAAACAACTTTTTCCACGACGTCGGCCGCAAGAGCCCTTGTCCCCGGTGCCGGTGATCCCAAAGCCATCGAACCAGCTGCCATAGCACTGGTTAATTCTTGAACACCCCCGGTACTGACCACAACATCAACAGCACCAGGGCTTGCAACTCCTTGAGACCCCACCCCTCCCACACCATCCCTCCCAGGCCCCCCACCAGCCCCCGCTCCCCCAGCGCTCCAATTTCCCGAAGCAAAAGCCCCACCACCGCCACCACCAGTATCGAAACCCTCAGGAGGGGCCCTTCGTTGGGGGTTTGTTCCAGTGGCGGCACTCTTTAGGTGGGGGTGGTACATCTTCAAGTCGGCGATTTTGTTTCTGAGAGCTTTGACGCGTTGCTGCTTCTTTGCGACCACCAGCTTGTTCTCCTTCAGCGCCTGCTCGAGATCTTCGTCTCTGGGCGCTGTGTCCAAAAACTGTCTCGGTCATTTCGTAGGTGTGGGGGTGTGTGGGGGGTTGTGCAGGTAAATATAAAATCAGGTGCAGCGTTGGTATACAGGACATGTAATATACTTAGGGTTAGGTATGTCGACAGCAAGATAAATGGCAACTAAGAAAGTCAGGGCAGGACTGGCAGGGATCTACAAGAAAGCAGGTAGCCCTTTTTATATCGAAGCGCTCGGTTCAAGAAACGTCTCGGCCGGCCGCATCGCAGGGATATGTGGGAAGAAACTGGTTTTTTGTTTCGTTGTGCAGACACCAACAAGAATATCAGAAACAGGTACGGCAAGACATGTACGAAGGGAGCGAGTGCTACTACTGTACATACAGTATACGAGAGTTTCGATTCGGATACACAGGAAAAGAGTATACTCCAAAGTCGTTGCTGGCTCATGCTGTAACGCGCCCTTTTCCAATAAACAAGGACCTGGTACAGTATGAGCCAGCAAGCAGTCCTGTTTGGTATGTACAGTGGAAAAATATGACTGTACTGGAGGGCGATTACGGCAAGGGCGACCGCCTCATGGGGGGATTATACAATGGATGGGGTCCGACTCACAATGGTTGAAAGCAAGGAGCCGTACGGTACAGGTACGGGAGGAGCACGGTCCTCTCCGTGCTGCGGGGCGCTCGCGCTGTGCTATTAATAGTAGAAAACGGCTGATAACACCAAAACTATCACTGTCTTGCTCGCTATGTCGGGGGTCCCAAAGCATAAAACACACGGACACGCCTCACGCCGCGCCCATATCGATGATCAGATCGATCAGATCCTCACTTCATGATCTACGCGTTTCAGGCCGGATATATTCCTGATCTGTATGATCTGTACTCTATGATGCAACTCATGTCGACGGGTGGGGGAGCGTATGTTCTGCACGATCTGGCACGTGTCTCCTGGGTTGGGTCTGTATGATACACAACCTTTACCACAGCTCATAAGCGGTTAGTCTCAGGATTTGGATGCCCTAGATGTTCTAGATCGTCATGTGTCCTGTCCCATGTCTCAAACCTTGTGTAGTACTACTGTTGCAGTTGCTGTTGCTGCTGTAGCTACACTGGTACATTAGCTCTTGTCGCATTGGAGACTAAGCAGTCCACTGACTGCAGTACGAAAGAGCAGGATTACCATGCCGTCAAATGTATGAGGTACGTGGGCAAAGCCTTGTTAGACAATCGGCTTCAACATGCTTAAACTACTATGGTGTCCCGTTTATGTAGAGCTCGAACCAAGGAAGTACATACATATATCGTACAAAAGTTAGCAGGGATGTGCCATACCCGGTACTGGTAATTGCCGTTTGTAAAACCCACGTCAAGTACAAACAAAAAGTTTATTTCTACGCGGTATTGAAAAACATTCAAGAGCCCTTGGTGAAAAACGGTCCCAAACTACTTGGAAACCCCTGTTATTCAACATGGGGACGGTAGTTCGGTATTACTGCATCCTCTATTTTTACAATGCCTTGCGTGGCTGTTGACAGCGGAAAATTGGGTTAGGGGATTGAGTGCGGGAATGGCATTGAAATTTAACCCATGTACGGATTTCACCCAAGGAACCCATGTAGGGACTTCACCCAGGGTATATATTAGATTCTTTGACCGTTAACACTTTACCTTGGGAATCGGTAACGCAAACCGCCGAGTATCAGTATACGATGACTCGAGGCATCAACGCGCGGCACGAGAACGAAACGCACGGCGGCGTTTTTAGTATGTTTTGGTGGCACTCTAGCTTGAAATACAAACGGTGGCGCATTTAACGGAAGTACCACCGGCGGCACTTTTATCAACTCACCTTTCGTACTGTCCTTTGCAATTAGTAGGGCTGTCAGTCGGCTTTATCTAGTCGTCAGTGGGCAAAGCCGACTAGCCGACTTTAGCTGGCAAGTCGGCTTGCCGGCTCAAGTCAAGCGGGTAAAAAAATACCCTTCCTCGGCTGAGGGGGGCCTGCCGGAGCCGCCCCGGAGGGCCGGACCGCCGGAGGCGAAAATCACGCTCTTTGGCCTCATTTTATGTGAGAAAAGCGGAAAAGAAAAGCTCAATAAAGATGGCCTAGATGCGTTTTCGAAAAAAAGGCGCTCTGGTACACTAGTAAACGAAGAACATGGTCGATGGCCCCACAGCTAAAATACGACGCAGGCTCTAACGATCCGTCGGAGGACCGCCAGCTCTACATACTGCCCCCACGTTCCTTACCCACTCTCCAGCCCAAAATTATGCCACCTCTCAGTGCGTTGTTAGCAAAACAACACGGAGCGACTTCAAGCGCAACACGAACGCACAGCAGGAAGAACCGCCACGCGTCAAGCAGGCAGTCCTACCTACCGCTGCCATTCATGTACGGCCTCCCAGTTGCACAGGAGAAAAAACAGTAATTCTGACCGGTTCGCTGCGCCGCTTCTCGTGCTTCACACGGTAGAGCACCGCGTCGGGGTCGCGCACCGTTGGTGCCCACAGCTTCGCCGACGGCATCTCCGCCCTCAGCGTTGGCACCGGGTGTGCCAGAGCTGACGCCGTCGACACCGCCGAGAGAGATGGGTCGTTCTGCCATGTGTGCGTGTGTGCGTGTGTGCGGGTGTATCTCCCGCCGCCGCGCAGTCCGCCGCGCTGCAGTGTCAGATGGCATGAAGGTGTCCGCAGCTCCCAGCTAATAACAGTAAAACGCCCTAAATCCTGTCTAAAAAACGCCTTCCTACCACTAAGGGGACCCATTAACTCGTGTAGGGAAATGTAGACTAAAAATGTTACGCAACAAAAGCTCCTCGAATTTAAGGCTTATAAACTCGATGTCCACCACATTCTCCCTCACTAAACCTGACTTATCTCTTCTTGCGAGTAAGTCAGGAACCTCGATTGGACTCTGAGTATCCAAGTTTTACCTCCAACTTTTCGGTACCGGACTCTGTATGCAATGATCGCATTGCTCTAATCAATCCTTTCTGGGTGTTTCCTAAGTGAGTGAGTTTTACAGGTTGTTGAACATAGGATAGATATCCCCCCTTTTTTTTTCTTTTTTTTCAGGGGATGAAGGCGAGAATTGAGCCACGGACCTCGCTCTTCAGAATCTCACACCCTGCCTGCGACGCCGTTGTAGGGAAATGTAGACTAAAAATGTTACGTAACAAAAGCTACTCGAATTTAAGGCTGATACACTCGATTTCCACCACAGTCGGAAAGTCAGCACCTTTATTTCACGATCGAACATAAGGCCGACCTCAGTAATAATGACCGTAGACAGTCGTCACGACTCAGCCCTAGTCAAAAGGTAATATCGATAGAAGCAAATGAAGCCGTCGCGGCCGAGCGTAGCTGATGGCCTTAGGCCATCAGCTACGCAGCCGCGCCAGCGCTGTACCATACTATTAATACTGCTGTAAACCTGCTGTGCACCGTGTGCCGCTGGATGCAATTCTAGACTGCTTCCGTTGAGGAAGCAGAATTCCATAGACCTTCACCTGCAACCTAATTCTAATATTAATATTACAGGGTAATACTGAGTAGCTACTGCACCCCTATCATAGGAGAAGCCAGCGGCCGCGTGTCACCGAGGATCCCGCAACTCTACGTATGTGTACTACTGCTGTTTGGTCACACCCCAAAGGACTGCTGTGCATGCGTGCCATACTGACAGATACCGGGTACGTAGCATCACATATTACCAGCTGGGCCCTACTCGTATATCTGGTGCCAGGTGTAATATCGTATCATAGCAGGTGGATGCCGTGTCGTGTCGGCTGCAGGGTGCAGATGTGCAGATGATGGCAAAAAAACGCGGCGGAATAAGTTCTACCAGGTAGGAGACAGGAGAGAAGACATAATAACAGCCATCTTTGCGCGCTGCGCGCTGGACATCAGTAGCATTTGTGTTGCGTCTGCTTGGTTGCAACCTAATTTAACTGCCGCCTTACTGGGCGTCACACCTGAGCGATCTCAACGTTAGAGCGCACGAGATGGTATACGGAGTTCTCCATCTCAGCAAGGTCAGCTTCCAGCACCTCCAGCCCCCCCTCCACTTCCTCTTCTTGTTGCATCATCGCAACGCTCGACGACAAGGCCGCCATTCCGCAGCAAGTTTTGGTCAGGCTCTACTAGATGGAATAGGAGCGCTCTGCAGGAACGTCAACGCCAATAGGGGGCGAATGGTGTGTATTTGGTAGTACTCTCAGATGCCGTGCGAAAGGAGACCGCAATCAGCTGGGAATGCTTATCTAAAGTGACACCATTCCGTTGCCAGCGGTGCGAGCGGCGGTGCAGTCGAAACGTCCGAAATCGTCCAGGAGGAGTTCGATAAGATTGTATGGCGTCTCTCCATTTTTTATTTTTTACTTTCCTTGTGGGACGAAAAATGAGGAAAACCAACGCAACGACGCAACCGTCGTACGAATAGCATAGCGCGCAAAGGGTTGCTCTGCACGGGGGTCCCAGTGACATCGGCACTATTGGGTCTATTGGGTCTACTGCTTGCTTCATCTTGTCGCACAAAGCATGAATCACCGCCATCGCCGAGACCTCGCCTCATAGGTTACGATGCAGGATGCAAACTGAGAGGATGGTCTACTAGATCTTGCGTGGGACGCGACAGCCTCATCTATGAATTGCCATTTGACACCAAGGAGAATCCGCGCATCCAAGCCCATCGTGAGGCATTGTGATTATTTCTCAATCCTATACTCACACCGGTACGACGTGGTGTCAAACTGCGTACCACGTACCGGTATAGTACGCATACGAGCTGGGCCAATCATGTACTACTGTATAGTATAGGGTTTCCCCGTAAATTTTTAAAAAACGTCGTGAAAGAACGTCGTCTCACAGTTATTTTCCGGCAAAATAAATCGTCGCGAAGTTCGCCGTGACGTTTGAACCACAGTTTGGCGAGTAGTCTGCGGAAATGATGTAGATCTCGACGTTCGGCCCGCTTTTTCAGAGGACCTTTAACAATCTGGGAGAAGGGATCTTTAGTTTGGTAGGCTGTTCGGATGTTTTGGTTCCTGTTGGGATCAAGGCACGGGCGAAGACCCAACCCAACCCCTGACTCTAACCCTAACCCGAACCCTAACCCTAACCCTGACCCCAAACCACAGTCGAAACGGGCCAAAACTCGCCATAAACGAGGCTACGCCGAGTTTGCATCGAACCAGGAAATTTCTCAGATGCGGGCGACGATTCCGAAGTGCAAACCACGCTACACATTTTTCAAGTAAAAAATTTCCCTAAAGATCGCTTCTCCCAGACTGCTACCCAAAACACAGCCGAAACGGGCCAAAACTCGCCATAAACGAGGCTACGCCGAGTTTGCATCGAACCAGGAAATTTCTCAGATGCGGGCGACGATTCCGAAGTGCAAACCACGCTACACACTTTTCAAGTAAAAATTTTCCCTAAAGATCCCTTCTCCCAGACTGGTAAACCTACTACTCTAAAATTTCCAAGTTTTTGAATTTTTACATATAATTTAGCGGCGTAACCTCGAGACGACTTTCTTTTGGCGAGACGACGATCTTCACGACTTTCTTTTTTTACGGGGAAACCCTATAGTAGTCGTATCTCGTGAACCACACTGCTGCGGATTGGGACTCGAAGTTTGGAGGCACTGACCCTGAGATACCAGTGTATGAAGTCGTCGTTCCCGACCAAGGCGAAATTTACTGGAGACGTTATACTGGGGATACAAGGAGAAGATCGATGTCAGTTTCATTGCCCAATTCGTTGCCCAACACGAGATATGTGGCCAAAAACAATATTACATATTTAAATAAAGTGTATGCACTCCTGGACGTACAAGGAATACGCTTCTACAAGCGGTAGGTTTGGTGCTCTAACGGCGTACAAGAACGCCATGCATTAATTGCCTGCGTCATTAACGGCAAGCGTTAACGGCGTACGTACACGAACATCCTACACACCTACCTGTGTTTCTTCGTTTTCACAGAAATAAATAGGAAAGCAAGACCGGGTACAGGGAACAGCATAATTCGCGGGATACCGGACGTTGGTGCCGACGCAGCCACGGACGATATTCGAGGGCACAAAGCCCCCATCCAGCTGCAGGTGTAAAACGAGGTCAGCATATGCCATCCCCCCGCAAGGTATATACAATGTATTCTGTGCTCGGATTTGGCGTGGGCACAACATGAGGTACTCGTGTCACGCGGTACAAATATTAATAGCAACGAGTACGAGTCAACATCTACTACGCGGAGCGACAATTCGGACAGCCTATATCGGCGCCCTCTGGTGGAGACGAAAATCTGTGCAGCAATAGACCTAGAACGGCGAACGGCCGTAGTTCAGCACCGTATTGTATACCTGGTACGACCTGGCACAGCAGCGGATGCCGACATATCGAGCAAGAGTTGGGGACAGACTCCAAGCTACCCTATTCCAGAGAGGGGCCGGCAGTGCAGAGGATATGTCGTCAGACCGGGAGGAAAATCTTGGGGCGGCGGTGGGGGTTGCTAACGACGTACAACCCTTTGTAGATACAAATAAATACTAGCAAGACAAGAAATATTCTAGTATCGTTGAAGTTTTCGTTAATCAATTATCGAACCCACGACCGTGCCCGTTAATATTCTATTCGTCATCGAGGGTTAGGGTTAGGGTTAGGGTTAGGCTAAATCATCGAGGTTGTAATGATCAAGAGGTTTTCAAATTTCGTGGGTCGGGTCAGGTCGGGTCAAGAGTTTTTCAAATCTCGTGGGTCGGGTCGGGTCGGGTCAAAGCATTTTCGAATATCACGGGCCGGGTCAGGTCGGGTTAGGTCGGGTCGGGAGGTGACGAAAAGCCCACGGGTCGGGTCAGATCATGACCCGCGAGAAACGGGTCACTCGCGGGTCGGACCAGCATGACCTGGGAGTTGTTTTTGCTGACCCGCGGGTTGGGCCCGCGCATTCGACTCGTGAATCCGACGCTGACCCGTTCTACGATAGAGGTAGCACATTTCCGCTATTTTGTTTTTGAATGACGGGGTTCCTTGACCCCCAAATCGTCGGAATGCCAATAATATTGATTTCGAAAAAAAAAACGTTTTGTAGACTCGGGCCATGGCATTATTCGCCGCGATGCAATTTGATTTTTGCTGGAGTCAGTTTTCGGGTGAGGTATGGTGCTCCTTCAGTGAGGAGCCTCAGAAAATGGGTTAGGGTGAACGTCCATCGTAGAACGCCTCCGCTTCAAACACTTCCCGCTCTCTTACCCCAAGGCTTCTCTCGTACTGATACTCACTAAGACTCCTTTGGTATAATATTCAAACATTAAAACATCGCCAAATCCATATACGCATGCCCGCATTCATCAATACCCACAATAGCCAGGCCACATATCGCTACGGGGCACAAAAATGCATTTTCAATTGTTTTAGAAGCGTCGACCCATGGGCTGGATCCGCGGGTCGAACTCGCGGGTCAAGATAAATGGTCTCGCGGGTCAATGTGACCCGACCCGTATGAAACCCGTGTCGCACGGGTCAATCGAAAGGTGGTGGGTCGGGTCGGATCGGGTCAGAAGGTTTTGAAATCTCGTGGGTCGGGTCGGGTCGGGTCAGATCGGGTCGGGTCAGCAGTTTTTCAAGTTTCGCGGGTCGGGTGGGGTCCTGTCAAGAGGTTTTGAAATTCTTGAGGGTCGGGTCGGTTCAAGTCAACACACCTCTAAACGTTCGCGGGTTGGGTCGGGTCAGCTGACCCGACCCGTCCCGATCCGACTCGACCCGACCCGTGAGGGTTGGCCTGAGCCGCGAAAGGTTCTCTGGTAACATCCATGTATGAGGCGATGACGATGACTGTGCCGACAGCTCTGTCGTTTACTGCTGACGCTGCTGCATTAGACGGCAGGTGTGCTGTGCTTCAGGACTAATCAAACGAAACGCGCTGCTCTGCCATATTTTGTTTCACTGTCGCCTTCAACTACTCCGTCGCAACAGAATTATGCTGCAGCCCGGCAATACATTGATTTGAGCTGTCAACTCCGACCACCTCTGAAATATAGAGGGAACAGCGAGATACATCCAGCAACAACCACAGACAACGAAGCCGACACGACACCTTGATAAATGTCACTGTTCCCATAATATGGACGCGTATGATACGATAGCCGACATAGGAAACCACACGTCAAAGGGAGCGCGCGCCCCCGCCCGCGCCCCTCCCAAGCCCGGACCCCCGCCGCGCCCCGCCCATACAGTATGTACTGAAACTTAACACGGCCGATGGCGACCTTCAACAAAAACCACAAACAAGCAAGCTGGCCGCGAACACGACCGATAGCGACATTCAACAACAACCACAAACAAGGAAGACGTCATGGCCGCGCCGTACCGATCGCACAAAAACAAATATGCGGAACAATTTCACACCAGTCATGGGATAATTTTGTGGCGCACGCAACGAAAGAAACGGAGGTAAGTCGCCAACTGCGGCGATGCTGTCCTGGTGTTGGATGGCTAAGCCGACACTCAGGGTCCACAACCCAAAGACGGACCGAGTGTTGAGCCGACACTAGGGGTCCACAGCCCAAAGAAGGACCGAGTTACAGCGTGGGCGCCGAGAAACTGCTGTTTGCAGGACGCCCGCCGATATTGGCCGCGGGTAGCGCACCCAAGGGCCCCACCCGCGGGCAGGAATGAAAGCGGGGTACAAAGTCGGGCAATGTGTCTTCTTGAAGAGCAAGTAAAATGGCGGAACCACCGCCCACAGTTTGGCGCCGAGCGAACATTTGCCATGGGTCCAAAGGACCATCAGCATCTTCATCGCCTAATCGGTCCTCAGCACGCACAGTCCGAATCTAGATTCTGACGAGGAAGGGGCTTGGAGTCCTCCACGTCGCCGAACCCCGGAAGGAGAGCGGCGGCGGCTAGCCCGCCACACATCATACAGTCGACCGTCACACGGCCAGACAACCCATTCTATCTAGCGTACCTAAGACTTACCTGTTAGTATAGTGTTGTTATTATTGTATAGGCTTTCGACGCAAGAAGAGTGAGGGGAAACGTGAGTGTAGGGCCACACGACGATAAGCTGAGGAAATAGCGATTCGCGGCAGATGCCGCAGACGTCGTGTACAGGACGCGGCGAAGATAGGTCTTGGCGATGACCAGGCGTCGATACATGAAGAATACGGGCGAGCTGTAGTCTTGAACTAGCCCGCTGCTTCGAACAAAAAGACGAATATGAAGACAAGTATGAGAAAGTAAAAGTATCAAACAGAGCACAAGAATTCCAACAAGAGACGACAGCCTGGGGTGCAAAAACAAAAGTATTAGATCAAACGTTGATATTGATGCCTTCCCTACACCACCTACGCGAAAATAATCAGCAAACACAGGAGACACATACTAAATTGTGTCGATACAGGGAAATAAATGACGTACGGAATACAGCGTTTCGAGCGAAAGCTAGATGTGCGGGACAACACGTGTTGCTTCATTCGCATCCGAACCGATATATAATACCTGGTACCAGGTATGCATGCATAACACAGATATATGGCATTGGACGCGTTCCACGATGGAGGTAGCACTTTTCCGTTATTTTTTTCTTCTGAATGACGGGGTCCCCTAACCCTAATCGTCAGAATGCCAATCTGGTTTCGAAAAAAAGTTGTTTTTTGTATACTTGGGCCATGGGATTATTCATCGGGATGCAATTTTGTTTTTGCTGAAGTCAGGTTTCGGGTGAGGTATGGAGCTCCTAAAGTAAGGAGTCTCAGAAAATTTAGGGTGAACCTCTATCGTGGAACGCCTTCATTTGAAAATACAGGCTTAACACCGACGTACGAACATTGAGAGGGCTTATGTAATTGCCGCTACGGTAGAACACACGGCAACGCAGAGCTCCACGACTCCTGATACACATTTCAGCTGTAAGCATACCGGTGCAGTCACAGGACATGATAGAAGCAAAGAAAAACGTGAAACACATTTTTGCGAGCTGTCCGTCGGATACTTCGATCGAACGTGTGCACACGATGTAAAGTACTAAAAAAAACTAAACAGCTGGTCGTAATATACTCACAGTGTAAGTCCCAACGAGGTCGTCGAGATGTGCTGCTGGAAGAGGCCATGCAAAACAGAAACATGATCGCCAGCAAACATTCGCTCCAACTTAGAGTCCCACTCCATGATCGCTGTTGTTAGCGCTGGGTACAAGTACAAAACACCGTGTAGTTCAGAGGTACTGGATACGCCGGGAAGAACGGGCTCCACGCGATTGCGCCGGCGATACTCCAGGATGCACGGTAGTAGCCCTATCTATGTGTACTCGATGCACAGCGAGACGATTGAATCGCGTCGCGACGCAGAAAACGGCGTACTGTATATCGACAGACGCAAGATATCCGTAAAGAGGGCGCGTAGCAGCAGCAGTAGCGTACGACAGGAATGCGCCCAAAGCTGCCGTTTAAGTAATCGCCCCGCTTTTTGCCGGATATTTCCGCCGTAGCAGCTGTACAGGTAGTATCATACGACGGCCCTTATGCGTACTCGACCTGCAACCTTTCGTAGTCAAATACCTCTCTCTGCCTGCCCAACTCTGCCCCCTATCGAGTCGTGAACGCCCAGGGCCTTCCACGTCCTCCATGCTATACCGCGCCTGTTCACAGGATAGGAGCACGTCAACGGCAGTAGCCATGTGCATATTTTATGCACAGCGCCGCGATTGCATCGCGTCGCGACTGAGAAAACGACCACAGTATCGACAGATAGATGCAAGAGACGCGAGCACGTCTGCCGCCTATATCGCCGTAAATGTGCAGCGCCTCGTCTATGTTGTCGCTCAATCATTCTGTATATAACGTGCTAGGGGGCCGGTAGTGTGCAGCAGCAGCGGCATACGACGGGCATCGTATGCACCCGACGTACGTTGTTTCGTCATTCAACTTACGAAACCTGCCCGCTTTGCGTCTTGTACTCGACGTGCATTGCTTACCCCTCTGTCTTGCGTTGTTTCGTCATCAAATGTACGACTGCTCTGCGTCTTGCTTGCACTCGACCTGCATTGCTTGTATATATACCTCCGTCAGGCCAACGCTGCGCGTTGTCTGCGCCGTGATTGCGCAGCGTCTTCCGTGTCGCCGTCAGAGCTAGCGCGCCACCCCGCAATATTCCCGGCGACCGAACACACGCTCTCTCGTAGCTGGTCTGTTGTTGTGCCGCATCGTCTTTGTTGTGGGCAGAACTTATGTATGTGGCATGCATGTAACGTTTCTGTACGTCTCGCCCCAGAGCTTTGATTAGTATGCCAGGTTGAATAGCGAATTGCTGTTTAATCCGAGACCCAAAGCTACAGCAGTGTCAGATTTTTTATACCCGGCGTAAGCTGGCGTTGATGGTTGATGGGCTACAGAACCAAATCCCTTATTGTCTCGAATGAAGAGGGGGAGGGGATTACAAAACAAAAAAGGAATTAGACCTCGAAATAGTGTTGAAAAGCAGGGGGTTTGGGGATTTAAATAATTTAGGCCCACAGAAGCCCAGTCACTGGGAATACCACTCTGTTCCGATACCAATATAGAGCCCTGGACCGTAGGGTTATTCCGGAATATAAGTTACCGCTTCACACGTTTGGCACCTTAGGGCCGTTCCTAACGAACCACCGAAAAAAAGTCACGATTCGTGACTTTTTGGCATGCCAAAATATCACGACCCGTGACATTCCAGTTCTTCTAACGAAAAAGGCCGAGAAACGTAACGCTTCGTGATATTTTCAAATTGTAAAAATTCCGATATTTCAAACCCAACGGTTTTTTACGGGTGGAGCCAAATCTCGCCAGTGGGGCACGGCCAGGCCGAGCCGGGCCAACCGCGCTTGGCCCGGCCAGTGGAACATTCGAATCACGGGCCGAAGCCTGACCCAGCCTGCGAGATTCCTATTTAACCGACCGTCGGCCAAGCCCGGTTCGCGACGCTCCATCTCGCAGGGCGTCTCTATCCGGCCTGGCCTGTGACATCCTGAGGTCATTTTCGCCTTTGTCTTCAAGCTGTGGCTCCTCCTCCTCGAATTTGGAGGCCACAACCTGCTCGTTAGTCCGTGCTCAGCGGTGTCTTTGGGTAGTTGGGTAGCAGCCCGTTGTCCACAAGCGGTGTACGAGGCAGAGTCGGCCATGCCCCTATATACCGACCTTCGGATACCGTTGGTGCGCGTGAGTTGCGTAGTGCCTTGATCAGGCGTGATTGAGGACACGACGAATGTCACGAATCGTGATTTTGTTTTTTTCAGGGACAAGCTAAAAACATTGGCGTCATGAATCGTTTTTTTTCTTTTAAATCACGATTCACGACAAAAATCTCACGAGTCGTGTTTTTTTTTGCTCGTTAGGAGTGGCCCTTATCCGACTGTCTAGCACTGAAAGCAAAGACAGTATCGTATGTAGCCCCAACAGAAGTCGGGAGAGAAAAAAATGTGTAACACATGGGATGGCCGGATAAATCCCCGGTTTTTAGATATCGCACAAGGATTCCTTGATAATGAGGCTCAAGCGCGAGCCTTTTTTTCTTGGTAAAAAAACCATTTCATGCGAATCGTACGGGAATAGGGTGCCTTGTGTTCAGTTTCTCTTGTAAAGATCACGGAGAGCGGGACACTTTGTATCCCTGGACAGGTCTGCTTATTAAGCCGGCACTCGTTGGTACTCACCTTGATGTTCGCTTAGAGATAGAAGAGCCACTATATTCCTTTCGTGCACGACGCAGACTGAGACCACGCCAGTGCCTCTCTGGAAAACCCCTGGTTTTCCACCCAAGATACGCCTTCCAAGTACTACAAATACGATCCCAATGCCAGAACCCAGGTAATTACCGAGCTTTCAACCTCATACAAAGCAGTGCCATAACACTAGCCCACTCTGATGAGCCGAATATGCATAATTATGGGAAATTCATGGAAACTCCGATTCCACAAACTAGAACATGAGTCGAAGATGCGGCTCATCAAAATCCACTCCCACACCTCAGCAAACGGCAAGGCAACGAAGCCGGCAAAGTACGTAACAAATAATGAAAGGAAGGCGTAGCCTTAAGGGGTAGGAAGAAACCTTCAACGAAAAATCATCGCCATGTCACCCGCGACGGGGGGGCGAGGAAGATGCAGGGAAAGTGAAAAGTGAATATAAAATAAACGAGAAGAAAAATATCACGGAATACGTCAAGAAACACCGAAAACCCAGCCTACAACCCGGGAAAGGTGTCTTGAGCCACAAACGAGTGACCCGGTTACCCAGACCAACCCCGACACTAAGCGGGGGGGTAGGCAGGACAGAGTACGGGGAAAACATCCCCAACCAAGCCCAAGAAAAATAAACAAACAAGTAACCCAGGAACACACCTGCCAGAAAAAAACCTCTACCCGAAAACTCTGAAAACGTCAACAAGTAGAAAGACCACAGCCCAAAATCCAGGAACACGTCAAGAAAAATAATGGAGCGCAGCCGAGAAGCGAAAATCAGCTATCCACGGCGTCGCCTCGAGATTCGTCTTCGTTACGCTGAACCCCCCGTTCAAACGCGCTAGCCAAGTGAATTTTCAGATACCAAGAGCCGCGTTCAGCTCTCGTCGAAGTCGTATAGCGCGCCGGAGAAAAGGAGGCTCGATCGGTCCCGGGTCGTCCAAAAATCGAACCACATATACTCCATCCGTGGGCGTAGTCGCGCTGATTTTCCCGAGCCACCACAGCCCGTCGTCGCCCTTGTACCAAAAATGGGCCCCGTTGGGAAGCACGGTGTTCCAGTATCGGCGGAGCCAGTCAGCGTGCGAGATGCAGCCATAGCCGGGTGCCAGAAATCGCTCGCCGTTACTCCGAGAGAGCTCCCGTTGTGCCGCGCCGATTCTCATTCGGCGGTACAGGCGGTTGGTTTGGCGGTGCTGGTGGGGGGTGCCGGCTCAGTAGCGCACACTGGCGTGGCGAGAAAGCTGAAAGTCCATTTCCCGTTCCCAGGACGGACGGGATAGTTCTGTCCAGTGCGTCTCGTACATCACCGCGATGACGCCACCTCGACCTCGAACCGATTGGTGTTCGGTAATTTTTTC
Source organism: Nereocystis luetkeana (assembly GCA_031213475.1). Classification (NCBI taxonomy): domain Eukaryota; class Phaeophyceae; order Laminariales; family Laminariaceae; genus Nereocystis; species Nereocystis luetkeana. The sequence continues at coordinate 84,483 of JARUPZ010000026.1, read as the reverse complement.
CACTTCGAGTCGGTGAAGAGGTGTCGAGACGTCGTCCTGGGTGACGTGGTACGGGGGAGATTTCTGGGAGAATTTGTTGACCACGTACTGCGTCAACCCCGCTGGCAAATACTTCGGTATGTCGCCACGGTCGTGGGGGTTGGCACAGGGCTTGCAGAGTTGAACTGAAACGCGCCGACGAGCATCCGCGCCGGGCATATCGGAGGGAATATCAAAACACAAGAACTTTGCCCCATGAGGAGATCCGTCCGGGGTGTCCGCTGCGGAGCAGGGGCCAACTGCGAGAACTTTGTAGGGGCCTGTCCAGTTGAGCGAGAGTTTGGCCTTAAGGACCTTGACGTCCGTGTCGGGTTTTGCCCCCTGGCGGATGGTGGCCGCCATATTGTACACCCACGCCCAGCCGCCAAAGTCAAATATGGGGACAGGACGCAGAGCGTCGGCGAGGGCGGAGTTGCGGTGGTTCACGCGGGCAACAGTGAGGGCGTGGTGTTCGCGAACGATATCGTACGCGCACTGCTGGTAGTCCGTCGCCAAGTCGCAATAGGCGAGGTGGTCGCGGGCCAAGCTTTGGTGGCCGGCGAATCCAGCACGCTCGAAAATCGTGAGGGGGAGGCGTGGCAGCCGACCCATATGTACCTCGTTGGGAGCCAAGCCCGTGGCGGCACTGACCGACGTGTAGTACGCAAATTCGACATGAGGGAGCCGTTCATCCCAGTTTTTCTGGAGCTCGTTGACGACCATTGCCAGCATCTGGGCCATCGTGTGGTTTACACGTTCCACCGCACCATTGCCGTTTGGGTGGCAGGAGCTGGTGGCAATCTTTCTAACCCCGAGAAGCTGATATACGGCGTGCGAAAGCGTCGAGCAGAACTGGAGGCCGTTGTCCGAGAGGATGCTGCACGGCTACCCCCAGAGAGGAATGTGCCGGTTGATGAGAATGTTAGCCGTGCCCTCAGCGGTGAACTCTGCCGCAGTGACGGCGTACATGTCGGCTCGGCGGCTGAAACGATCAGTGAAAAGCAAGATGTAGGTATTTGCTCGAGGCGTCACCGGGAGGGTGCCGAAATAGTCGATGCTGACGGCGATGCCGGGCCCTTCTGGCAAGGGCAATGTGATGATGGGCCACCGGACCGTCTGCCGCGACGTTTTTCCGTGCTTGGCACTCCAAGCAGTTGCGTAACCACCACCGGGTGCAGATGCTCATACCGATCCACCAGTAGAAACGTTCGAGCAAACGTAGGGTGCGCGCGGTTCCTAGGTGGCAGGAAGCCGTGGAATGACAAGCCTGCATGACCCAGGGGCGCATGAGGAGCGGCACATAAATGCGAAGAGGCTCGTTATTCAACAAACAAGCCGTACGACCCACCGGGGGGGAGGGGACGGCTGCCGGACGAGTAGAACGATACCCGCGTCGGTGGTGTGTAAACGGCGTTTGGTAGCCAGCTCCTGAACCTCCGAAAAAGGAACGCGCTGGTGGGAAGGGAAACACGACCAAAAGTCGGCTGGCAAAAATTCCGGCCGGCCAAGGGCTATGTAGCGCATGACGGCGTTGCACGCGGGCTCGACCTGTTGTTCCCGAGCCCAATCGGTGTGCGAATAGCGCGCTGCAGAATCACCGAAGTGAAATTTGGCAGCTGCGCCGAGAGCGTCCAAGGCATTCGTGGGGACGGGCGGTGCTTCAGTTGGCAGCGGAAGCCGTAAAAGAGGGGTGCCCACGGGCTCGGCGCGGTCGCGTTCGGACGGGATAGGTACTGTCGGGGCCAGCGAAGCGGCAGGAGCCGGGGTCAAAACGACTGCCGGGGTCGGTCGCGGCCGTGGGGCTCGCGGCGGGGTGATATCACGCCGGGGTGATGGTCTAGGGGCCCCGCCGGGCCCGAAGCCAAAATCAACAGCAGGCGGCGCTGAGCCGGCGGCGGCGGCTGTTCGTCGGCGCGTCCGAGTGGAGATGCGGCCGGAAGGCGGAAAAACGTTCGGGGGCGCCTGGGTGCCAGGCGGCGATGGGGTAGACGCGGATCAGTGATCACAGCGGAATCTTCTCCCTGAAAATTTCTCGTCGGGGGAGGAGCGCGCTGGGCGACAATCGTCGCTGCAGCGGGGGCTTTTGCGTTGCCCAGGCCTGGAGGGGCAGATGCGGCCGGAGCAGTGCTCCCGGCGGAATCTTGTCCCTGTAAAGTGCTCGTCGGGGGAGGAGCGCGCTGGGCGACAGTCGTCGCTGCAGCGGGGGCTTCTGCATTGCCCTGGCCTGAAGGGACTGACGCGGCCGGAACAGTACTCACGGCAGAGCCGTCTTCCTGTAAAATTCTCGTCGGGGGAGGAGCGTGCTGGGCGACAATCGTCGCTGCAGTGGGGGCTTCTGCAGAGCCCTGGTCGCCCCCGGAGGATACGACAAAAACCGAAGTGAAAGCGGTCTTGGCGGCAGGTGAAAAAAAACTCAAGCCAGGACGGCGATCGACGGTGGCGACGGGAGCAGAGACACGAGCGACGAATCTCCCCGAAGGAGCAGAGAGGTCGTCAATCCTCATACGTGGCCCGTGTGTGCGAAAATCGCGAAACTCCGAAGAGGTGAAAGGCAGCCCACCCAAGACGGCACTTTCGGTGCGGGGCACCAGCCCACCCAAACCGACACCGGGGGTCGGGGAAGAGCAAGTGCTAAGCCCACAGGCCTGGACGAGGAAGATACCCCCGTCCTCGACGGGTGTGAGGCTGCTAGACCCTCTGCGGTCGTGTTCCGTGGCCGGCTCTGGCAAGTGAGAGAGAAAATCAGCATTGCCGTTGGCGCTGCCCTTGCGGTACTCGAGGGTGTAGTCGAACGCTGTGACGAACTCGAGCCACCGCTGAACTCGCGCGTTGTGATCCCTTAGTTTGCCGATGCTCTCAAGTGCCTTGTGGTCCGAAAAGATGCGAAACTTTGTCCCCCATAGGTAGCCCAGATAATGCTGCCAGCTTCCAGGTCCAACGGAGTCCAGTGCCTCTCGGAATCGAGAATAGCGCGGCTGATATAAGAAATGGGCCGTACCGAGCCGTCCTGTTGTTCTTGTTCAAGCGCGGCACCAAAACCGTCGATGCAGGCGTCACAGTACACGCAAACGGGGCGGGAGCCGTCGGCTACAGCGTCCCAGTCCGGGAAGACCAAAATTGGCGGGGCAGCGAGCTCGGCGAGGATCTGGCGAACGATAACTTCCATGGCCGGCGTAAAGACGTACTTGACTCCCTTCCGGACGAGGGCAGTGAGAGGCCGGATCCTTTTAGACAGGTCGGGCAGAAATTTGCGATAATATCCCACACCGCCCATCAACGCACGGACCTGCTTGAGGTTCTTGGGCATGGGTATTTTCAACAAAGCCGAAACGTTTTCCGCATTGGGGCGTTTACCCGCCGGCGAAATGGAGTGGCCCAGAAAATTAGCCTCCGTGGCGCCGAGGCGAGCTTTCGAGGTGGAGAGCTTGAGGTTGTGTTTGCGCAGGCGTTCGAAAAGGGCTCGTATCGTCTTGACGTGGGCCGTCGGATCAGAGTCGAAGACGATCACATCATCGAGGTAGGCCGCCACCCGTGCCAGGCCTTTGATGACTTCGTTAATCACTTGGACGAGCCAGCCGGGCGAAGCACTGCTGCCTTGGGGCATGACGAGCCACTCGTAGAGTCCCGTAGGAGTGAAAAATGCCGTGAGAGGGACGGTGTCTCTGTGCGCGGTAATTTGGTGGAACGAGGAGACCAAATCAAAGAGAGAAAACACCCGTCCCTTCCCCAGGGAGTCGAGAACTTGATCCACGCGAGGAGTAGGCAGCTGGCTGAGGTTGCCGATCTGATTGAGTTTCTTGTAGTTCACGGTGATCCGAACGCCTCCAGACTTCTTCGGGATGACCACCAGCGGGCTCGAGTACGGAGAGGTCGAGTGCTGGATCAGACCTGCCGCTAGATACTGATCCAAGGTGGCCTCCACTTCCTTGGCCAGGATGGAGTTGATGCGGTGCGGCCTGGACGTGACAGGAGCGCTTCCTTCCGGGACCGAGATCACGAAAGGCATCAACGATCAGGAACCAAAATCAGATTTGGACTTCGAGAAAACGTCCGGAAAATCGCAGAGAACATCCGCCAGCTGTTCGATGGCCTCAGGGATCCAGCCCGTGCCGTGAAGGTCAAAAGCCACCTCCCGCAGATGCAGCGGCAAACGTGCCCAGACGCCCAGGAACAAAACGCGCTGTGCTGGGCTCAAACGCTCAAGCAGTGAAGGCGAGGGCGAGGTTGGAGCTGCGAGGGGGGAAGTTGTAACTGCCGAGACCGGAGCCACCTCGGATAGTCCTGAGGGAGGGCTGGGGGCTCGGTTGTCCTGATGCAAAACATCCAGTGGAACGCTCAGCAGTGGGGCGTGGGCGACACCGAGGGTATTTCCAGGCTCGAGGGCCGCCACTCCAACAAGGGGAAGAACCTGTCGCCCTGAGGCGACGAAGTGCTCCTCAACCGAGGGCAGGTCGGTCTGAGGCATCATGTCGACCAAGTAGTGCCCAGTGAGTGCCGGGGAGCCATCGCTTCGAACCAAATTAAATGCTAGGAGTTGAGGATCGTCAGATTGGGTGACGCCTTCCGCGCCCTCGTAGCGGAGATGGAAGCCTCCACCCGAAGCGGCGGGGTCGATGGCGTACACGGACATGCCTGTCGGGGTGTGGCGAAGTAACTCCAACTCGCCAAAAACGCGATGGTCTGAGGGCCGAGGTGGGAGAGAGCGGTGGGAGCGGCTATTAAAACGCATCCAGCTGTCACGTCCCAGCAGTACCGCATGCCGCATCACTGAGGGGGGGACCACGCAGGCTCAAACTGCGAAGGAGCACGTAGGCTCATTTTCTCGAACAAATAGGACACTCAGGGCACTCTCGTCGATGTATTTAGAGGGGTTGATTCGCCTAACCCCCCCCAGGAACGAGGGGCGCATTTCTGCTCGCACGCGATGGATGCCGCACTAACCGCGAGCATGCGATTCACGACATCTTGCCGAATGGGGGTCCGTGGGGAGCCAGTGTCAAGAAGCGCCACGCAGCTAAAAGGTGCAAGAACGCCAGCTCCGCTGTGGATCGCGATTTTGGTTGTAAACGATGCGTCATCGAGGGTAATGGTGCCCTCGACGAGGCAGGGGCCGTGTTCTGGCAGCGCGAGGGAAGGGTCGAGTCCAGGTACGACAGCCAAAACCTCGGGGCTGTGACCAGCCGGCGCGTCAGAAAAATAGGTCGAAAACTCCAAGGGAGGACCTAGGCAAGCGCGGGCCACGGCCAAAGGGCGAGGCGGCGCTGGTGAAATCTCATGAATTTTGTCAGTCGTGGTCGGAGTGCAAAATTGATGAGAGGAGGCGGGGGGTGCCAACCCGGCCTCACTTGAGCAGAGGGTGTCGCGAACGGCGGAAAGAGCTTTCCCGAGCATTTGTTTTCCACGCCACCGACAGGGGTCTTGAGCCTCGGGGTCGTCTGCCCGGAGATCGATGCCCCACACGGGGTCAAACGGGTTGGCTTCAGACAAATTTTTGTTGCCAGTGCTCAATAGGTGCTGCTTCATGACCGGGTTCTGCATGAATTTGGCAAAGGAACCAGCAAGGACGGCGTCTTCCCGAACGCGGTCCCAGGTAGCACAGTCGAAGTTATGCACACCTCGACCCGGGTGTTTCTGCTCGCGAGGGTCTGGCGAGGCCATAATCCGCTCCGCTGTGTCGTGGTCCAGAAGAAGGCGGGCCTTTTCAGCCATCGTATACTGCTCCGCGCAGGAATATGTCACTCCGTCAATGACAAAAACCCAGGGGGACCACTGCGGAAAATTGGAGGGGGGCTGCCAGGAAAGTACCACCCGCTCCGTTGAATATTCGAGAGAAGGGTCAAAGACCGAAGATGTCGAGTCGTCGGTGGCCGCCGTTGCGGTATGTGAGTGGGGGAGTGTGCTTCTCTGAAAACACTGCGCCCCTGGTGCACGAGGCGAGACCGGTTCCACGTATACTGGCTCAGTGTCACCATTGCCCGTAGGCAAAAAATCGCCAGAAGGTTCTCTTACTGCGCCCGATGATCTCTGTCCTGGACCAAAGGGGGGAGGGGGCTCTGAGCCCGTTCTGCTTGACGAGAGCTGCGATTCTTCCGAATTTCACGGGTATGCTGTCCGGTTGATCTGACCGGAGGCTGTGGAGTCACCACTGGCTCGACGGGCAGTACCTCATTTTTCCTGTTCCACTGGAGCCGAAGGAGCGCGGCGCTCGTGGAATGGCGTGCGCAAAGACGAAAGAGGGCCTGCAGACCCTGTAGACGACTTGACGAACGGTGCTCCGGTGGGGGCCACAAAGGGTCCACCGGAGAGGGCTTCCGTCCTGTAGACCTGGTGGGGAAGGGGGACGAGGTAGCTAATCTTGTCGACTCTTCCTTAATGGGAAAAATGATCGAGCGGCCACCGTTATTGCGAGGAAACGCCGAGTCGAACTTCAACCGAGATCTCTTGGTTTCGGTGTTTGCCTTCCCGCACCTCAAACCGACCGCCACCGCATGGCCGGGAGGTGAAAGAGAGGAACACCCTCGCTGAAAAGAACGACGCGACGGCGCGACACGCGTGGTGTCGCGCGATGCGTGGTTCGGGAGAGGGGCGTAGGGCGACGCTGAGTGCTGAGCGAGCCTGGGACGCGTGTATCGTGTGAAATCAATGGGTTTTCTCCCGGCAATGCTGGCGGCGGGCGGGCAGGAGGAGCCGAACCGCCGTCGACCTGTCAGGAGCCATCCCACAGTAGGGGTGCATCAGACGTTCCTGAGCCCCTAACATTAGGAGCTCAATATCTCACCCGATAAAATACTTGGAAGAAATTCGTTCGTGCCACCCGACCGGCCCTTGTATGCGCTAGTCCTAAAACGAATATACGAGTAAAATTTCCATCCTCACTGGGAGTTCCTCACTTAAGGAACTCAATTTGTCAGAAACCTTTGTCCCACAAAATGCAACCCCTACCGTGGGGTGACTCTCAGTTATTGGCGCGGAAGGTGCCTGGCTGACGTCCGTTGGGGTTACCGTCCGAATTATGCAAGGCACCGTAGCGAATCCCCGACGCGGGAGCCGCGGTGGAAGAGGCAGGGGTGGTCGAACCATCACCGTGGTAGCCGAAGTTAGACTGTTGGTGCCCTCGTTCCGCGTGTGTGTTGTAGCCGTCACCTTGTCCGGGTCCCTGGCCGTGATGCTGCCCACGCGAATGGCCGGAACGGCGCCTGTTTTTCTTGTGGTTGTTCTTGTTCGGCCGTGAGTTATTTTCGTGGCGTTGTCGGGTCGTGCGTTCTTGCCAACGACGGAACGCCGCTCCGTCGTCGCCGAGAGTTCCGAGGTCGGGGTTGAGAATACCGCTGAGGCTTTAAAAGGGTGCCTACACTGTCTGAGGGAGTGTGAGTCTTCGTGGCAGTTCCAACAGCGGCCTCGTTTTTCGCTGAGAGCGGCCGCGCGGGCGGACGATGAAAGTAGACCGCTCCAGAGGGGGGGGGTCCCCGGTCTGGATAGGCATGCAAACAGCGTGAAATTCAGCATAGTGATGTTCTTTTAGGGGCCAGCAGTTGAAAGCGGTGTCAAGCCACGGGTCGAGGCTGTCAGGGATGGATTTGTGGACGTTCATCACAAGCGGATTATTGCGCGACCCTGTCTGCCAAACAGGGGACTGGGGAAGCGTCCGGCCCTGGCCGCGACCATTACCGGCGGGCCGGGGCCCCGACGGGGCGGATGACCGCACGCTCGTCGAAGAAGCAGGCAAAGAAAGCATTTTTCGCCGTTGATGGCAGGTGTCTTATTGTTCGCGAGAGTCTCAAAAACCAACCACATGGCGTCCAGAGTACCAAACGGCCTCGACACCGTAGCCAAAACTCCCGGGTACAGCGTGGGCATCAAGCTGGGGAACTGCTTGTTCCCTGCCATCCGAACAGCCTCCTAAACAACCTCCACCCCCGGTGCCAAAACACGCTCAGTCCCCGTCGCTGCCGACACCACTCCCCGAAAAGCACGGCTAAATTCGCAAAACGCCAAAATTATGCAACTTGGTGTAGCTGGCCCCCGTGTCGGTGCGGTCGAAGTGGTTGCTCAGCAGCCTCAGGAGGAGCGGGAACGCTTCTGATCCCGTCGATCTGGCTGCGAGGGCGCGCGACACCTGCCCAAAATATTCAATTCATCAAGGTAGTGAGGGGGGTGGTCGTGGGCTTGTCAGGTGCGATGGTGCGCGCGAAGGGTTTCTTGAGGGGGTACTCCCAACCGGGGATCCAATCGGTGGAACTGAGGCCTTCGTGGCTGCCATCGTTGCGCATCATGAGAATATTAGTGGAGGCCTTAACCGAACGAGTTAGTTGCTGCGCGGCGTCAGAAGGGTTGATCGAGGAGGGAAAAGGTAGAACAGAAATGCATGAAATATCCTTCAGTCCCAGGTGTTTGTACGCCCGTTGGACGTCTGCGGTGTGCTGTTTCTCGGGGGCGGCGGCAGAGTCGATCGCCGCCGTGCGAGCGAGGGCAAGGTTAGACGACACGGGCATGGTGCGGTCATCGGACATGGTCAAGCGACCAAGAAGCGTGGCGGAGGAAGCAGCTTCCGCCAGCGAGGGAACCACTTGCCTCTTGGAGCCAGTGGTGACCTCCGGATTGGGGCGTTCACCGCTGCCGTCCGAGGAGGATCTCGAAGAGTTTGCCTTCGACGCGTCTCCCCGCGGGCGGTAGCTTCAGTTTCGTCCGTCGCTCGAGCTGTCTTTCCCCTGGCCCCGGTTTTACCGCCGTCCAGCCCCGTTTCGCCGAAAGGTGCTCCAGCCGTGATCTGGACTCTGTCCGCGACGGGCCTTGCCGTCGTGGCCTGCCGAGGCTCCCCCCGTGCTTGGGCGCCGGCGGTCCCGGGCGTCATCGCGACAGTAGGGGTGGTCGCGGGCCCCAGAGCTATCGGGGGCTTCCGGGTGTTGGTGCCCCGGGGGTCGGTGAGCCCGGTCGTCCGAGAGGGGGTTGGACGGGGCGTGGGCCTGACCCGAGCCCTGTCCTTCGTCTGGGAGCCGTTGTCCCTGGGCGCCGAGGTCGGCCTGACGCTTGCAGTGGCGCTCATACTCCGTCGGGGTCGGCCAAACACGGTGGCGGAGCACAATTCGTGCGCCTGCCGCAGGCTTATCACGAGAGCCATGGTGTGCTCCCGGCGTTGCTGAGCCTTCCAACTGTCACCCGCCATGATGAGCCAAGCGTCGTGTACGGAGAGGTCGTCCTCGGGCATGTCCAGTCGGAGCTTGCGAGCGACGGAGATGACCCTCGAAGCCGCCTCAAGGGGAAAACACGAATTTGGGCTGGCGGCCAAGCAGGTGACACTCCCCTGGAAGAAACCCAGATCCCCGGTACGCTTGATCCGGGCGTCGACCACGATGGCGCTAAAAGGGAGTAAGGCGGAGGAGCCAAAACCGGGGGCTGAAGTGGCGGTTGTCGCGGCCTCGACGAGGGGAAGGCGCTCCCCTGAGTTTCTTGTCTCGGCAACACGACGGGGCTTCGAGCTGCTGTCCGCCCGCGCCGCCCCCAGAGCTTCCGTGGCACGGGATATGGAGTCCTGGGCGCAGGAGGCGGAGCGCGCGGCATCCTCCGAGGCCACGGCGGTCGCCTTCGACGCGTTGTTTGCGGCCTCCGAAGCAGTGGTAGCGTCGGCGACTGTGCGAGCTGCCGCTGATGCCTCATTCTCGGCCACCGTGAGGGCCTGCACCCGGCGGCGGGCGGTTTCCGCCGAGGTCACCCCGAGGGTCTCGGCGGCAATCAAGGCCCGTTCGGCCGCCGCGACATCGGGGTGATCGTCGGTTGCAAGAGGTCGCTCGGCTGCGGCAGCGTCGGCCCGAGTTGGGGTCGGGCATTGGGCCGTGGTCCCCCCGCCGAGGCCCGGCACGTCTGACCAGCGCCGGATGAGGGCCGCCTGGGCCTCGACCGAGAGGGAGGTCCTGGCCTCTGGTAGTTGGGGGGGCGGGGCATGATCCCCGTCCAGCGCTGTCTCCCTAGCGGCGCCTTGCATTGTCGTCTGCTCCTCGTCCTCGCAACTGCGGGCCTCGTAGTCCACAGCGTCGTCCAAATCCGTCCGTCCCGGGCGCTGGTGTGTCCGCTCTCCCAACGAGGGAGAGGAGCCGTAAGTCCTCAGGTCGCTGACAGATCTGGCGGGGCTGGGGGACTCCTCCTTCGCGTTTGGTGTCCGTGGCATGCAGAGTCGGGGACGGACGAAAACCATCGCGGCAGGGGAGGGCACCGGGGCAGGGAGGGACACAGGGGCCGGGGGGGGCGGCATTCGGCGGAACTCAGGGTCATGCAACGAAGGAGCTGCGGTGGCATTATCCGCGGCTAGTGCTTCAGCAACTTGTCTAGCGGTGATGAGGGCATGGCGAGCCATTCGGCGAGCACTACGAGCGCTTGAGGAGCCAGCATCGATCCGAGAAGGTGGCGCGATAGAAATACGGTCGTCACGGGGTGTACGTGTACCAGCATCCAGTGTGTTTGGTGCAGGTACGTCGCCGGTACTGGGGGGGCTATAACAAGCATCGTCCATTCCAACAGCAGTAATAAGTTTTTCTCAGCACGACAGTTTCCAGCAGAATCGTCGCGGGTCGCTTCAGCAGCGGGTATGGTAGGCGCTACACTGAACTCCACGATGCCGTCTTGTGGGCGGGGCGCAGGAATTTTTTCACCAGCGGCGGTCTCGCTCCCTCTAGCAGCAGTCTCAAAAGTTGCAGCAGTACTGTAGGTTCCAGCAGAATCGGCGTGAGAGGCTACAGTTGAGGAAAAGGCAGATGTACTACTGAAATGCAGTGTGTCGTCTTGTGGGCGAGGCGTGGGAAAAAAATCACGAGCGGCCATATCGCTCCCTTCAACACCAGCATCAAAACTCGCAGCCGTACTGGAATTTTCAGCAGAAACGGCGCGGGCGGGCACAGCAGCGGGCAACGAAGGCGCAATACCGAAATCCAGTGTGCCGTCTTGTGGGCGAGGCGTGGGAAAAAAACTCACGAGGGACCATGTCGCTCCGTTTAACACCAGCATCAAAACTCGCAGCCGTACTGGAATTTTCAGCAGAAACGGCGCGGGCGGGCACAGCAGCGGGCAGAGCAGGCGCAACACCGACATCCAGAGTGCCGTCTTGTGAGCGAGGCGTGGGAGAATCTTCTCAAGCGACCGGATCGCTCTTTCTAACAGCTGTAGTAAAGCTCGAAGCAGTACTGGAGCTGCTAGGACCTCTGTTTGTTGCTACAGCAGCGAGGGAAGTAGATTCAATACTGAAATCCTGTGTGCCGTCTTGTGGGCGAAGCGCGGGAAAAATCTCACGAGCGGCCGCATCGCCCCCTCTAACAGCAGTATTAAAACGCGCAGCAGTACGGAATTTCCACGCGGAATCGTCGTTTGCAGCAACATGTTACAGCAGTGAGGGAAGCGGGCTCAATACTGAAATCCAGTGTGTCATCGTGTGATTCAGGCACGGAAACAATCGCATCGTGCCCTCGCGTTGCGGGGAAAAAATCAGGGGAGGCAGCATCGCTCGCGGCTATCCTACGCGTACGAGCGAGGTCGAGCGGTGGAATCGCACGAGGCCGAAAAACAGTCTCAATCACTTCTCATCTGGTCCAGGAGCAGGTAGATCCGACGGCGAAGAGCGCAACTGGGTGGCGTGAAAAACGATACGCCCAGGTTTGTCCAGCGCTTTCCGGCCCAGAGCAGAAGCAGCTGGCTCAACGCTCTCAGCGGAGCCAGGTGGCTTGGACGGCAGTAAAACGCTACGCCCAGGTTTGTCCGGCGCGCTCCGGCCCAGAGCAGAAGCAGCTGGCTCAACGCTCTCATCGGAGCCAGGTGACTTGGACGGCAGTAAAACGCTACGCCCAGGTTTTTCCGGCGCTCTCGGGCCCAGAGCAGAAGTAGCTGGCTCAACGCTCTCAGCGGAGCCAGGTGGCTTGGACGGCAGTAAAACGCTACGCCCAGGTTTTTCCGGCGCTCTCCGGCCCAGAGCAGAAGCAGCTGGCTCAACGCTCTCAGCGGAGCCAGGTGGCTTGGACGGCAGAGGGCACGAGTGGGGAGCCAAAACTGCAAAACCCAAGGCCTGGCTGGTTTCGCGCGCCACACGCTCCGAAGAGTCCGACGCGCTTCTTCCCCGAGCAGGAGAAGCTGGCTCAACGCTCTCGGCGGAGCCAGGTGGCTTGGACGGTAGAGCCCGTTCCGGCGAGCGAGAAGGCTCGGAAAAGGTCTTGAACGAGATCCGTCTGCCGGAAGCTGCTCGAGATTGGCCTAAGGGCCCCAGCCGTGGATCTTCGGGCGGGCGTGTTATACAAGGCGCGCGATCCAGCACTGGGGGGCTCTGGGCCTCAGTGTCTCGTCCACCATGAGGGGAAGCAGACCCTCCCTCCTCCATCGTGCAATGGAGCAAACTGACCCTAAATCAACGCTGAGCGAAAGAAAAAACAGAGTGACAAAAAAACTTGTACCAGCAAAAAGGCAAAAAGTCCTAAGCCGAAGACGCCACATGTTAAGATCACGGAGAGCGGGACACTTTGTATCCCTGGACAAGTCTGCTTATTAAGCCGGCACTCGTTGGTACTCACGTTGATGTTCGCTTAGAGATAGAAGAACCCCTTTATTCCTTTCGTGCACGACGGAAACTGAGACCACGCCAGTGCCTCTCTGGAAAACCCCTGGTTTTCCACCTAAGATACGCCTTCCAAGTACTAAAAATACGATCCCAGTACCAGAACCCAGGTATTTACCGAGCTTTCAACCTCATACAAAGCAATATCATGACATTCGTATGAGCCATTGTGTGTCATCACGTGTGTGTGATTCAGCATTGTTTTCGGCGACTTCGTCTACCTCAACGCACACGGCATTTATGCCAGCCCCCGGAGGGCTCTGTGCACGCACACACACTAACAAAATCTTCCCGTGCAGGTGCCGTTGTGTTACAGCAAGTTTCCCGGCGTGAGCTGCCAACGCTCACCTCATTTTCCTCCTCACAGTTCGTAAGTTGGACCAGTCGGCAGTCAAAGGGGCTCCTTCGTTCAGGCGAGAGCGAAGCAAACGATGACCAAAACCCCCGACTACGAGTGATGCAGATACTCGCGTAGGCTCGCAGTCACGCGGGGCGATGTATCTATCCGAGCGGACAGTTGATTCAGCCTTTTCTTCTCTAGTACTTAGTTCTTTACTTCACTTTTTAGTCGTTTCTGCACGTTTTCTCTTCCTCGCCTGGTAGCGTCTAAATACACTCACTCAGTTTTGCCCCACGCGCTGCTTGCGCCATACACTCTTGGTAGGTGTTTTAGATTCGGCACGCTGAAACCCTCTGCCGAATGAAGCACCTATCCCATACCCACATAGTAGTTCGCCTCTATTCTGCGCCAAGCGACTCGTGGCTGAATGCTTCGACTCGTCGCACTTTTGGTTGCCCCCACGTCCCACCGCCGCTACACCCCCCTCAAGTCTGGTATGGTCCTCCAGAGCTTAAAATAGTGCGGCCCCGGATGATGTCCCAGCCCGACCCGCCGCTTGAAAAAACGGTTTAGCCTGAAACCACCGCCAGCTCCTTCCTCCGCTTCAGCTTTGAACAATTGAACCTCTCCAAGTCTCTTGCCCCCTTCCTGCTAGATCCGCCGCTCGAGCAAACGCTTTATAAATAATTCGCCACCAGCTCTTTCTACCGCTCTAGCTCTGGACGATTGACCTCCTCGCGGTCTTCTTCCCCTTTCAACCAGACCCGCCCCCTGAATACACGGTTTAGGCTGATTTTGTCACCAGCTGCCTCCTTTGGTTTAGCGCTCTTGACAATTAAAGTGCTCCAAATCTTCATCCGGACATCCCACTCACCGACAGCGGTAGCTGAAGTCGCACACCTCTCCAATGAACGTTTGCCGGCTTTGAATGCCTGGAAACTCCCTCCTGACCTTGGTCTCTAACCGGTGTGACCCACGCGCTTCTGTGCCCTTCTTGGCGTCGCCGGCGAACGAGGACGGCAGTCTGCACCGTGGTGCGGTCCTTACAAAGCGTGACATATATCCAGCTGCAATGGAGTGAAACCTGTAATCACCTCATTCTGATCAGTTGGAGAATAGTCCCATACTTAAGTGTCTCCACCAAGAATGCATGCAGCTGCAGCGGAGTGATTCTCTAGCTTAATCCTCGTCAAGCCAGATAGGGTCGTTATTAACCAGACGTTGTTTTTCGCGTTTCGAGGGAAATTCCCGGATTTCCGTTTTTTTTTCGCGTTTCACGGACTTTTTTCAGCCCCGGCAAAACACCTAAAAATTATATTTCCGTATCTCGGAAAAGTCCCGCATCGTCGCAGACCATCGAACAGGCACACCGTCTGAGCCGGGTGCGCCATTCCACCACTCGGCACTGTACAGGATAGCTCTGGGCAATCCCCAGGGTCATTCCCAGGCCGTGGCTGGTCGCAGAAAGCGCCGTGCACAACGAGAGCTCTATTTGTCCAGTCGACAGAGCTGATTCACTGTCATAGCTGAGATCAACACGAAATCGCTAGCTATTTTCATGTCGTGGAGGGCTTTGACGCGCCAGAACTTGAGCTCACGAAGTACAGCGAGGAACGGTCGCCTCTCTAGGCTAGCTCGGGGTCGGGGCACCTTTAGCGGCACGATCCAGCGGACGGACTGCTTACGCGCCGCTGGTTTCGACGATTCGATCAAATGGACGGTTTGTTGCGACCTCACGAAACATGATACCAGGCGATAACAGGATCCACCGCATTTGTTTCGCGTTTCCGTGCATTTTCCGCGATACGCGATTTGTTTCTTAATCCTGTTAATAACGACCCTTGGAAAGTACTCGCATACTCACGGGTTTTCGACGCCCCTCGGAAGCTTGCGATCGGTCATCGTGTACAACGGTGCCGCCAAAGCGTAAAACTCGGCAACTCTTACATCCTACCCCCTGACCAGGTGCACGAGCCAATCAATCGACGATATTGTCAAGTTCAGAGCGTCCATGCAATGTCTTGATGGCCACCGCCAACACCGTCGTGGCAGAGCACCCATCCAGGTAAATCTTGTCATACATCGATGTTAGGCATTACAACAATGAATCATAGGCAATAAAAAACATTTACACACATCAGTGACACGCACGACAATCGTCAACGGAACGCATGGCGGGTGAGGATCTGGGATGACGCGTTGAATCCATCACTCGGGAGTAATTACTCGTCCCGCTGAAGAGGCGAAGACTCGCCGAGTGCCGATAACGTTTTCTGTAGCCACCCCCCCATCGCTTCAACAGGTCCCTGTCCTCGGGGGTGGTTGGCGGGACCGTAGTGTCTCGATATCGACACTCTTAGCCACCGGCACAGAGGTTTCACCACCTGGACTGTAACACTGTAACGCCCCCCCCTGCATCACCCCGACCCAATAAGAGCATCCCAAAAACGCATCGCTTTAACAGTGTGAGGTTTCCCCGCAAGGGCCCCTTTCGACGGTACTGGACATGTGAGGTAATGATGTGATAGTTTTATTCATCAAAGACTGCACACACCCGTGCTTATTACCTGTTTGTAGCCCCCGCTCAAGGCCTTAGAGGCACATCTCAGGGAGCGTCTACCATCGTAGGGAGCTAGTGGGCGTTAGGGCCCATCTTAACGAGCAACATTTTTCATGATAATCGAATAGGAAAAAAAGAGATTTGATTCAAACAGAATTTCGTGAAAAATATGCCTTTAGGTCCTATCGAGGAATAGCGTATATATGTTTGAGATCGAATAACGCACAATCGTCAACAAACACCAGAGGACAACCCACGAGGCGAGCGACGGCCCCCGTCCTCCCCGGGGCGTCGCGGGCAGCGGCCGGTTGTTTCTGCCGGCACCGCCGAAGAGGCCATCGCTCTTGGGACGTCTTGGGTGCTTGGCGCAGGCCCGAAGCCCCACGCAGGCAGCAGTGACGGGGATACATCGATCGATTTTCTGAGCGAAGTCGTGGCCTGGTCGGTGCTCGTGTGGTTCACGAGGCAAAGAGGGATGGAAAACTGGGTGTGCGACGGCGTTATATTTTTTCGAGGCGCCGCCGATGGTCTACTCTGGACCCGTTCTACGATAGAGGTAGTACATTTCCGCTATTTTGTTTCTGAAAGATGGGGTTCCTTGAGCCCAAATCGATGGAATGTCAATCTTGATTTCGAAACAAATGTTTTGTAGACTCGGGCTAAGGGACTATTCGCCGCGATGCAATTTGAGTTTTGCTTTAAAGTCAGTTTTCGGGTGAGGTATGGAGCTCCTTATGTGAGGAACCTCAGTTATTTCAGGGTGAACCTCCATCGTTTAACGCCTCTCTGTGCTAGGGACCGTCGGACCTTGCGCTGCAGCTGCCCCGGTGATCCTGTCTCTCGGGAATGGTGGATCTCACCTGTGAAGCAGTCGACGACACGGCTCAGGTTGGCGTGGCTTGCTTCAGTTTCAGAAACATGCCACGTCGAGTTGGACGAACTCCCCGATTCAAATAACACGAAGAGCAAAAAAATCCCCAAAAGACTTCTTGTCGCATTCGTTTTGTTCGCTTTAATTCGAATCAAACATCAAATTGCCAGATGGGTGATTCACTTTTCGACCAATCAGATGCAAATCAAATAAAACGAAAATACGATTGGCGGAGTATCAATAAAAAAAGTTATCGTTAAGGTGGACCCTTACTGTCACACTTGGTCACTCACTGTTTCCTCCTGTGCTCACATAAGAGCACACTCTCTACGCCCTTGGCTAGCGTGGGCTAGTTGCACTTGCCCTGGGTCGACCAAGTTGTGCGCGCCACGGCCGGGATAATCAAAGGTGATGAAAACCTTGGCGAACAACTCCGGTATAATTGCCTTCGATGCAGCTAGCTTCGAGTCCTCATCGTTAAGAGTTAAGAGCCTACCAGCGTATACCTTGGTGGTATTGCGGGTATTATCCCTTTTCATCTTTACCTCTGCATCCGGCCCAAGCTTGAATAAGACTGTTCGTATTTCAGTGGTAGCCCTCCACCTCTTCCCTGTTTTCGCTCTATCAGTCGTGAATGTTGCATTGTGTCAGCTATTATTTGAGTTGACATGACATAGGGAGGACATTTGGCCCCTCGTACCGTCTCGTAGCGCTCTCGAAGGTACTCCACAGCCACGGCAACAGTAACCCGGCTACACCAGAAGAAATGGTTGATTGCCGACTTCGAGATCGTTTACGGGTTGTATTCATGCATAGCAGGCGGCGCAGTATGTGTATACACATATTTTAACTCTTCTTCCTTCATCACTCTCTGTTGCCCGTGCAACTGCATCGTCCCCACCAAGCTCCGCAAGGACAATACTTCTCCGGACCTCAGTACGTTTGACAACACTGTGCATCGTCCGGAAACGTATCGCTGCTGCTCTCATCTCAACGCAGAACAAGCCAACCTTGACGTTATTCGGGAGCAGGTGACGAGCTGAAAGTGGCAACTACAGTTCCATGTCGTATTCGATGAGGCGCAGATCTCTTCTGCCGCATGGAGGAAGATTTCTGACTTTCAAACAGCCAGGTCGACGACGGGAAACCCTCTTCCCAATGCATACAGTCAGAAGTGGTTCACCGCCCACGACACCGCACTCACCTTGTGCCTCGAATGACCGCCTAGCAATACCTAATTGAATCCAGGCCGCAGTACACTCGATGACCCGCTCAGAAATCATGTTCACCTGGCGAGACCCTCTCTTTACTCTCAGTCACTTTCATGTGTTGGGCGTTACTGTCAGGGTTAGGGCTAGGTTCAGTCGGTATGCTAGAGGACATTGCTTAGGCACCTGCTCACCGGTACCAAGCCACACGAACCAAGGGGCCTACCTCTCCCACTACGTCGGCCTGAGTAAGTTGGGAATTGCGTCGGTTACAGAGTGTTATGACCTCGTCCCTAACCCTAACCACTCCCACTCGTGCAAATAGTTGTCAAGACATGCCAGTCCATTCTTGGCATTGGGCGTCGTTCACCAGCCGGTTGCCTTTCTCTCTGATATAGTTGGGCATGACTCTGTTAACGTCTTGGTAGTACCCGTTGTGGCTCTGGAGGCGGTTACATTTATTCTCGGTTTCGTTGGGCTTGACTCTCCAGTATCCCATCGTTTGCCATATATATCAGCGAAAATTCCGGATCCAGTTACATTTCTGTCTCATTGATGATCCTTCTATTTAGCCTCAAGAATGTGTAACCCCGTTAAAGCCTTGCGCCTCCGCCATATTGATGATTGATGACAGCCCCGTGTTTCCCAAGGGTTGTGGCAGCCGCAATAACCCATAGATAGGGCTGCCTTTCATCGGTTTCACCTTCGATTTGAGCCCTCGATCCTCGAGCACCGGCGCCAGGAGGAGAATAGGAACTCCACTCTTCGCTGAGTGCACCTACCTGTCGGAGAGTTTCCTATACCTTTGGAGCCGATTGCTCTCTTCATTCCGATGTCGTTACCTTCAAGTCGACTGCCCTATTCCTGAATCCCCCTTATACCTCGGTGTTGGCTAGCCTTTTCATCGTAGGGGAACTGAACGGTTGCCCAAAGCAATCCCGCTGCCTTGGATATCCTTGGAGTCAACATTTTCTTCATTCGAATTTATTTGCCTTTCAGTAGGTGGCCCACTTCCTGGGGGACCCCTTTACCTTGGTGTTATGAACGTTCTCATCGTCCGAGAACTCAACGATCGCCCAAAGCAATCCCCCTACCTTGGCTATACTCGAAGTAACTTCGCGTTTCCATCGTATAGAGGGGGGACTCAACCCTGGGTTGCGTTGACCACCCAAAGTAATTCCCTTGCCTTGGATGTTTTCTCTTTCTCCCCTTGTGACCCGTTCTACGACAGAGGTAGGACAATTCCGCTAAAATGTTTCCTGAGTGAAAATCATGGGAAGGCCAATCTTGTTTCCAAAAATGCCATTTTTGTATACTCGGGTCATGGGATTACCCATCAGGAAGCAATTAGAACTTTGCTGAAGTCAGTTTTCGGGTGGGGTATGGAGCTCCTGAAGTGAGGAGCCTCAGAAAATTAGGGTGAACCTGTATCGTAGAATGCCTACAAGTGTTTCACTCGACTGAACGATTGGAAGGCATCGAAGGATAACTTGATCCACTCGGCCCTATGTTTCTCACTGTGGTACATCCACTGGTAAATGACAACTGCCCTTGGTGGGATGCTAAACTGTTGTACTGGCCTGCTCCTGGTGTCGTGGTTACGGTTCAGAGTTTTGGTCAGGCGTGCAATATGCATTCGATAAGTTCATTACCGTTTCGATTTGCAACATTTTACAGCAGTTGTTAGACCCGGAAGAGCGGTTGGGTGTCTAGCATGAGGCGCATTTTAGATCATCTCCAAAGCTGTATAAATGATTTGACTTTGGTGTGTTGATCTACGTTATTTCTCGCTTGAAAGGCGATCTACGTTGTTTCTGGCTTGAGAGGCGGTCCAGATAATCTGCACAGGGGTATACGTGAAGAGTTGGACTCTGCCATGTAATTCCATTTGGATATATCCCCTCTATGTTTCATATCTCCTTCTCTTCTGTCGTCCGCCTTCCCGAACACAGCAAACATCGGGATACCGTAGTACGTACGAGAGAAAAACCCATCGGGCACACCGAATCATATAGACCATACACCATCGCACGGGTGCAGGTATACACTCTTGGATACATGAAACACATATAAATTAGAAAAAAGGGTCGAGTCATACATATCTTCGTACGAATACTATATTTGGTACCTGATATATACTGCTGAACGATAGTGATGTATTTGCCTACCTACCTGGTATATCGCTCATCATGGGCAACGAGCAGGCTGACGTGGCAAGCTGTGAGACCGCAGACGGGTACGACGACCACACGTGGCTTGACCCTCACTACCATACGCGGAGCTGTGTCTAAAGACGAGCCGTTTCTACAGGTTAATTAGGCGCCCTTCATCGGTCATACAGAGCTCTTTGCGCGTCGTGTCTCGGAACACCACAGGCCATATACTCATGAAAAATAGAGGTTGGATACAAACACACTACTATGGCGCAGGGTATGATCACCAGCCACCCACCGCCCACCTTTGCTATGACGACGGCACCCAACCTCACGTCGTCTTGGCTAACAACATGGAAAAGCCTTTCGTTGTAGCGACGGCACAAAACTTAACGTTGTTTATGCTAAAAGATCAGAGCCGTTTGCCACAGCGACGGCATAGCACTACCTCACGTCGTCTGGGCAAACGTGGCACAGCCTAAGCAATATAAATTAGATGAAGCACACTGCTACGGCGCAGGGTACGATCTACCGCCTTCCTTTGTTACGACGACGGCACACACCCTCACGCCGTCTGAGCACACAAGGCAAATCCTTCGCCACAGCGACGGCACAAACCCTCACGTCGCCTAGCCCAAATTGACAGAGTCTTTCGCGACAGCGGCGGCATAACACCTTACGTCGTCTGGGAAAACGTGGCACAACCTTAGCCCCAACGACGGCACATAGTGCCACAGCCGTAGCGTTAGCCGTACCGGCGGTACGTAACCTCACGTCGTCTGAGCACAAGCGACATATCTTTTTCATAACGACTGCACATAACCTCACGTCGACTGAGCAGAAGTGAGTGTGTCTGATTGGTAGTATCCACTGCCCATTCCGTAACGGAGTAAACACGAACCAAGCTCCCAGAAACAGAAGTAACCCTAACCCTAACCCAAACTCCCAGAAACAGAGGAGAGCTCACCGTCATCCCCCCCTACAATGACAAGTGCTCACCTTCACTGTCAAGGTGTGCTACGCTCTCAGTGCTTACCTTCACTGAACTCAATCCACCGGCGCGCTCACCTCGCCACAAAATGAGACCCTAGGACACCCCACAGCACTCAAAATTACCGAACCCCAGGAAGTTCCACAACATCCCCCACGGAGAAGCCCACCTTCACCTCCCCCTTCAGCGATAGCACATTGACAAGTGTGTACCTTCACTGGGAAGGTGCTGCGCTCATCAGTGCTCACTTTCACTGATGTCGATCCGCGGGGGCGCTCACCTCGCCATCCCGCCAGCCAGCCAGTATTTGACAAAGTGCTCACCGCTCAGCATGCTATCATACCAAGAATACCAAGAATACCAAGCATACTGTTTACACCTTGGGCAGATCAGCTCAGGGTAGATCACCGGTGAGCTACCTGAGCTACACATGTTTTACTGGTTTGGGCTGTAGGAGGATAGCGCATTTGCACATGGTTTCCAAGCTTCAGCTATTATAGAGGATAGCTCATCTGCACATAGGAGCTACATGAGCTAGCTCATATACTCCCGAGATGAGCTATAGGAGCTACATGAGCTACACATATTTCCCCCGGCTTGAGCTATACGCGCTTTAATCTGCACATGTTTTCGAAGCTTGAGCTATGGGCGGTAGCTCATCTGCACATGTTTTCAAAGCTTGAGCTATAGGCGATAGCTCATCTGCACATCTTTCCACAGCTTGAGCTATAATAGGCGGTAGCTCATCTGCAAATAGATTTTCAAAGCTTGAGCTATAGGCGATAGCTCACCTGCACATGTTTTCAAGGCTTGAGCAATAGGGGATATATGAGCTAGTTCATGATCTGTATAAGCGACCAATACGAGTACGCAGAATGTAACGATATCAACACCAACTCCCATATATTTTTCGTACGTTCCAGGTACATTATAGGATATTGTATGAGATCGGATCAGCTTCTGTTCTGGAGATACTTGACGATAGGCCGACACCCACCTTAATTTGAATTGTCGTTTTTTGACAACAACAGCTATATACAGGAGCTGTCGTATATCACCATGCACACCACAAGAGGCGCTCGCACAGTACATAACACCGACACCACACTTCAACACCCCTAGCATGCTCACGACCTAGGGTAGCAGCTCTAGCGGCACTTCTGCCGTAGATCAGGCTGGCGGCGGGCAGCAACCGGATCCATCAATGGATGTGGACCCCACGAACAACGTCATCGATGTGGATGAAGAAAACGATCAAAGCCAGGCCGAAGATATATTATTCCTATACTTCGAAGTACGTACACAACTAACTGTCAGTTGTCCCGTAGGGTGTTTTTTTTTAGCTACTTATCTTACATGCATGTGTTGTTGCCGAAAAAGAGCTACAAGGAGCTGCGTGCATGAGCTTTGATCACGTTCTCCGGGGGTGTGCTATAGGCAATAGCTCATCTGTACATGCTTTCCCTGCTTGCTTGAGCTATAGGCTGTAGCTCATCTGCACGTGCGTTCCCGGCTTGAGCTACAGGTGGTAGCTCATCTGCACATACATGTTGTGAAGGCTTGAGCTATAGGTGGTAGCTCATCTGCACATGTTTTGAAGGCTTGTGCTATAGACGGTAGCTCATCTGCACATGTTTTGAAGGCTTGAGCTATGGGAGATAGCTGTGCTGAGCTATAGGAGCTACATGAGCTAGCTCATCTGCCCCCGAGATGAGATATAGGAGCTACATGAGCTACACATGTTTCCCCCGGCTTGAGCTATAGGCGGTAGCTCATCTGCACATGTTTTCAAAGCTTGAGCTATACCTGGTACACGATATATGAGCTATTGTAGCTCATGAGCTGCCCGGGGTGCGATTTACTGTTTTACAGCTCCAACAACAGCCGGTATCAAAACATCTGACGCATGTGATCATACCAAGGAGACCAAAATAGTACTATCGATAGCGAAGCCTCAACAGCAGCCGACATGCACATCCCACGCTTGCTATCGTACTAAACGTATCAGGCATGCTAGCATATAACCCTGTCTGCTGCCGTGCCAACGGGAGGCTGGTCAGGGGTACTCTCCAGAATATCCAGGGATAGAGAAGAAATATCAAGGGTATCGCATACGAAGTATATATTAAAGTCGGCCCATAGAAGGAAGGGTAGCCGAGCGGGTGGCCACACAGGGAAGGCTTCCCATAAGCAAGAGCACGTGAGAAGTAAATAACCGAGCATGATACGTGGCCCATATGTAATGTCCCTTCGAAGGAACATGCCTGTGGTATCTACGTACGTATACCACACATATACCGTTGCATAGATGCAGCCGACAATCGAGCACGAGAGCGCACCCTCAACACCCCCCCCTCATTGTTACGTGCAAATCAGACTGTGAACAACATGAACAGCTGCAAAGATGGAAACCCACTTCTAACTAACACGCATAGAATACCGGTATATTGCCGGTTGTACCGATAATACGCTGTTGCTCTGGTTCGTTGTTCCTAGTTCGTGCCAGGTCTGTGTAGTATGCGTGTGTGTGGCTGATCTTTATCCCTGCCCCAAAAACCACGGACAAACAAAAGCCGTCAGATCGCGCCATGAGTCACAACCACTCTCTGCTGTGGATCACTGCTGTCGCTTCGAATAAAATATGTGTAACTACTTTGTAGTGCGAACGTTTTCGTGGGGGCATACTGAGGCGATCATGACCATCTCAGGATCACCTCATTCTCTTCGATGCACCGAGGTTGTTTTTGACCGACACGCAAAATACAACGACAGCAGCAGCAGTGCACGAACAATAAAAGCAGTAATGCACGAACGGGGCTAAACTTGCGTTGTCATTGGCCGTATTATGGCCGAATCATAAACTACAAACACAACCTGTTTCTCGTGCACCTGACTCAGCGAAGCACTCTCCTACGAGTCGGTTGTGTTTCTGATACGAGTAGGCTTCGTACTTCTTTTTCATTTCCTTTGGGTTTTTGAGGTTGCTGCGTACCAGTAGTACTCAATGTAGTACATCGCTATCGCCACCCTTGCACGCATTCCAGCAGTCAGCATACACCCCCACACATACATGCAATCACGTGTACCCCAAACACACCTACAAAAACCAATCTATCACCCCCCCCCCTTCTGTTTTGCGTGCTGTGGCATAGCACAAACAATCCTGTTTGAAGGCTGGTCCAGCAAACCTGCGGCATCTCTGAAGGAAGAACGCCCTATCTGTTCGCTTCTGGACGACAATCTCTTCTTGGCTCATGGCTCCCTTTAGAAGTAAGTGCAGCCTCCACGCCCGCGAGATCTTCGTCGTATACTAGAAAGAAGGCGCCCGTCAGCCGGACCAAGAATGCGCGACACGCGCGGTGGCTCTTGAGGATGAGTTTAGTCAGCCGTTGCATGCCATGGAAAACATCAAGCTTGACGCTAAGTCGTGCTTCCTGTACACCGCGTGATCGATTTAAAACCCAAAAGCCACGTGTGAGCTTGAGCAGCTGCTATAATAATAGTCGAACAGCGGAGTCTAAGATAGTGCACTCACGAAAAAAAATGAGAAATAAATGCAGAGTGTATCAAAAGGACTGTAAATTTACCTGCTTTGCGCGAAAAAAAACAGCAGAGGAGGTTCAACACTCAAGAACTCACACTGCACCTGCTTGTTAAAAACTAAACACACCACTTACCTCAAGCACGATCTCCTATCTACCTTCTCCACCAGAGGCGTGAGCTCCCGTCTGATCAGCGAGCTCCCCTTCCGCCCCCGCCTCCAGACTGGAAATATTGCACTTCGCTACGTACGTACAACCTCCATGCGCCCATGCTCTCTCTCAGTGTCTGCGATCCGTTGGGTGAGGTTGCGCCCCGATTTCTCCTGGCTCATGCTATTATTTACAGTGGCCAACGCAGACTCTGCGTTGAGGGGTTCAACGCCTCAAAACCCCCCAGAGAAGAAATATTTGGAAGGAGTGACCCATCCTCCTCCCGGTCCAGTAGTAGTAGTGCTCAACGGGGCCGCTGCAGCAGGCGAGTCGGGCAACATTCCGGTGTTGCTCTCGGCGCGTCGGCACCACGGACCGTCTGCTCTCCACTCGATCCCGTGAAAAAAATATCCTCGTACAATCCCAATCAAATACCTGGTATGAAATAGAGTTCTGGACCTATAGAGTGGTGAGCAGGCTGATGGGATCTGCAAGAAAACCCTAAGTTTAACCCTAAGTCGTTATACTACTGTACTGTAAAGTTAGTGTAGAACGCACCCATTCTCAAAATTTAAAGAAGAAAAGCCCAGCCTGGACCAGCTTTGCTGTTTCTTGCTATTACTATGTGTCCTGTTTCTTACTATTACTAGGTGTCCTGTTTCTTACTATCTATGAGTATATGTCCTGCAGTAGTGCAGAGGGGCCAAGGATACCTGTTAGGGGCAGCGAATAAGAGGACAAGACTCATAATATTGTGGGGGTCGCTAAGATGACCGGACGAAAAAAGCGTGCTGAGAGGCGAGCACTACATTAAACCCTACCAGACGCCCTACCAGACGGCAATATCCTACGTGAGGGCGGTTCAAGGATAGTGTCACAGCAGTAAGATTGTAAGGCTTGCTCAGGCTGGTTGTTCCTTGTTGGCGGGCTCATATTACTGCTGCTGTATAATATAGGCCCATGAATAATAAGCAGTATTTTATTTAGTAACATAATAACATCTGATCAGGACAACGTGTTGGACGTTGAGAATTAGCCCCTACGAAAGTGAGCCCAGATCGTTTTGGTGGTGCAGGTAAGTAAACAAGATAAAAAAAATTGAGGGCCGAGCCCAGAGAGATAATTCGTTGCTGGTGACTGCTGGCGGCAGTCGTAGTCTCAGGCTGCCAGCACTACGCTTTATAGACAATAATTTGATGCAGGGGGCACCCACCCCGAATAACCATCAACAATATCACAATCGTATAAGGCTCATTCTTACCGGAGAGATTTTTTCCAAATAAATTTTCCAAAGTTTGGAAATAATTGTAGATATGTATCGATATACGGAGGCGTTCTGTCACTATTCCTGAATTTCTCCAGAAGCGAAAATATCAAGTTCGTTAACATTCAAATATTTGGAAAAAAAAACAGGACAATATGGAAGATTGAAAAATTGCGCGAAAAAAATGTCGAAAGTTTGGAAAAAAGCTCTCCGATAAGAATGGCCCTAAGAATGCCATCAGAAATTTCGCTCGTAACAACTTCGGTAGAGGGTGCGACCCAGACAGCGGTCAACCCCGTGACAAGCTCTAACTCGATGCACACAGTCCTCCACCACTTCCAGCGATGAGTTGTCGAGCATGGAGAGGTTGGTATCACGCATGCATGTGACGTCGGAATATTAACATGCCGACTTCTCGTCAAAATACCTTCCGAATAAAGCTTTCCGCTTTCGCAGGAATTTTGCGAACGAACGTGAATACCTGGTCAGGTACTAGTATATTTTAGTTTTTCCAAGATTTGAGTGTTGATGTTTTGATATTGTGATATATTTGGGGAGTTGATTCGTGATTTTGTGACTTTCGTGGAGTTGAGTTTTGTTTTCTCAGAGTCGAGGAGTTGATTTTGTATTTTTATTTTTTGAGACTTAAATTAAATGTCTTGAATTCTTTATCGCTGAGAGTTGAGGCATTCGTTTTTGTATTGCTGAGGTTGTATACTCTCATCAGAGGTGTTCTACTATAATAGAGGTTCAACCGTAATCTTCTGAGGCTTCTCACCAAAGGAACTTCATACATACCCCACCCGAAAACTGACTTCAGGAAAAAACCAGATGGCATCCCGGCAAATAATTCCATGGCCCAAGTATCGGAACACGTCATTTTTTTAACCAAGCTTGGCATTCCGACGATTCTGTGCTAAGGAATCCCGCCATTTCTTAGAAACCGCTTTATTTTAGCAGAAATGCGCCACCCCTATCGTAGAAGGCGTCATCAACTATTTTTACGAGTTTGTTGCTGCTGTTTTTCGATTTTCTGAGGGTTTCAAGCTCCGATTTCGTCTTTCGTGTGGACATGATATTTACTTTTACTGCTTTAATGAGATACCACATGTCTATGTATGAGGTTTCGATGTTGTTTACATTTTTTTCGAGATTCGAGGGGTTGTTTTTGTGTCCCCGTGATTTGTCTTTTTTGAGTAATAGATTCGAAATACACCTAAATATAGGAGATTCACACCGAGATTGAGGTTGGGATTTTTGGTTGTCCTCGGCTTTTTTTCCTGTTCGAATAAAGGAGTTTTTTTTAAATTGCTTCATATATATCAAAAGCAACTTCTCGGTTGAGATGGATGTAAATGGTTTTTCTTTTTGGCGGGGTTCAAGTAGCTTTTTGAGGCCATTTCTTGACGGAGCCTGCAGAGAGCGGATACTGGCATGCACCTCAGATCTAGCCGTTTAGCTTACAGACGAAGCAGTAGCTCCAGGGCCGGCTTTAAACCACACACGTTCGTCACTACAGGGAACAAGCAACGCTGTGAAAGAGTATCCCGCTCAAACTAAAACTGGAGGGGGACAAGAGGACCACCACCCTTTTTATGTATGAGGGGGGGTCAAATGAAATGTATCTCATGCACCTGTTTGTTGAAGAAAGAGAAACAGGTCAGACGGCTTGAATCATGTTGATGCGGAAGTAGTCGTAGGCGCAGATCCACCCACCCCCGCACGTGAACTTATGTCCGTTTTGTCGGGAAAGGTCGTTATCCTGGACGAATGGTCACTTTACCTCAACTAGAAGCAAGTCGGTGTTGACCTTGTAAAAATCCTCGGCGGCCCCCTTAACTCGTGGGCAGTAACTCTTAAAACACCTTAAACGTTTCTGACCGCGCAAGTTGGCCCGCAAGCATCGTCCGCCGAATCCGCACGTCTGTTGTCCGCATGAATGAGGAAACACAGCCACGAAACGCAATCGGTTTACAGGGGTAATCGCCGACATTTTTCTTCTGCACGAGAGTCCGAAAAACAAGCTGTTGGTAAAGTGGCAGCTGGTGCTCGGGGCATGTGGAAGCGTGGCAGCTGGTAGTCGTGGGTTGGCGTACTCTTACTGACGGAACACCATTGAAGTGTAGCAATCGATGGAAGTGTTTGGTGTCTAGTGACGGGTGTACAGGGTTTGATACGAGGGGCAAACACGAGAAGTTCGACGCTACGATGTACACGGTAGTAGTTTGGCAGTACCATTCAGCATG
This sequence comes from Nereocystis luetkeana, assembly GCA_031213475.1. Taxonomy (NCBI): domain Eukaryota; class Phaeophyceae; order Laminariales; family Laminariaceae; genus Nereocystis; species Nereocystis luetkeana. The sequence continues at coordinate 56,554 of JARUPZ010000026.1, read as the reverse complement.
TAACAGGTATAGGAGACGCCAACTGACGAGACAGATGCTTGGGACAGTCGTACGGATGAACGGCATGGCGGGGAGAAGCCGTACGGACTCAAGGATAAATTGTCAAAACATCCCCCAATAAATCAACGAAATAATAGTGAGCGAGACCTCGACCGAGTTTGACCTTGAAAAAATCAAGTAGAACTTGAATAGAAAATCACTTGAGACTTGTATCCATAGAGCAATCGAGTGTTCATTAGACTATATATATATATCACTTGGACCATTTCTAAACAGCCAGCAAAGTTGTCATTTACGCATACATACGACGTGGTTTGTGTTCTCCAATGTATATTCTGTTGTAGGGTGGGGGTATGGGTTAGCTTGGAATAACCAACATGCCGCACGCACACCACACGGCGCCTCCATGCAATAGTTTCCCCGTCTAGATGACTAATGCATATAGCCCAGTCAATAAAGCTAACCCTAACCTCAAAAGACTTCCGTTCAGAACCAGGTAGTCTTGGGATGTTTGCTCGACCTGGTGCAACATATATACCTGGTATTTTCTACGCAACTAATGCAACATACCCAACCCAACTCTTAGGTATGCTTCGTACTACTGTAGGTATCAACCAGATCAACGTTCACGAACTGAAATCGTCTGTTGCCGAAAGAAACATGTCTCAGCTGCAACATATATCGAAATTATCATGCCGGGCATTTTCCGGAGATTACGTTCACCGCGAAACGTTCGAAGGCGTCACATGTATGTTCAATAAAAAAAGCACGCTAAGACCTATGCCAATGGAAACGCGAAGTTCGAAAGTTTTTTTTCCAAAAATATCGCTTTAAAAAAACAGCCGAAAATTTTCTCGTACCGCCGCTGTGGGAAAAAAAAAGAAAATTGTTTGATTTTTTTTTTCCCCCAACGGCTGCAGGCGGCGCAATTTGTGTTTTTCTGGTCGCAAATTGTCAACACGGTGATCGAAACCAGCTCGTGCGACGATCGACGCTCGATCTCGACATAGACTCAGCCCACGGCCAACCCACTCGGTATCTGGCAAGCCCAACGAATATAGATGACGGCCTCGAAGATATCAGGTGAATCCACGGTCTAGGGGGCGAGAGCTTGCCGGCGACGTCCCACGGTATCCTCCCAAACCTGAAAAAAAGTCTATTTTTTGCCATTCGAGACGGATGGAGAAGTTTTGTCTTCTGTTTTGTGTCTGTGTGTTCTTCACATTAAACCGTTCTTTCTACCCGTCGACATCCAGCACAACCAGTGTCCGTGCCGATTCTTCAATCCTAGAAGAGATACAAGTTCTGTGGTCACAAAGCTACGCCACAGAGATACTACGTTGCCACGTGTGCAGTGTGAACTGCAGTGGGCAATGCAAAGCCATGTCATCATACTAGATACGACAGGCACGACATACGCAATCTATGAAATAGTGAAACGAAAAGAAACAATCAAAGAGAAAACAAAAACAAGGTAGACAAATCGAAAAAGAAAAAGAAGAAAAATGAAAGCAAAATTTAAGAGAAACAATCTGTCGTGCCCCCCCCCCCACAGGCGAGGTGGCCAACACTTGAAAAAGAACGAGCTGGAAAAAAGAAGAAATAACAAAAAACACCACTGCTTGTGAACAGAGTAAGACAAAGAACCAAGGAGAAAGTAACAAGGAAAAATAACAAAGGGGAAATAACAGGCAGACCAAAGCCCAAAGCACCTTCCAGGTGGCGGCAGCAGCTTGTGGTACGAGTAGTATAGCCAGGTTCTCCCTGTTAATCCACCTGGTACCTTGCTACCCAGACTGCCGTCTCCGCCCTGCGTTCGTCAACTATGCCCAGCCCCTTGGCGTCAGACAATACGAGCCGAGCAGAGCAGGTTCGTCTTCCAACCACGCCACACGGCTCCTTGAGTACGGCTTATCAATCAGAAAAGGAAGAGGAAGAGAAAAAATGAAATGAAAATCACGGAGAGTCAGCGCAAGAAAGGAAAAAAAACAAAACTAAAAGAGAAGACAAGGGAAGACCACGTTCGAGCCAGCTGCACCAGTTGGTAGCACTAGTAGTATGGTCATATTCTACTTCCTAGTCGACTTGGTGCCTTGCTACCCTGTCTGCCATCTCCTTCCTACTTTCGTCTACCGCCGTTTCCCTTCTACCCCTCCTGTTCCCCCCCCTCTCCGCATTCCCTCGGTCGGGCTTTATGCCACTTCTCCTGTTGCCCCCTCCCCCCCCGTTCCCTTGGGCACCATCCACGGCGGATGCGCGGCGCTGTCTACTCATCTCAGCCTCAGCCTCGTGCCACCTCACCATGAACCGTTCGGCTGCTTCAAGGATCCCCCGGTACCACTTCCCCACCTTTTTGGCTGCAGTGGACCACAACGCGGTCTCAACTCCAAACACCAAGGGGGCAACTTCCGTTGACCCTTCGGTGGCTCGGAACTCCCTAAGGTCTTCGACTATGCATCTATGCCAAGTCTTACACTGTCCGCCTGGTCTCGGGTTCTCCCCACCAGCTATCGTCCCGAGCATTACCCGATTGGGTAATCGCTCCTTGCTTTGCCGTGCCACGCCCCCCGCAAAGAAGAGCCGCCGTTTACGAATGGTCGTTTCGATGCTCTCGCAACGTGTCATCTTGAGGGCCTTCGCGTACGAGAGGGTGGCATGTTCAGTATGAAGTCGGCGCTGGAAGCCAATGACTCGCAACAGGACTTGGTGGTGAGCCGTTCGAAGCTTGGCAAAGTGTTCCGTTCTGAGGGTCCACGTCACACACCCGTACAGCAGGGTCTCAATCACCTCGGCCTTCAGCATTCGGACTTTAAGGCTAAGGGGGGCGGTCGTCCTATCATACAACTCCGGGCCGAACCGTTTGAGGCATGCTCGCATGAGGCGGATCCGTCGGTCGATTTCGAGCGAGAGGTCAAGCGTTTTCGTGGATAACGCCGCCTAGGTATAATAACTGGGTCGTCTGCTTATACCTCTGACCTGCCGCTTCGATGACGAGCGGTGGTGCGAGGGTTGTCCGGTCTGGTGTTTGTAGGACCATTGTCTCAGTCTTCTTTTCCGACACCGTGAAGCCTGCTGCTTCGAAGACAGTCACGATGACTGTCATCATTTTTGCGAGCCCTTCAGCCGACTTCGAGACAATTCCTGCATCGTCGGCGTACAACATGCCCCATACAGTGCAAACCAGCGGCGAAATGTTTTTTTATCACACGCCTGGTCAGCTCCCGCCACATGGCACCGGCCATGGTGTGAAGACGGTGACCCTAGGGTGGGTCGGAGCCCCTAACGAGCGCACTCCGTTCAGAATTCATGACGCAATCGTTGGTTTTGTTGCTCGATGTCTGTCGAGGACTCGGAATCTCGCCGCTTTGAACCAAAGATCGGCCTGATTTTTCTCAAGCCGATGTTGGCCCAACATCGGCCCCAGATTTGCTTTTTTTGGGCTTTTCCAAAAGTTAGGAACTTTTTTTTTTTTTGTACGTGGCCCATGGGAAGCGTGTTCTGAATGTTTTTGGCGGGTATCTTTGAAATTCAAACTTTTTATTGCAACTTCGCTGTACCATTGGCATAGGTCCAAGCGTCGGGAAATCTATGGGTCCTCAATGTTAAGGAAATATCAATACTTCACTTTTCCTGCTAGAAACAACGCCACTCAATACAACGAACAGCAGGAGCATAGAAATACAGTTTGTTTACACAAAAAAATGCCACAGTCACCCAGTCTCGATGTCGGATGCACGTGTTTACGGTTCGACTAACAAGAACGCGCGTAGGTCGCATTTAACCGTGGGAGTCTTCAGTGAAGCTGCCCCCTGTCACAAAAATAGTCAGTTTACGCTCCCGAACCCGAGTCACCAATCCAAACTGGTAGGAACATACAATGAAACATAAAATAGTAGTACATATTTCTCAATGTAAAATAGACTCTGATACGCATCCATTCGTGTCAAGAGATACCCATTCCAATTCTCCTAGCATGCATGCGTACGTCACCATACGCCTGCGGGTGGTACTGGATAGTCAAACGACTGTTGACCCTTTGGGCTTTAGTTCTCGTACGACCCTAATCCCACGCTGGACAGAGACCCCAGAAAGAGACCCGAGGTCAAGACTGACGGGAGGGTTGGGAACAAGGCGAGTGGTTTAGAATCAACGTCGGGGTACTCCACCGCAGCCACAAACTTGCTACAAGAACTGAGAGTCCACGTATTCGACTATCTTCCCCTCGATGTGGATTGCTGGTATGTTCCCCTTTAGTGTCAACGCGAATCAACACATCAACTCTGGGATCGATAAAGCGGAACTCTACACTATTAAGATGTAACCTAATATACGTGATGTACAGCAAACTACTCGAATGGGGAAAACGCACAATTTGTGCCGGCTCGAAAAACACCTCGATACACGTAAGAAACAAGGAGCAACGTACAGAACCTGCATTACCGTAGATCAAGCCAAACTACCTAACACCGGCCCGCGCAAGATTGACAGCCAGTGTGAGCAGAGCAACGGTTCACTTTGGTTTGATCACCTAAACGCTGGCTCTGTACGCCCCAGTACAATGTTTCACAAGGCACATATGCCGGCGGTTACACGCAAAATCTATCGAATCCCCCACTCGGAACAGCATTGTTCACCCCACACCACCTCCTTATTTGGAACACGACACATACATGCGTGCGACCGTCGACATGGGGCCCTGAAACACGTATTCCTTTCAAATTGCTGATAAGACCTCCTCATTCACCAGGGGCCGAAGGCCGCGCAGAAGGAGTGAAGAGTGTGCCTCGGCGTGTAGGTATGTGTCTTAAAACTGCATCCCAAAGCCTTCGAGTTCCTCGAAGACGTCCCCGTTTTCTTCCAACACACGAATGGTGACCTCCACAGCAGTGTCGTTCAACCTCATGGATGGATCACCCGCCCTAAACGCGCCGCCTGGAAATATTGGACGAAAAGCGACAGAGAGGCCGGGCTCTGAGGCGCAAGACAAGGATGGTCCAATTCTGTGAACCATAGGGGACATGGATGAACTGTGAGGCGTAGCAAAGTATGGCGACAAACTCGAGAGTGTCGTTCTGAAGTAGGAACTCCGAACGAACGCCGAAAAAGCAGTGATAGGTTTCATTCGCGCAACACGTGGGACGCAGTTGCCTCGGCCAGTTGAGACCGTGTACGCGACAATAATTTCGAAAATAACCTACCGGCATTCGCTTGTGGGAGGCGCGAAGGTTATGTATTGTGGCCGGTGATGTTATGCACTCCGTCCTCACTTCGATTACAAAGTTTTGAGCAATATTCACGATTACGATGTTTTGATACGACCCGAATATGGAAGCAAACCGCTGACGAATGTTTTTTTTTTTTGATGTCAAGCCTGGTGCAAGTACCCTGTTCCAAATATCCGTCGTGTTACCAGACTCTGGCGTCGTGTCACCCTGGAGCGGTAGATTTTTTAGGGGGGAAATGTGCCTCGAACTCGTTCGGGCGAAACTTACCTCGCTCAGAAGGAAGAACGTATGGATCCACCTGAGGGAAGGAGAGAGGACCACGCAAACAAGACCGTGGGGGGCGAGCACGAGAGGGTGGATTATGGTGAGAACGGGCTTTGCTCGAAACGAAGACCTCAAACGTTAGTTGCGTAGCATTAGTCTAGCCAATCCCCAGCTACTGCGACGCGAGTTATGTATGCTCGCGTCTCAAGCAGCAGCGTCAACCTCTAGCTGTGGTCCGAACGCATTATCGTGCGGATAACGTTATTTCGACCGATTGGTGAAATTCGGTGATTATTCCCCTCAGGTATTTCTGGTCTCAAAATTAACGCATTTGATGACATCAGTCAGTGTCTCGTCCAGCTATAGATACGTACTGCAGGTGGGGAGTACACTCCAAATCACTTCGGCATAGTAAATCCCGAACCTCACCATGCTTGAGTCGACGACGTAGGCAATGTCGTCGAGAATGGCCGCCGTCATCTTCGACAAAAACATTGGCTGCCAAATATGACGGTAAACCGCGAGCGGGACACGGTCACGGTTATTATATGAGGCACATTTCAGTGACCAACAAGGAAATACAACTACGTAGCGACCAAGGAATACATTGACCACAACGCGTAAGTGCGTCAAGTATCCTGCGACGCCCGTCGACAGGAAATCTAGAACTGGTAAATACCCCGAGTGAAGAACGGAGGGGCTTCTCATAGTTCGGGCAATTATTCCAAGTGCGTCAGCGGCAGCCTCTTACATTGTCAACGAATCCGGTCATCAGCTCATCGGCGAAAATGATTTCGTCCAGATGCCCGCAGCTTGTTCCTGCGAGGGAGATAAAGAGCATAGTTGCGACGTTAGGTGCCAACGAGATTACCGTGAGATTCCGTCTGATGCACGCTGCACAAGGGGTGCACCTTGAGGTGAGGCTTTCCTCACTCGAGGAGCTCTATGCGCCAACGTAAAATGGAATTAGGAGAGACGAAAGTGCGGGCCGACGAACAATCCCGCAACCTAGGTAACGTACGGAACAAAGTGTGCGAAAATGGTAAGGGTATCCCAACATTATGTGATGAAGGAGTCCGGTCGCCCTCAACAACAATGGCCATAAAGTGGGTCTGGAACGCAACGATGCAGGCCTTATCTCGTGCGAAGCAAGAAGGCGCAGTTGATTCACTCTACGTTGTAGTCAAATAGATGATTCGTCGTTTTTCGAAGCAACCAGGTGATACTGACGACACCAGAGTGATGTCAGCCCCATACTATCGTACATATCAAGTTTCTCTCGACGCAACCCGTCGTTTTCGGCTACAATTATTGTTTGGGTGTTGCCCTCAGGTGCGATGTTTCTTACCGGCTTCCCCGTCCAGCTCGACGATTTCATCACCAGAGCCACCGATGTCAGCGTAGACGCTTACGGCGGCAGGACACAGCCAGGAAGGATCTCCGGTCTCGCGACACGTTGTGCACTCGCCGAAGTTGTTCCCCCAAAGCGTTCTGGATGAGGCCATGGGCAAGACACGGCATATGGACCATGCAGGCATGAGGGTATGTCTCAACTTGTTCGATAGGGAAGCACGCCACCAAGACGGCTTGTGTCGGGCCGCACACACACACCAACGGGGCAATGCATATTGAAACACATTGAACGCTATTTGTCCGCGGAATACAACGTATACCTACAGGCAAGGACTTGAGACCCTGCCTGCCCAAATCTTATGTATAGCGACTCAAGTAGGTGGTATGTGGCGCCGAACATTAGGAGCGATCGTTGGGCATTGTGATTTAGGTAATACGACTGTACCTGGCATGCAACACTCAACCGTACAAAATTAATTCCCGACGATACCCGCTCACTATCTGTGCAAACTCATTCCGGAGCAACTCCACCGCGCCGCACGTTCGATAGGACCACCTGGGTTCAAGTGCGTGTTCTTTTGTTCTATCAAACGTGCGTCGCGGGGGTAATGTCCCAGAAAGGGGCTTGGTAAAGTTGGCTATTAAAAATGCATATTCCGTGTCTGAGTCCAGTGATGATTGGTGGTGAGGACGCCAGGGAAATCCATATCGGGAACATTCTACTCTGAGCAATATACCCTTCGGTGTCATCGCTGTTACAATATAGGCGGCGAATTGAGCCAAACGCCGATTGCGATGAAATCTTATTTATTCCCTAAATACATGCCCGCTGTTGCTGCATGCAAGCATTGTAACAATTACCCGACACCGATGACGTGCCCCATTTCGTGCAGGATAACTCCTTCAAACGAGCCTTCGGCTTCCAAACTAGATATATCAGCGATGTCGAAGGTCATTTCCCCTTCGGCGCTGATTGTGTTGCATGCCCTCCAAACGGCGTTCGGACCCGCGAATCCAAGCACGCCATTGACACCGTCGATTGCTTGCAGTGTAGCGCTGATCAGGAGACGGCCAGCCGGGTTTTCTACGGTTCCTCCGCAAGGCACATGGGTGATGACCTGGGACCACCTGCACACGTTGGTTGATAATCCGGATGGTCAACGGTGACTCAACAGTTCCTACCATAGATGGCATTGTGGTACTTTGAAAATCAAGGAAATAACACATTTGACCCATGTCAGCAAGGAACATAGCTGTTAACCTCGGATCCCCCACGCAAGTTGGTTGATAGTCTGGATGGTGAACTTAGGGTATACACTTCGTACCGCAGACATCATGGAATGTGACGCGTTACACGATAAGGCAATGACATATCAGATGGTGAACTCTTCCCCACGCGTAGTATGCTCTCTGTTATAGGCTTGATTGACCCTCTACCGGGGGAAAAAAAACAGTCGTCGTGGCTGACGAAACCGGAAATTCAACACAAACGTTTGGTTGCAAGAAACGTTGACGTATTGTAGGGCGGACATCAGTGGCCATATACCAAGGTATCCAGGTACTACCGATCTCCAAGCGTGTTAACTGCAGTGAGCGCATAAAGATACATACTGCCCGGATAAAGCGCTCGCCATTTTACGATCGGTTGGGATTGTAGGTGCATTCACCTGTCAGCAGCAGATAGGAAGACGGCCTGGCGTGCATCCGTCCAAGTCCCAATAAACTCAACTTCGATGAAGAACGCGGTCAAGTCTGAAAGGGAGGTGAGAATTACACCAATAGGCACCCGTAAAGGAACAGTGCATATGGGCTTGTTCAAGTCTGAAAGGAGGGAGGTGATAATTACACGAATGGGCACCCGTACAAAAACAGTGCATATGGGTTGTTCGACTGCAAGACGAACTTTGACCTGGCGTAATATCTCCGTTGCAGTGGTGGAACGGGCTATCTGAGTCCAGCACACAGCTTACGTCCCCAGCACTCCACCCTCACGTAGCACCCAATATTTGTGAAACTACAGTCAATGCCCACCTGACGTGTCGATCTGACAGGACATGCCTCCGAAGTTGTTCGCGCACGAGCAAATGTGCCCTCCGGCGGGGTCAAGTATGCATGTCCCTCCGTTTCCGCAAGGGTTGGGGTTACATGCACCTGCCGGTGTGAGATAAAAGTAAGATATTGGCATCAAGTGGGTTATCCAAAGAACTTTTAACGCTTTTGGTGACGCTTGAGATCGACAATTGAAAGCTTCAAGTTCTAAAAGATTGAACCAGAGCCGGGTCGTTTGACGGTGCTTCCTTATGATCATGGTGCGAGCATCATCCGTGGGGCCACCCCGATCATTTCCGGAGGCATGGGAACATACCCCGACATCAAGGGCCCACATCAGGCCTGCTTTTCAAGGCCACCAATATCGTAACATCCGCTCACTCAATCCTGTAGGAGCTGCAGTCGGTTCAGCGGTCGTGGGCATAGGAGTCTCTTCGTCGGTCGGAGCTGCAGTCGGTTCGGCGGTCGTGGGCATAGGAGTCTCTTCGTCGGTCGGAGCTGCAGTCGGTTCGTCGGTCGGAGCTGCAGTCGGTTCGTCGGTCGGAGCTGCAGTCGGTTCGTCGGTCGGAGCTGCAGTCGGTTCGTCGGTCGGAGCTGCAGTCGGTTCGTCGGTCGGAGCTGCAGTCGGTTCGGCGGTCGTGGGCATGGGAGTCTCTTCGTCGGTCGGAGCTGCAGTCGGTTCGGCCGTCGTGGGCATAGGAGTATCTTCGTCGGTCGGAGCTGCAGTCGGTTCGTCGGTCGGAGCTGCAGTCGGTTCGGCGGTCGTGGGCATGGGAGTCTCTTCGTCGGTCGGAGCTGCAGTCGGTTCGGCCGTCGTGGGCATAGGAGTCTCTTCGTCGGTCGGAGCTGCAGTCGGTTCGGCGGTCGTAGGCATAGGCGTCGCTTCGTCGATCGGAGCTGGTGTCGGCGGCGGAGGGAATGCTTCACGTTTAGAGCATGCCACAACAACGAACGCAGGGGGGGGGGGGGGGGGGTTAGCGTTACTGGTTTCGAGCCGAACTCTTGCAGACTTGGCCAACCCTGCAGACCCAGTGCCCTTGTGAATTGCCTCGCGCATATCTTATGTTTTCAAAGCAGAGGCTGCGTCACATGAACCATACTACAGTAATACAATGTATCGTACCTCCAGAGCACTGGCTGCCGCAAACGTCGGACGCGGTCCTTTCGCACGCGTCTCCAACTGCACCACAGAATCTCCTGACCGAATTTCTCGCATCGTTGTCGAACTCAGCGGGGTTGTTCTCATTTAAGAAGCATACATCAGTCAGACCAGCGTCGCACAATGTGTTCCACGTGGTTTCACAGGTGGCACAGTCAATCGCAGGGGTGAGATCGGTCTCGACATCCTCTAGCGCGTCATCAGACGAATCCATCAGCATCCTAGATGGGGCGGCTAGGTCAAATGTGTACAGCGTGTCACGGGCTGTGAGGGTCCTCACGCGCCCCCCAGCGTCGAATGTGTAGACCGATCGGAGGCCGAATTTCCAATAGGTCACTCGGTACAGCTCATCGCGCCCGTCATTCCACGTGTCGATCCTGTAGTTGGTCCTGTACGTTCGGACAGATATCCTCTGCCTGGATTGCGCCTCTGCCGGTAACACTAAAGCTGCCAGCGTGAACAAGGCCGATGCTTTCGCTGCACTTGAGAGCCTCATGACTGCTGTTCAAGGTAGGCCGAGAAGTTGGGAGGGGGGGGCGGAGGGGGGGGGTGCTCACTATATAGTTCAGTAGGTTACGTGGGATACGAAAAATAGACAGTTAAAATTTGTGGCCGAATACGGTGGAAAAAACATTTTGGACAAGCCATCAAGAAAATTTGTAGTTTCATTTCTGCTGAATACGGTAGCCCTTCCAGGTCTGGATACACATATGTATATAAAGACACCAAACAACTTTCAGCGTCTGGGTAGACTACGTTAAGGAACCAAGAAACCGTTCCCCGCCATTTGGTTTGATATCCGGGCGTACTTGCCGGCATGCCAAATTGGAAAGGTGTTGGGCCAGAAGGCCTCCTCGCCGAACCCCGAAACATCCACCCCCCCCAGCATTTTCCCAATAGAAATATGCGATTATCAAGGTCCCTCACTATCAGAAATACCGAACTGAATGCAGTATCTAACGAGCGAAGGTGCGCACACGCTCTTGCGTACCAACTAAGATGCCTACAACTATCCCCATATTCCACGAAGGAAGGCGGGCTCGCGTGCGTACGGATGGCGGCGAGCACTCATAATGGTTTCACGTCACGCAGGGGCTGTGGCAAGGATGCGTGCTATCACCGCTACTACAGTTCAACGAGTTCGCTGCGTTACACGTTGTACTGGTACGCTTCAACAATGTCGACGCCATCGCCAGCGATTTGGTTCAACTCCATCATGCTGGAGTAGTCGGAACAAAGGAGCAGTTATCGTATGGGATTTGGTTCAGCTCAGTGATGCTGGAGTAGTCGGAACAGAGGAGCAGGAGCCGTTGGCATGCGTGCGAAGGGCTGTATGGGGCATGTTGTAAACCCATGACGCAGGAATTGTCTCGAAGTCAGCTGAACGCCTAAAATAATACAGTCATCGTGACTGTCTCCGATGAAGCAGACCAAATCGACGGCCCAATTATTTTGCCTAGGCAACACTGTCCACGAAAGCACTGACCTCTCGCTCGAAATCGACAGACAGATCCGTCTCATGCGGGGGTGCCTCAAACGGTTCGGCCCGGAGTTGTATGATATGACGACCGCTCTGCTTAGCCTAAACGTCTGAATGCTGAAGGCCGAGGTGATTTGAGACCCTGCTGCACCGGTTTGTGACGTAGACCCTCAGGGGCCAACACTAGGCCAAGATCCGGAACGGGTTACCACCGAGTCCGCTTGCAAGTCATTGTGTCCAGCGTCCATTTCGTACTCACCACGCCACCACCACGCCCTCGAGATGACACGTCGTGAGAGCATCAAAAGGACCATCCGTAAACGGTGGCTCTTTGAGGGGGCCGTGGCACGGCAAAGCAAAGAGCGATAACCCGGTCGTGTAATGTTCGCGACGATGGCTGGCGGGCAGAGTCCAAGACCTGGCGGACAGCTATAAGCTTTGGTAGACATGCATAGTTGACGACCTCGGCGAGTTCCGAGCCATCCGACTGACGGAACACCCCCTCCTTGATGTGTCGAGTTGAGACCACACTGTGGTTCATTGCACAAAAATAATTCAGGAAAGTGGGTCTGGGTGTCTTTAAAGCAGCAGAACCCTTCAAGGTAGAATGGTTGAGGAACAGCTGTGAAGGCAGCGCGTCGCACCCACCGAGGGTGGTACCCAAGAGAAAGGGGGGAGGGAGGGCAACAGGAGGAGACGAAGGGAACTCTACCAAGGGAATGCGAGGGGGGGTGGGGGGGGGGCAACAGGAGTACCGTAATCATGCGAAGGTTCGCACCGGGTGCGATCGCGTTTTAAAATGGTTCTACGTTGTGTTTTTTATCGCTGCCCGGTGCTATCTCTCCGATGGGGGTGCGGAAACACAGTTAAATCATGCCGTTCTTTTGTGGCACACCCCCGGTGCGATCTCCCCGATGGGTGCGCTGCTGAATTGAAATACACCGGGCCGTAATGGGGCAGCGGTGCTGCGTACATGCACCCCGGTACGATCTCTCCGATGGGTACGATACCTAAAACGACTTGACCTACCATGCGTTGGTAAAGTACGTTTTGAGAGGAGTGGCGCACTGGTGATATCTCATCGGAGTATGAAAGAAATGAGAATATTACCGACTACAGACCCGCTGCGGCGGCCCTCGCATTTCTATCCATGTCGGGAAGATCGCACCGGGGCGCGATCTCTCCGATGGAGGTGTGCGAAAACACGATTGAATGTTTCTACCTTGTGTTTTGATCGCACCCCGGTGCGATCTCTCCGATGGGTGCGAACCTTCGCATTATTACGGGTAGTACATGAGAAACCGCGGTGGAAGAAAAGCGCCAGGTCGCCTGTTCACTATTTACAGCAAGGAAGAAATGGAACGTGCCGCCAACTGCTGGAGGTGGTTAGAACGTGGTTTTGCTTTCTTCTCTTTATGTACCGTGGTAATTGTTTAGCGCTTTGATTGCCCGTGTTTTTCTTGCTAGGTTCTTCCTCTATTTCCTCTTGTCCTGTTATCACAGGCGCCTTGTGGCGTGAGTGGGTGACGAGCCTGGTCCGCTTGATTCGTGTTGTCTGACGCATCCTCTTCGAGGATGGGGCATAGATGTCAAACGCAGGACGGAGACGGCAGTACCTGCCTATGCTTTTTTAATACCACAAAAAGTGGTCTTTTTATAGCTCGTTCCTTTCAAATGTCTGCCAAAACCCCTGTCCCCTGAGTGGGGGCACGACTGTTGTTTCTTTTTATTTTCCGTGCTTTCTCGGTGTTCATTCATTTTTTTTTTCTCCATTATAGAGTGCGCAAGTCGTGGTTGTCGTTCCCATGCCATTGCATTGTCTACTATGCTGCGTGAACGTACTATCTCTGCTGTGGTGTGTTGTGTGTTCTTCACACTAAACCGTTCTTTCTACCCGTCGACATCCAGCACAACCAGTGTCCGTGCCGATTCTCCAATCCTAGAAGAGATACAAGTCATGTGGTCACAAAGCTACGCCTCAGAGATACTGCGTTGCCACGTGTGCAGTATGCACTGGAGTGGGCAATGCAAAGCCATGTCATCATACTAGATACGACAGGCACGACATACGCAATCTATGAAATAATGAAACAAAAAGAATCAATCTCAAAGGAAACAAAAACAAAGTAGACAAATCGAAAGAGAGAAAAAACCAAAAGTGTGGGCTTGTGACCGCAATACTTGTTTCCCTCTGGCAGGATCGAAGCATCGACAAGGACACTGGTTTTGCTGGATGTCGACGGGTAGTAAGAACCGTTTAGTTTCAACACATACATATACGAGTATCCGAAAGCGAGATATCCCATCATCAAACCAATAGTCAAATTCGTGTTTTGACCGAGACGTCGGGGTCACCTTGTGATACCGTATTTGATTTAACAAGTCCAATGTCGTCAAAATAAAATTAACTGGCTCCAGACAAAAGTACTCTCGAAATAAAACAATACAAGAAAATACAGCTTTAAAGGGGCTGTAGTTGTTCCCGACCAAAAGACAAAACCTTACATTTCCGCGAGATGAGTATTTAATTGTTGTATTTTAGTCTCCTTGTTCTTGTGATGAGCGTCAGTGGATCAGCAGCCTGCTTCGCCTGTTTCGTGGTGTCCGACGCATCCTCTTCGCGGGTGGAGTACGGTTGACACGACGGAAACAAGAAATACACCATTAATATATACCAATGTATACTTCAAGTATGCAAAGAATCGAAGAAGGCACACGCATGGAGATTAAATCGGTGTGCAAACTGAACTATGGTGTAGCATTGCACGGATATCTACCCAACTAGAGCACCCCCAATTCCCATAACTAACGAACTTGTCGCTCCTGACCACACCAAGCACCAGACGAACTGGGAAAAAAACGTGACATACGCTACTGCTTTGGCTGCGTGTAGAGCACATTTTTTGCTGGTCTTCGGTTTGCCTGTTTTTTCCCTTGGTTTCAGGTTCTTGTTTAAATGCAATGGTTTTGTTTCTCGAGCTTGGTTAGAATAGGTATCTGCCGCACGCTCCCAAACGGGCAAAACCACACGCCGCACAAAGCCCGCTAAACACACCCGCCCATTTCACTTTTTTTTTTGTGATCGCGTTATCCACACGAGACCCTGGATGATCCGTGTCTCAAGCCTCACAACGTCTCTACAAAGTCTTACATACAGCAGAAGATCCTGCCGCTCTGCCTAATGTTTTTTATCACGCACACCTTTTATACAAGCTAGGCCAGCCAAGGTGCTGCCAAAGCAGTAGCTTTGCGACGCCCCGCTCTATACTACCTACTTGGTATGTAAAAATGTATTATGATGCTTTTTCTTTTGCCCGGTGTTGACCATGCATCAACGCACAAATAGAAAGTCATCCCTTTCGTTGTTCTTGTTGACCGGTACTTTTTTTTTTTTTTCCCCCTCAACGGCTGCAGGCGGCGTAATTTGTGTCTCTCCGGTCGCAAATTTGTGAACACGGTCATCGAAACCAGCTCGTGCGACGATCGACGCTCGATCTCGACATAGACTCAGCCCACGGCCAACCCGCTCGGTATCTGGCAAGGACAACGAATATAGATGACGGCGTCCTCCCAAACCTGAAAAAAAGTCTATTTTTTGCCATTCGAGACGGATGGAGAAGATTAGTCTCCAGTTTTGTGTAAACCAGTGGCCAAATGTTTTTTTTATCATGCGCCTGGTCAGCTCCCGCCACATGACACCGGCCATGGTGTGAAGACGGTGACCCTAGGGTGGGTCGGAGCCCCTAACGAGCGCACTCCGTTCAGAATTCATGACGCAATCGTTGGTTTTGTTGATTCGATGTCTGTCGAGGACTCGGGATCTCGCCTCTTCGAACCAAAGATCGACCAGAGTTTTTCTCAAGTCGATGTTGGCTCAACACCGGCCCCAGATTAGTTTTTTTCGGGCTATTCCAAAAGTGTGGACTTTTTTTTCTCATCACGTGGGCCATAGAGAGCGTGTTCTGATTTTTTTCGGCGGGTGTCTATGAAATTCAAACTTTATATTGAAACTTCGCTGTCCTATTATTGGCATAGGTCTATAAGAGGGCTGTTTTAGTTTTTTTTTTCAGGGTCTGCTCAAAATTTCTGTATTTCTTGTTTTTCTCCTATAGGGAAATACCGAAATTTAGGGGAAATACTGATCAACGCTTCTCCTAACCCTAAGCCGGTAATTTACCCCAGAATGAACGTACAATGTAGGCAAGAGACGTCAGAAGAAACAAGAAACCTCACCCAGGCAGGATGTCTTACCTGGTACTTGCAAGGGGAGCGCATTATCCACTAATTCGAGCAAAATGACTTGCGAGGTACACCCGCGGTATTGAACGTCTCAACCAAGTAATCTCATGGTATACGCTTGACATTATTTCCGTTCACCAGGGTTGCTGTTTGTTTTGCCTTTTCCCCTTTTTTTTTCTTTCTTTCTCATCCCATTTACTATCTTCGCACATCTCTCTCTCCTTCCAACTCGTAACTCAGATCCGGGGTCACATAGCAGGCTCTTCTCCCCCCTTTTCATTTTTATCGCGAGAAGATTTCAGCCTTTTCTTCCCTCGTCGACTCGCATCGAATTGTGCCTACCCACGCTGCAAGGCGCCCTCAACAATTGAATCCTTTTTATTTTTATTTTTGCAAATAAAGTCAAAGTCCGACCCACCTGGGGCTCGAACGCAGGACTCAAACAAGTAGAATTCGAGGTTAACCACTTGGAGGCGTTCGGCCTTATATCGTTTTATCGTATCGTTGTCGTTTATCGAACGATCGAGACTATTAAAGGAATGCTGAACTTTTTTCAGTTATACTTGTATATACATGGAACTTTATATATCGAAAGTTCGGTACGATACCCAACACTATCATACTACTGGTACAGTACTACTTTGTTCATACCGAATTTCGCTTCAATCGGGAACGAAATTTTGGGACTCTACGAGAATAGTGTTGAAAAGTTGGTGTTTTTGAGTAATTGCAGACATCTTCTCGAAATCGAATCGAGTCATCTTTTTTTTAAACAGCAGCAGTGTCTCGAAATTTTGAGTCCCACTGCTGCTGCAATTCGCAGTACTTCCATGAGATACGATCATATTAAATAATACCAGGGGTATCGATTTTCTGCGGGGCCGATCTCGTAGATGTTGAATGAAAAAACTGTACCTGGTATCTCGTTCATGTCTACTAGTAGAGCGAGGGAGATAAGGTGGTCCACAAACAGGTACAAGCACCCAACGGCTCGCCACCAAGTCCTCTTGCAAGTTATGGCTTTCAGAGCCGACTCGGCACCGACCACACCACCCTCTCGTACGTAGTTGCATTCGAGATTACCCGTTGCGAGAATATCGAACTACCATCCGTCAAGGACCGCTCATATTTGCAGGAGTCGTGACACGGCAAAGCAAATCGCGATTTCCCAGTCAGACAATGTCCGGGACGACGGCCGGGGGGAAGAACCCGAGACCTGGCGGAGAGCAGAATTAACCCTTATATAGGTCTGAAGTCCCGTATTGGGGACACACGGCATGGCAAATGACTAATTCATAGATCGTCCCCGAAACGGAACTGCAGTCCTGACAGTCCTAAAAAGGTTTGGGCTTGGAATAGACGCATGATCGAAGACCTTGGGGAGTTTCGAGTCACCGAAAGATTAACGGAGCTCGCCCCCTTGATGTTCGGAGTTGGGACCGCTGTGGTCTACCGCAGGAAACAAAGCAGGTGGGAGGTGCTACCGGAGATTTTTTGAAGCAGCCGAAGGGTTCATGGTGAGGGGGTACGAGAATGAGGCACAGCTGAGCAGGCCACAGCCCCGCGCATCCGCCGTGTGGAGGGCGCGCAAGGGAATGGCGGGAGTGAGGGCAAGAGGAGGACGTAAGGGAAACCGCCGAGGACAAAAGCGGTAAGGAGACGGCTACCTTGGTAGAAGGCACCTCGCGGACTATAGCCGGGCGCCATAGTGGACAGGACCAAACATTATTCGTAAAAATAGGGAAACATATGTTTTTGGTCTGGTACCGTAAGTCCGATTGACTGCGCCCCCCCGTAGTATTAATAGTAGCAAGTGGAAAATGTCTATGCCGCTCGTGGGTTAGGGTTAGGGTTAAGTCTATGCCGCTCGTGCTGCCAACTGCTGGGGCTGGTTGAAACGTGAGCTTTGTGTTTTCTTCCTCTACCAGTCGTGATCGTCTGAGATTTCATTTCGTCATTTAATATATGTATTTCCCTAATGTGCTCATGACTGGAGTTTTGGGACGTGGGTGGATGACGAGCCTGTTTCGTTTCGTACTGTATGGCACATCTTCTCCGGGTTGGCGCATAGTTGACGAAAGCAAGACGGAGACGGCAGACAGGGTGGCGAGGTGCCAGACCGCCAAAACATAGTACTAATAGGTAGAACCTGCCTGTGCTCGTACCACCAACTGTTGCTGCCTGGAGGGCTTTTATTTGTGTGTGGTTCGGTTTGTCTCTTACCTCACTTGGCAGTTGTGTTTTTACTATAATATTACTATTTTTGATAATGATAGTCTCACCTTGTTCTTATTTCTCTAGCTCGTTCTGTATTGTCAGTTATATCCCCTACGGGGGGTCACGACACTTTTTCTCATTTTTGCTTCGATATTTTTTTGTTCGTTTCTTCCCCTTTCTCCCTTCCATGACATGTTCCTGTCGTGTCCATCGTATCCAGTGACATCGCATTTTCTACTATTTTAGGTAACATAGTATCTCTGCTGCTGCAGCTGTGGCGTGGTTTAGAGACCAGATATATTGTATCTCCAGCTGTTTTGATCTCTCTAGGATAGAAGAATTTGATAGGGACATTGGTTGTGCTAGATGTCGACGGGTAGAAAGAACGGTTTGATAAAACACGAGATACACAAAATCCAAACATGGGAAACATATACGTCGAATATAAAACACGGTACGAATAGACGACGTGGTGCGACGATATTCTGATGTGATTCCCCGAATATATGAAACTACTAACGAATACGGGGTTTTCTTCATTTCTTTCGATTTGTCTACTTTGTTTTTGTCTCTTTGATTGTTTCTTTTCGTTTCACTTTTTCATATATTGTGTATGTCGTGCCTGTCGTATCTATGAATAGTATAGTGACATTGCTTAGCATTGCCCACGGCAGCGCTTACTGCACACGTGGCAACGTAGTATCTCTGTGATGTAGGTTTGTGACCACATAACGTGTACCAGGGTATCTCTTCTAGGATTGGAGAATCGGCACGGACACTGGTTGTGTTGGATGTCGACGGGTAGAAAGAACGGTATAAGGTGAAGAACACGCACAGTTGTAGATAAGAATGCTGCCAGAAACGCCAACTGACCGAAATTCTTTTACCACGCAAATTCCGACCCAGAAGCTCTCTAGGCAGGGTTAGGTTGGGGTCAGGTTTTGTGTGTGTGTGTGTGTGTGTGTGTGTGTGTGTGTGTGTGCGTGTGTGTGTGTGTGTGTGCGTGTGCGTGTGCGTGTGTGTGTGTGTGTGTGCGTGTGCGTGTGCGTGTGTGTGTGTGTGTGTGTGTGTGTGTGTGTGTGTGTGTGTGTGTGTGTGTGTGTGTGTTCTTCACATTAAACCGTTCTTTCTACCCGTCGACATCCAGCACAACCAGTGTCCGTGCCGATAGCAGTAAGCGCTTTACGTTTAGTTAATCTATTACGACAGATTATTGGTGTAGTGTGTGTTAGACGAGTCTTCAATCCCATCGGTAGAGACACATTAAAGTTCTGTTGTTACAAACGTACGACGTCATGGATGTCACGATGTTGCACTGCCTACCCGTCATACTGATTTACCTACTACATACATGCCTGGTACAGGAGAAGTACATGCGTGGAGATCTTTTTAGACGTAGCTTGGCTACCACATAGCTGGCACATGAAGAGCCGACCCGGAGGACAACCACCAACTGGTGCAGCTGGTTCGAAAGTCGTCTTGCCTTCTCTTTTCTGTTTCTTTCATTCTTGCGCTGATTCTCCGTGATTTTCGCTATATTTCTTTCTCTTTCTTTTCTGATTGATAAGACTGACTGAAGGAGTCGTGTGGTGTGGTTGGATGACGAACCTGCTCTGCTCGTTTCGTATTGTCGGACGCCAAGGGGCTAGGCATAGTTGACGAGCTTTTTTTGTTTTTTTTTTGCTCATCCCATTTAGTATCTTCGCACATGTTTTTTTCTCTCTCTCCTTCCAACTCGTAACTCAGATCCGGGGTCACATAGCAGGCTATTCTCCCCCCTTCCCGCTACGGTACGTGCATTCATCTTAATCGCGAGAAGATTTCAGCCTTTTCTTCCCTCGTCGACTCGCATCGAATTGTGCCTACCCACGCTGCAAGGCGCTCTCAACAATTGAATCCTTTTTTTCTTCTTTTTGCAAATAAAGTCAAAGTCCGACCCACCCGGGGCTCGAACTCAGGACTCAAACCAGTAGACTTCGAGGTTTTAACCACTTCAACCACCGGGGCGACCGAACGCAGGGCGGTGACGACAGTCTGGGTAGCAAGGTGTACCCGGCGGATTAGCAGGGGGAACCTGGCTGTAGTACACGTACTCGTACTCGTACCACAAACTGCTGCCGCCACCTTGAGGGTGCTTTGGCCTTTCGTCTGCCTCTTATTTTCCCTTGGTTCTTTGTCTTACTCTCTTCACTCTGTTCACAGGCAGTGGTGTTTTTATTATTTGTTTATTTTTTTTCCACATTGTTTTTTTCAAGTGTCGGGCCACCTCCCCTGCGAGGGGGGGGGCACGACAGATTGTTTCTTCTATTAATAGTTTTTTTTTTTCCAATCTATCTTTGTTTTCTCTCCGATTGCTTTCTTTCGTTTCTCCATTTCATAGAATGCGTATGTACGATGACATGGCATTGCTCACTGCTGTGTTTACTGCATTCATGGTACGTGGCAACGTAGATCTCTGTGGCGTAGCTATGTTACCACATAAATTGTGTCTCTTCTAGGATGAAAGAATCGGCCCGGACAGTGGTTGTGCTGGATGTCGACGGGTAGAAAGAATGGTTTAATGTGAAGAACACACTCACATAGTGACGGTGCTGAAGGGCGTTTTGCTATGCATTGGGCTCGCCCGACATTTCTGTGCGTTTTGGGGTTCAACCCTTTTTTTTATACGGTGTTATTTTTTTAGGTGGTTCTGTGTTGTCCGCCACATCTACGAGGGGGCACCACACGTTTTTTTTCGGTATGTTGATTTGGGTCAATTTCTACGGGGGGGCTGGGCTGAAACCGTGCGGGTATAAAATAAATCAATGGGCAAACTGAATTGACATGCCTGCAGATATCCACTCTACGACTGCTGTACAACATAGAGCCCCCACCGCTCGCAAAACAAACAACTCGTGGCTACTGACTACAGCGGTTGCTGCCGGGAGGGCTGGCTACGAGTTACGAAACGGACGGGTGTTCCGAACAGAGAGGGGAACACGCCTGCCAGCTGTTTGGTGCTGTCACAGTGACCACTCGCGGACATGCAGTGAAAAACAAGCAGTTGAACAGCTAAATCAAAAACAATTAAAATTATCAACGATCGCCAAGTCTTCCCGGCGACAAACGTGCAGCACAACTAATTATGGTACCATGCCCCTAATAATTGCGGGGGCCATTACCGATGCCCCGGTGGTTCAAGTGGTTAACCTCGAATTCTACTTGTTTGAGCCCTGGGTTCGAGCCCCAGGTGGGTCGGACCTTTGACTTTATTTGCAAAAATAAAAATAAAAAAGGATTCAATTGTTGAGAGCGCCTTGCAGCGTGGGTAAGCACAATTCGATGCGAGTCGACGTGGGAAGAAAAGGCTGAAATCTTCTCGCGATTAAGATGAAGGCACGTACCGTAGCGGGAAGGGAGCGGGAGGAGCCTGCTATGTAACCCCGGATCTGAGTTATGACTTGGAAGGAGAGAGAGAAGATGTGCGAAGATAATGAATGGGATGTGCGAAAAAAAAAAAAAAAAAAAGGCATACAACTCGCCAACACCACAAGAACCAGTGACGTAAGAATCAGTTACCTGGTACATGCTACTACTGTTCTATTCTAAAAAAAATCTTGAAAACAAAGTGGCGGTGTTGATTCGACTGTTCTATTTTCAATCCATGTTCGTGAGTCGTCACTCTGACAGCACCACAGACCCGCAGACGTGTTCGTCCTCGGATTCACGACGACCGTGCGTTTCGCACGGTGCAGACAGCACTCCAGACAGCAACCACTCTAGCCCGTAGTACACGAGTTACATACGTAGTTGTGGGAACGGGGGCAACGCCAGGCTGTAGTTGAGTGAACTCAGTTTGCAACATTGATCAAGTTTCATGTGCGCGCCTGCATCTCGTGTATTTTGTTGAAGCGTCTTGCTTCCCAGCGTTTTTATTTTTATTTTTCTCTGTCGGAATTTCCTCACATAGGTCCAGCACATCTTGGGACCGTGGACGCCTTCACGAATGTGAGAACAACATCGACCACAACTTTGTAACAAAAGGTCGATTTCTGTGCGATGGTTTATTAATAGCACGAACGCTTGAAACTATTAATAGTCGTGTTACCACATGATCTTCTATTGGAGGGAGTCTTTCCGAAGTTCTTGAGTCGTCTGTATTTTGTTAAATTTCATGTTCTTTCCGTTGTTTTCTGGTGTTCCTCGTGTTGTGTTTCCAAACCCGGTACGCTGACCCTTCACTTCCTTCGCCCATGACCCTATCTACATATTTCTGTATCACAGCAGTCTGTGACCACGGAAGTAGTAGTCCTCCTAGATGAGGAATGAGGACGGACACTGGGTGTACTGCTGTACTCACGACGCTGGGTAGAAACGATGTAGAGAGAGCGTGTATAGCTCAATAAATGGGATTGAAAAACCGACCCGGTCACAGTTGTCGTGCTGGATGTGGACGGGAGGAAACACCGATTAAATGTGAAGAATACACACGGAGGCCTCCGTCCGATGGAGAGACATCTCGAATACTTGTTCACTTTCTGTTATTAATAGTCTTCGTTCAGAGCAACCCTACACATTCTCGGGTGGCAAGCATTCGAATAGTGCACTATCTGTCCGCCTGCCGCTCGCGCACCGCTGTACACGTTCGCCATTTTAGCCACGTCTTCATTTTGGATGGCGAGACTTGTGGTGCGCACTCAAAATCTGAAATAAATCCCGGCGCCTACGTACATAATCCAAAGAGCTTGCGCCAACTCGTGACGCTTGCTCTATCGCAAGCTGTAAACGGTTGGTCGGAGTCTACAGTCGCGGGTGCGTGTGGTAAATATGTACCGGGTACCAACGTTTTTATTCCCCAAAACTCCAGCAAATGCCCTATTCGACGGGATGAATGGTCGAACGAACAGGAACGTGAGAGCTGACACCGACACCGGGCCGATATCACGAAAAAATAAAAAAGTGCATGCCGTAGTACAGAGGGGGATTGTTGGTAAAAATAGGGAAATATGTAGGTTTTTGTTCAAACCGTAGGCCCTACTTACTATATTAGGCACCAGTGTAAAGAAAAGCGAGCAGTCGACGACCCCGAGACACCCCACGCACTCCTATATTATCGACGACCCGCATGCATCAACCGCTTTATATTTTCTGTTGAGGGGGGCGGCGGCTTGGCATGAACACTGCTCGGTTCAGCAGTACTCACCGGCGCAGCATATTTTTAATCCTTTGGTACACGACCGCCCATCGACACAAAGAGCGCACATCGCGATTCGCGGAGGGGTTCGGCGCGACTCACCGAAATTCAGGCAGATTATGGTGCACAACGCCGGGGAGAGGGGGCACGGTGTCGCCCTGGAGCTGGGAGTGAGACTGAGGGGGAAGAGGGTTGGTGCAGCGGAACCTAATCCCAACCCCTGAGCCAATCAGAGCCAACAAGCTATTGATACGAATATAGTCGTCGGCGTTAGTCCCTGCCCTGCATGTTTCTCGTGCACCAGGTGTGGCAACCATTCTATGAACTAGGTGCTGTGCTCTAATGTCTATACGAAAGTATACGAGATCTATTCGTCGTTCATCCCTGTTTCTTGCTTTTAACGAATGTTGTGATCTGGTGTACTTGGAGTGCGTTTCGCGCCTGTCGTATGCTTCACGATGAACGACGTTTGCTTACAACGTACCGGGGGGGAACGATATTTTTCTTTTGTTCGATATTATTACTTTTTCGATCTGTTTTCGCTTCTTTCGGTTCCTCTGTTTTATATGATGTGTATCTCGTGCCTGCGGTGACCACTGTGTGTCACATATAATAAAAAAGTGAAGTGTTCTTTCTACCCGTCTACCGTTCTTTGTTTCTTTTTTTTTCCAGCTCGTCCTCTTCGAAGTGTTGGCCACTTCGCCTGCGCGGGGGGGGGCACGACAGATTGTTTCTTCTGGTTTTGGCTTTTATTTGTTTTTCTTTTTCTTATTCGATTTGGATTCTTTGTTTTTGTCTTCTCTTTGATTGTTTCCTTTTGTTTCTCTATTTCATATAATGTGTATGTCGTGCCTGTCGTATCCATTACGATAATGGCATGATGACATGGCATTGGCTTAC
This sequence comes from Nereocystis luetkeana, assembly GCA_031213475.1. Taxonomy (NCBI): domain Eukaryota; class Phaeophyceae; order Laminariales; family Laminariaceae; genus Nereocystis; species Nereocystis luetkeana. The sequence continues at coordinate 32,495 of JARUPZ010000026.1, read as the reverse complement.
TGCGTACCAGGTAAATGGCAACGTAATATCGCTGGCGTAGGTTTGTGACCACAGAACTTGTATCTCTTCCATAGGATTAATGAATCGGCACGGACACTGGTTGTGCTGGATGTCGACGGGTAGAAGAAACGGTTTGATGTGAAGAACACACACATCCAGCACAACCAGTGTCCGTGCCGATTTTTCAGTTATAGAGAGATCGAGTTCTGAGGTAAGAAAAATAGAGCTCGAAAAATACGCTAAAGAGATACTATATCGTTGTTCAGGAGGCAGGAGGCCATGCCATCACACTAACTATTCATAGATACGACGCACGATATATCCGTACACATAATCGCCCCGGTGGTTCAAGTGGTTAACCTCGAATTCTACTTGTTTGAGTCCTGGGTTCGAGCCCCAGGTGGGTCGGACTTTGACTTTATTTGCAAAAATAAAAAGAAAAAAAGGATTCAATTTGTTGAGAGCGCCTTGCAGCGTGGGTAAGCACAATTCGATGCGAGTCGACGAGGGAAGAAAAGGCTGAAATCTTCTCGCGATAAAAATGAAGGCACGTACCGTAGCGGGAAGGGGGGAGAAGAGCCTGCTATGTGGCCCCGGATCTGATCCACGAGTGGGAAGGAGAGAGATAAGAAGATGTGCGAAGATAATGAATGGGATGAGAAAAAATATATATATATACCCGGTATATACCTGGTATACCAGGTATAAAATAGAAAAAAATCCTTTAAAGAAATCGAATTCGGAGAGACAAAGTGGGAAGGAAGAAAAAACTGTCGTACCCCCCCGCAGGAGATGTGGCGGACACTATAAAAAAACGCAGGAGATTTGGCGGACACGACAGAAAAAGCTAAAGAAACGACACACAAAACGATTGATTCTTAAGAATAGAGTGAGACCACGAACCAAGGGGAACATCACGCAAACCACTGCACAAGGAATGAAACAACGAGAAGCATACTCTCTTTATATGTTGTGGTGCTGTTTTATTACCTCGTTTTTTTCAAGTGTCTGCCACGTACTTTTTCATTTTCGTTTTTGTTTTCTTTGTTTTTGTTTCCTGTGGTTTTCTTTTTGATCTCTCTTTCATAGAATGTGTATCTCGTGCCCATCATGTCCAGTATGATGACATGACATTGCATTGTCTACTGAATGTGATTTCGTACTGCAAACACACATAAAAATGTAGATGTATACCTGGTACGTATCTCTTGCGTAGTTTTGGGAGCACAGAAAGGACTTGTATTTTTCTGTGTGTGTTGTTCACATTGCACCGTTCTTTCTACCCGTCGACATCCAGCACAACTATAAGAAGATAAGAAGTAGAACTGAACAAAGTCGTCTCGGGGGTCCCAAGTGGGGATCACCTACTTGTACTCTTGGATGCAAATGCTCGCACCGGCAAGCGAGAGAGCGGATGTGCCGGCAGTAAGGTGATGGGTAAATACGGGCGCGATGAATTGAACAACAACGGAGAGCGACTACTCCTCCTCGCAGATGACAACAGGCTTGCGCTCCTCAACACGTTCTTTGCCACACCTACTGGCGGAGTGTCGTACACTTTCCAATCTCCAAACTCCGGGAAGGGTCAGTGTAGGCTAGACTACATCCTTACTCGGCAAGTTGATCGACGCCTGGTCCGCAACATGACAGTACGGAAACCCCCAGAGGATCGGCATGAATCTGACCACAACCTCGTGGTCTGCAATATTCGCCTCTTGGGTCGGTTCGCGCCGAATCGGAGGGTAAAAGCAGGCAGCGGAAAACGAGCTATTAATCTACAACGGTTGATGGCAGACCCCGGTCTCCGAGCGGACCTCAATAGGGAGATAACCAAACTTACCCCCCCACCGCCTGGTACAATTGGGAGTGTCGATGATAAGGCAACTGCTCTGGTGGAGACCGTGCTGTCGACTGCTGCTAAACTAGCACCTCATACCAGTCGAAAACAAGGGCCGCTGGGCTGGTGTACGCCCGAAGAGGTAAAAGCAGAGGTGCACTCACGATGGCAGGAGAAGGAAAATGCGAGGACGCAACTACGTGCTAACCCGGAAGACAAAAATCTGCGAAAAGCTGTGAAGATTGCCACTAAACAGCTCAAACGTGCGAGGACGGACGGAGTGCAGAAGTTCTTCGAGGAATACGTCCGTCAACTCGAAAGGCGTATCCAAGAAGGTGATCAGTTTGGGTTCTACAAGCACCTTAAGGGGATGAATGTGGAAGGAAAGAGGACTTTCCATTCGCAGTACATCAGGGACGAGGAAGGTAGATTACTACGAGACGTAGGCCTCATCCGGGAACGATGGGTAAGGTGGTTCCATAAGCTGCTAAACACAAGGTCATCGACCCTCGATCCGACTATCGTCGATGAGCTCAAGGTCTGGCCCTCGTGCAGTCCGCTGGACGACGTCCCGTCTAGATACGAGGTGGAAGACGCGATCAGGGCGATGGCGAACCGCAAGGCGGTTGGGCCTGATGGTCTCCCAGCTGAACTTCTGAAGGTCCTGGCCGACGAGGGAGACTCGGACACCTTGGGAAGCTTCTACGAGATTATCGTCGCTGTGTGGAGGGGAGGGGTCGTGCCGCAGCAATGGAAGGATGCAACGATTAAGGTGCTGCACAAGAAGAAAGACAGGACGGAGTGTGGTAACTATCGTGGCATTTCCCTAGTCGCGCATGCCGGCAAAGTGCTCCTCAAAGTCATCGCGCGCCGACTCAGCGACTATTGCGAACGGGAAGGCATCCTGCCGGAGGAGCAGTGTGGCTTTAGGCCCGAACGATCGACGGTCGACATGATGTTCGTGGTGCGACGCTTGCAGGAATTGGCAAGGAAGAAGGACACTCCGCTCTTCATGTGCTTTGTCGACCTCACCAAAGCCTACGACTCCGTCGACCGAACCCTCCTGTGGGCTGTCTTGGCTCGCTTTGGGGTGCCACCTAGAATGCTCACCGTTATCCGCCAATTCCACGACGGCATGCGAGCATGCGTGCGGCTGGATGACGGCGAGAGCTCAGATATGTTCGACGTGAAACAGGGCCTACGGCAAGGGTGTGTGCTCGCGCCATTGTTGTTCAACATGTTTTTTACAGCGGTGCTGCGTGTGGCGGAGAAACGTTTCGCTGCTGATAAAGCCATCACGGACAGCTTGGTGCAACTCCAACAAAAGCAGGAGAAGAAGAAAAAGAAGAGGGGGAAGGCACGGGTCGGGCACGCCGACGGACAGGGGAATGATAAAGAGGCCCAGACACTGTGGGCTATGCTCTATGCCGACGATGCAGGCATAGTATCGAGATCACCCAACGGCCTGGAGAGGATGATGACGGTGATCGTGTCTGCATGTGCCGCTTTCGGCCTGACGGTCTCGGAGGCCAAGACGGAGATAATGTGTCTGCAAACGAAAGATGGGGGGAACGTGCCGTTCACCGTCACCGCCGCCGGCCAAGTGTACAAACAAACGACCGAGTTTGTGTATCTGGGCGGGGCTATCAGCGCAGATTGGACGGGCAGAAGTGTCGAGGTAACGCGTCGACTCCAGAGGGCATGGGCATGCTTCGGACGGTATAAGATGGAAATTTATGACCGCCCGGGTGTGCGCCTACGCCTGAAGGTGCGAATGCTGAGAGCCGAGGTGATCGAAACGTTGCTCTACGGTTGCGTTACTTGGAGCCCGAGCAAGACTGATTACGGTAGGCTACGGGAGGTCCACCACAAGATGCTCCTCCGATGCATCGGGTGGCGAAAACGAAAGCGCGAAGACCACATTCTATCCTATGCTAGCGCGCTTCTCAGGACAACATCTGAAAGCGTTGAGACGACGGTACGCAGACGTAGGCTCTTGTTTGCGGGCTTTGTGACACGAATGGGAGAGGAGCGTCTGCCGAGGAGGGTGATGTTTGGGGAGATGTGTGGGGGTAAGGGTTACTCCGGAGGACAGGAGTGGGACTGGATGAGGTACCTTGAGGAGGACCTCAAGGAGTTCGGCATCAAGCTCGAAGGGTGGCGCGAGACAGCACAGAAAGCCGGCAGATGGTTCCAACGGGTCGAGGAAGGGGCGGAGGCCTTCATGCGGAAATGGCATACAGATGAGAAGGAGGCATCGGCAGAACGGCATAGAATAGCTGCGACCACGACCACAGCCGTTGACGCCAACGCGAGTGTGCAGAATGGCAGGGAAGAGGGGGGGGGCGAAAGGGGGACGAGGGGGAATGGCGGGGGGGGGGAGGGGAGGCGGTCTGCCCAACAGACTGAAGCCTGGTTATGGCCATCATCGTCATGATGCACTCCTTTCTTTGGGACCCAAGTAACTAGCATGGTGCCATCTGGGCAACTTTGCGTGTCTGTATGCTCCAGTGCCTGCCTTTGGTATTTTCTTTCCCCCCCGCCCGTGATTATCGCTTTTTGTCCCTTCTTTGTTTTCATTTTTCTTTCATTCACGTTTGTACCTCTTTGTGTCTTTGTTAGTATGGTCCGTTTTGCCTTGCCTTTTTTTCGCGTTTTGCTATCTGCGTCTGTTTTAGTTTTGTTTTTGTTTTGCTTAGCTTCATCTTCTTTTTTTAGGTTTTTGTCTTCTATTAATAGTCTCCTTTTTGCTTCCCTGGTGTCCGCAGTGGTGGAGTGCGTATGCCTGTTTTTAGTTTTTTTTTTTTTTTTGCCTCTGTTTTTACTTGAGGTATTTCTTCCACTCCAGAGTTATTGGAGCCTGTCCTGCGACCACGGACTGCATTGAATTGTGAGTTAATGTGAGAACAACAACAGTGTCCGTGCCGATTCTTCCTAGTGTTGGCCACCTCGCCTGCGGGGGGGGGGGCACGACAGATTGTTTCTCTTAGATTTTGCTTTCATTTTTCTTCTTTTTCTTTTTCGATTTGTCTACCTTGTTTTTGTTTTTTCTTTGATTGTTTCTTTTCGTTTCACTATTTCATAGATTGCGTATGTCGTGCCTGTCGTATCTAGTATGATGACATGGCTTTGCATTGCCCACTGCAGTTCACACTGCACACGTGGCAACGTAGTATCTCTGTGGCGTAGCTTTGTGACCACAGAACTTGTATCTCTTCTAGGATTGAAGAATCGGCACGGACACTGGTTGTGCTGGATGTCGACGGGTAGAAAGAACGGTTTAATGTGAAGAACACACAGAGAGTCGGCACGGACACTTGTTGTGAGTGTGTTCTTCGCATTAAACCGTTCTTTCTATCCGTCGACATCCAGCACAACCAGTGTCCGTGCCGATTCTTCAATCCCAAAAGAGACACTTCAAAGTTCTGTGGTCACAAAGATACGCCACAGAGATATGAATACTACGTAGGGTTAGTTGTGGTGAATGTCCAAGCAAGAGCAAGAAAACGGTTTAATTTGAAGAACGTTTTATCTCTTTTGTAGAATGTGTATTCCGTGCCAGATCCAGTCCCAGTGTAAGCAATTTCCACATCAAACCGGTCTTTCTACCCGTCGACATCCAGCACCGGCAGTGTCCTTCGTGATTGTTCTCTTCTATCATTTAAAAAAAAACGTTTTGTGGCAAAAAAACTACGCTACAGAGATACTCCGTTACCACGTATGCAGTAAGCGCAGCAATGGACAGTGCAATGCCATGGCATCAAACTGGATACGATAGGCACGACAGGCAGATTTTATAGACTACCTGGTACCTGGTAACCCTAACCCTAAGGTATGATTAAAGATAGGAAAGAAACAACGGGAGACAGAGACAAACCGAAAAAGGAAAAGAGTTAAAAAACAACCAAAACTGTCGTGCCCCCCCGCAGGGGATGTGGCAGACACTGAAAAAAACGAGCTGAAGAAAACGATAAATCTGAAAAACACCACTACTACTCATAAATGGAGTGAGACTAAGAACATAGATAGGTAAACGGCGGCTCTTCTTTGCGGGGCTTCTTTGCGGGGGGCGTAGGACGGCAAGAGTAGGTTTAGCAGTTTGGGAGAAGGGATCTTTAGAGATCATTTTTACTTGACAAATGTCTAGCGTGGTCTGCACTTCGGAATCGTCGTCCGCAACTGAGAAATTTCCTGGTTCGATGCAAACTCGGCGCAGCCGCGTTTCTGGCGAGTTTTGGCCCGTTTTGGCTGGCCCGTTTTGGCTGGCCAGTTTTGGCTGCGGTTTGGGGTCAGGGTTAGGGTTCGGGTTAGGGTTAGGGTTAGAGTCAGGGGTGGGGTTGGGTCCTCGCCCGTACCTTGATCCCAACAGGAACCAAAACACCCGAACAACCTACCAACCTAAGGATCCCTTCTCCCGGATTGTTAAAGGTCCTCCCTTCAACACCATACGGCTTACCAATCGAAAAAGGAACAAATGAATAAAATGAAATCAGCGCAAAATTAAAAAAAAAAACGAAAAAAAGAAGAGAAGGAGAGGGAAGACCACGTGCGAAGCTGCTGCACCAGTTGTTGGTACTACTATTAATAGTAATTGGTGGTAATGAGGCGCGACCTCGGTAATACCTGCAGTAGTCAGTCTTCACTCTGACAGCACTCCAGATAGCAGGCAGGTGTGTTCCTCTTTCGTTTTCACGACTACCGTGCGTTTCGTACGGTGCAGGCAGCACTTCAGACAGCATCCGCTGTAGTCAGCAGCCACGAGTTGGTTAGTGGTGGGAACGGGGGTGCTCTTCTATATTATAGTTGAGAGGATATACCCGCGGCCATGTTAGTTCAGTTTTGCACATTGGTTTTATCCTGTGTGCGCTTTTTCCGTCTCGTGTATTTTGAGGCAGCCGAATTTTCGATTTTTTTTTGTTTTTCGGATCTTCCTAGGGCTCCAGCACCTTTGTGTGACCACGGACTCCTTCGTCAGAGAACAACAACAACAAAATCTGCGATGCATCATGCTGGGCGCATACGGATTATTTTGTATTGTGCTGAACGAACGAACACGAAGGAATATCTACCACGTACGACTACTGTACTACCGTACGCCGTCGTGGGTGCATCTCAATAATTTTCGTAAATGTTCTTGGCCTCTCCTGGCTCTTGATATGAAGAAGTACTGGATTTGGTCGTGTGTATCCTGGTTTCCATCTCGAAATCCGGCATAATAATTTGAAGACGAAATCCGCACTGCTGTACCACAGAACTTGTATATCTCATCAGGGATTGAGGAATCGGCACGGACACTGCTGTGGTGCTGGATGCCGACGGGTAGAGAGAGTCAAGAACACACAACACTTGACATGTTTTGTCCAGCAGAGTGTTTTCTGGTTGAAGTTCAGCACAATAAAAATCTGCATCTCACATGTTTTGTCCAACAGAAAGAGCTTATTTTTCGCAACAGGTGTCACCACAACTTTACTTGGACTGATGTACGACATCCACAGCAGCAGTGCGCCTCCCGCACCATAACAGCAGCAGCAGCAACAGTAGCAGTAGGTCACACGAGGCCAGGGTCAGCGTCGCCGTACGCTCGGCTTGTCGGTCTAACCCTTGCACCCTTTGTACGCGTACATATACACACACGTACTGTAGTACGTACCCTGCACTCGTATTTCATGTTTCCTGCTTCCCACCTCGAAAGTCGGCATAATATTTTCGAGACGACAACACGAACATGGCATGCCCAAAAGAGCTTCTCGTAGCAGGTGCCACAACTACTGCTGCTGTGCAACATCTACATCAGAGCTTCTCTAGCAGCAAAACAGCAGCAGCAGTAGCAGTAGGATCCACGAGGCCAGGGACAGCGTCGCAGTACGCTCGGCGTCTGCCCTTTGTACACCGTACTCGATGTTGTGTGTGTGGTTCCTGATTCCACCCTCATAATTTGAAGACGAAATATCCACAACCTCTGATACGACATACATGTATCCAACAGAGGTTCTCGTAGCAGGTGCCACCACTACTACTGACTGCTGTACAACTACAGCAGATCTTCTCCTGTTTCTCCGTCCCCTCGTCAGTAGGAGGGTAGCCCTGACAATATCACTTGCAGCACATGGCCCGAACGTTGCTGTGGATAGACAGGCGAAGTCTGCCTATGACTACTCGTAGTTGGGTTTCGTTAGTTATTACCAGGTACCTGGTACGTACGTAGGTAGAAGAAAGAGCTAAAAAAACAAAGCCGTCTGCCTGCTGCGGACAGGCCCAGTCTGCCTGCTGTGGACAGGCCCAGTCTGCCTGCTGTGGACAAGCATAGTCTGCCTGCTGTGGGCAGGTACAGTGTGCATGCTGTGGACAGGCGCAGTCTGCCTGCTGTTGGCACAGGCACAAAAACCGTTATGATTTTGTATTTTGAACACGGCCCAGTCGTGCCTACACACGTTGCCGCACCTAGCTCAACGAACTGTGAACGATTTTCCACCCCACCAGGACGAGAAAGTGTCTTGCGTGTGTGTGCGTGCACAGAGCCCGCCGGGACTGGATTTGGTGGCGTGTGCGTCGAGCGCGGTGGTGAAAGGTGGACCAAAAAAATGTTGAATCCACACACCAACTCACACACACACATACAGGAAAAATCAAAACAGGCACCCTACCCTCGTAGCCGAGCCGTTATGAAGAGGCTCTTTTTTCCTTGGTTAAAAACGGAGTAAAAAAAGGCTCGCTTCGCTCGCTCGCCTTATTATCATTGTTAATAGTAGTATATTCATGTTCTACCTCCTAGTCGATCTGGTGCCTATTGCTACCCTGTCTGCCATTTCCTTCCTACTTTCGTCCACCGCAGTTTCCCGTCTACTCCTCCTGTCCCCCCCCCCTCTCCGGATTCCCTTGGTCGGGTTTTCTCTGCCACTTCTCATGTCCCCCCCCCCCCCCCCCCCTCATTCCCTTGGATACCACCCACGGCGGATGCACGGCGCTGCCTACTCATCTCAGCCTCAGCCTCGTGCAACCTCACCATGAACCGTTGGGCTGCTTCAAGGATCCCCCGGTACCACTTCCCCGCCTTTTATGCTGCAGTGGACCACAGCGCGGTCTCAACTCCAAACACCAAGGGGGCAAGTTCCGTTGACCCTTCGGTGGCTCGGAACTCCCTAAGGTCTTCGACTATGCATCTATGCCAAGTCTTACACTGTCCGCCTGGTCTCGGGTTCTCCCCACCAGCTATCGTCCCGAACTTTACCCGACTGGGTAATTGCTCCTTGCTTTGCCGTGCCTCGCCCCCCGCAAAGAAGAGCCGCCGTTTACGAATGCTCGTTTCGATGCTCTCGCAACGTGTCATCTTGAGGGCCTTTTCGCGTACAACAGGGTGTCATGGTCAGCACGAAGTCGGCGCTGGAAGCCAATGACTCGCAACAGGACTTGGTGAGCCGTTCGAAGCTTGGCAAATTAAAATGTTCGAAGCGAATATATATGGAGTTTGTTAAACAAGCGTAGACAACAATTGGGAGGCATTGTAATGTGACATATGGAAAATGGACTATGGATGAGGGTACCTGGTCAGAGTTCGTGCCCCAAGCAGAGGGGGAGAACCTCCGAGAGAAGAAGCAGGCAGAACGCGAGATAATAGTAGTAGCCAAATACGGGCAGTGATTTTCATACAGGCTTGGTGCGTTTGTGTTTGCGCAGGATGACGAACAACGGAAAACGTGGCACGACGTATGGGGCAGCAGTGACAACCAGGAACGACGCAGACGCAGCCAGTGACGAGGGCGGAGGGGGAGACGTCACCAGAGGTGAGGCTGGAGAGGGAGGCGCCGGAAACGGGGCGGGAGCGACCGTAGAGTCAACGCCGCAGGACCGTGATTTGCCAGCCCTTTGTCCAGGGAACCCCTTGGGCACAGGACAGTTTGTCGAAAGAAAATAATTACAAGGGTCGTTACGGCAAGTAGCATCTTCAGATGGAGTTGTACCTTACCAGGTTAAAGGGTAGACAAGTAAGCTAACCAGACAGGGAAAGGGCGCTGAACTGAACGAAGAACGGGAGCAAACAAAAATGTTGATGACCGACAAAACCCGCGAACTAAACCACAAGAAAAACGTCCTAAGGGAGGGCTAAATAGAGACACGCAAACGGAAGACGTGCCGAAATGCCTCTGTGCGGACGCACTCCCTTCACGTCTAAACGCGCTAACCGACCTCCGACTAAGGTTCCCTCACCTTCCTATCATTTTGGTCAAAGCAGACGTATCAGACGCCTTCAGGAATGTCAGGGTATCACCGCACCAGGCGCAGAACGTTTGCTTTGTGGTAGACGACGTGTTTGTAGCAGAGTTTAGACTCACCTTAGGATGGGCAGCCTCGTCCGGGTACTGGGGCCTCATGGCCTCTTCGGCCGAACACACCCACCTTCACACCACGGTAGATAGTGCGGTTATTCTACACCAGGAGGCAAAGTTATGATGTCGCATGTCAAGATCGTGGACCCATGGGAGTCCGATCAACCAACTAGGATCCCGTCGGTAGTCAGAGTAAAAGAACCACGAAGGGGGGGACCAAACGAACCGTTTTTGATGGCAGTATACGTAGACGACTTCATTATGGCCAGCGTGCAACTTAATCCCGCAGATCAGACCGCCCTTATAGCTTCCGCTTCCCTCGCACTTCAAACAACTTAGGGTTAGATTACTCGGACCAGGCGAGAAAGGTGAAACCCCTATACTCACTCCAAAGAAGAGCACTGATTGGAACACAATCGTAGATGCGCTGGGTTTTACAATCAACACCCACACCATGCGAATTTCCGTAACTACGGTACGGGTAGAAGCAATTAGGCTCCTTCTCGAGCAGGAGTGGTCGGGGGGCAAAACGCATTCAAGCGCGCAAGATGTGCTAAGCATGGCAGGCAAACTGTGGAACCTCACCGACCTAATCAGAGCCGGCGGATATTTTGTTTGGCAGCTTTTACGTCTGACCAATCTTCACAAAGCCGCTAAAGCCAAAAAAATCGACGAAGAGGGTAGTGAGACTGGGCTGGGCAATGATATTTCCTTACATAAGTTAGTTGTTTTGCGCCGGGGAGTTTCGCACCATTTTACGCCCACGTAGAACGATCACCTTCGCGACGATACTGCTCGGACGCAAGCTCCACTGCAGCCGGGAGCTTTTGCCCAGAACTAAACATATACTGAAGATACGACTTGAACCCCGTGCTGTCGCGACTCTTGAAGAACCAAACGCTGATCAAAGGAGAGAACGCAATCACAAACAACCTGCTTGAATTGGGTGGTATATGTATGATCATGACGGCGTACGTGACTCAAGTCATTCTGCACGACAGGCCAGACACGCAAGGAGACCCCGCACTATTGAGGGGGGACAACGTTGCAGCCGTGTCGTGGATTAATCGGTGTTGTGGGTCGCATAACCGTCGAGCTTCACTGGCTATGAAACTTCTAGGTAGACTGAAAATTACGAGCGGATGGAGTCATGACGCAAAGCATATTCCCGGCGTGCAGAACGTAGTAGTAGCGGATGGCATCTCGAGATGGCCAAAAACAGAAATCGCGCAAACGTTACAGACACGCGTATAAGGGCAATGGAGAGAACAGAGTATAGGTGGCGGCAGCAGCCGTGCATTCTTCGAAACACTATTCTGCAGCCAAAATTCCCACAGGGTACATAGATGACATTCCGTGGGAAGCGATGACACGAAATGCAGAACCATAAACACCCCGCAAACCCCATGGAGCAGGAACACACACTGGAGAGGGGGGGAAGGACGAGGAGATGGGCAGACTGGTGGAGACACTCGCACTGGCCTCAGTGTGGGGAATCACGCGAACGGTGTACTGGAACAAGTGGCAAAACTGGTTCCGTCCCAGAGCGATTGAAGGGAAGAGTCCGTGGCCAGCAGAAGATGATGGGGTCGACGCAGCAGTGAAAGAGTTCACGAAGTTCATGGCCCTGCGATGCTTAGCATTCAAAAACCAAAGCCAGACCAGACGAGGTTTCCTATCCGCGATTACGCATTTATTTCCACAGAATGTTTCGAGGTTGGGAGTTACCCACTTCACACTGCATGGTTGTAGCCGCAGGGAAAGGGATCGACTCACGGAAAATCGGAGATACGCCCCAAGGTCAGGACCTGTTGACCACGCGGATGAAGAGCGCGTGTGAGGTGGGAACCGAAGGATAGGTAGTCTGGACCGGACTTGCGTTTTCGTTTCATCTACTTGGTAGAGCCCCCGAAATTTATACCTTCGGCAACGGTCTGGTACACGCAGAGTTTTGTCTGACACGAATAGACTTGGAGTTGTTTTCGGGAGCGTTCAAACTAGCGTGGGAAGAAAGACGTTCTGCAGACAGAGTAGAAGTGACCTTCCGCGCTTCCAAGTCAGACTGCAAGAGGTTGGGGTCAATCGTCACAAGGACGAGAGTAACGAAAGGGAAGGAAAGGTTTTGGGGCGCAGGGAGTCATGGGGCGTTGGAGATCCTTCTGGATTTACTAGACCTTCATCTCGAACTGAGCAGGTCAGCAGCATTGATGCAGACACGCACGGCCACCGCGTGGAAGGTGATCACGCGCACCGTTGCAACAAAAGCCTTTAGGCGGATGTTAAGCAGTTTGGGTAGAGACCCGACTCAGTACGCTCTCCACTCAGGCAGGATCGGGGGGGCAACCCAGCTTGCTGCGCAAGGCGCATCAGACATTCAGATTCAAAAGTCAGGGAGATGGAAATCACTACCGATCATGGTCTATGTAAGAGCAGGAGGGGAGGGAGCAGATTTTGTGTCCAAGGCACTAACAAGGTAATAATGGTGGCAGAAATATTGGTGATTTAATTCGGGGAATAATCGGGCTTGACTAATGGGAAAGAGTTCGACCAGTTATCCGTTTTCCCTTGGGGTACTGGTCGAAACGTAAACGTAGAAAGTGGGTTAGCCCGAAGTGTGTTCTGGGAGCACGGTGGCCCATTGTACGATGGGGGTTTCTTCACCTAAAGAAGAGTGTCAGAATTAGCGTCGCCTGAATCAAGCTACGTAGTGTCTTGGCGAGTGACAAGGTCTAACTTTGGGTTAGCTGCATCCTCTTTGGGTGCTGTGGGCAACGAAGGATCCGGTTTTTTTATCTACCTTGGGTGTTTGCCGAAGTGTTCCTTCCGTTGTTAGTAGTGGCATTCGCGTTTGCGAAGGCATTTTTTCTACTGCTACTCCCGTCGCTTCCATTTTTTTGCGTTTCACGCCGGCCCCGGACCCACTGCTACGCTTCGTGGAAGACGTTTTTCGTTGAAGAATTGCTAACTGTCGTAGTTGGTTTGGGCGTCCGCCAAAGGCTTCGTTCGTTGTCGAACCGTTAGGTGTCGCAGGACATGTGTCTACTGGCGCTCCGGTTCGATTAAGAAGTGCTTACTGTCGTAGTTGCATATGTATCACATGTCGCCTTCATATATCTCATAACAACAGCTGTAATACATAATTTCTACCTGCTTTTGAGGTCATTAGAACTGCCCTCTTGCGTCACCCTCATCTGTATGTTCCACTACTTTTGTCCTTATACCAATACATATTTGGTTCTTAACAGGTACATTTGAGCTCTTGCCCCAATGTCAACACATAACTGCAATAATAATAATTATAATTGGTGGAATAGTTTAAACCTCCCCACCAAATAAATACGTATTTCGGTCATGCCACTCCGAAGGGAGAACTTGTACCAGGTATATATTATAGTTTCATGTGGCTGATACATCAGTCAGGTGTATACCAGGGGCAAACCTCTCACTCAAGCAAAACGCACTATTTATTAGTAGAATGTAGTGTACTGTCGTGAATACTCGTACCATTTTTAATACTCCGGAGTATAATAGAGTATCGTATATGCATACTTTTTCTATTACGGGAGGCCATAGTAAATAGAACCAAATATTGTTAGTAAAAATAGCGAAATATGCAGGTTTTTGTGAGTATCGTTGGTCCTATTCAAGTGAGTCCCCCGTAATAGTTTTAGGTTTCTCTGGGTCCACAACATGTCGCGGCAAAACAAATTTACAAATATCTCACGAAGATAAATATCTCAGAGAAATAAAAACCCCAGTCTCGAGGATTTGATGGAAGGAATCCTGCGCTTCCCTTTTTTTTTTAATCGTATGGCTAGTTATCCCGGATGAAACAAGTCAAACGTCGACCCGTCATATCTATTTTCTTTTAATACGGCAATCGAATTTGACTTTTTCAAAACTAGAAACACTGCATCAAAAAAATGTTGAGATCTGCATACATTTATTCGTTGAGACACTGGATATTGGAGATTGGAAAGTGCACCTGACCCAAAAAATGAAACAAGTGCTTCCAGTTTATCTTGACCCAGAGAAAAAGAATGGGAAAAACTCTCCGTGTACACCTGCGTCTTAGGGATAGGGTTAGGGTTATACATCCGGCTTTTCGAGTGCTCGATAAATTCGCCCTTGGGAGATTGCCTTTATCGCTTCATCCTAACTCCAACAACACATACACCAAGTCTCGGCAAAAATTATCGGTATTTTAAGAAACTATTAGGGCTACAGTGTACCCCAAATACACCTCCTTGGGCCTTGAGAGCCTTAAAAAAAACTGTATTTTACGCCTTCGGGCGGGATCAGTCTGCTGGGTTAGACCCCGTCCCAAGCACATGCAAGGAATCCGACGTGATTTGATCCAAAGAATACTTCAAATAGTCCCTTCGAATACATTTCAAAATACTTCAAATAGTCCCTTCGAATACATTTCAAAATACATGTTTGCCCTCTTCATTATAGGAACCATCTTGTTGTCCGTGATTTCGTCCCGGTCGAGTGTAGCTATATGATTTCATACGCTCGCGTATTAGCTTACATTTTAGATAGGGTTTGCCGTCGTATGTACTGTATACAGGTGTCGCCTTTTTAGTTCAGGAAGAAATTCAAAATCATAACTTAGTTCGCTTTTATCGACCGGGAGCAAACACCGCGATCAAGATCAGTAAGTGAACTACTACGGAAGGTTGCACTATACGCTGTTTGAATGGATCTTAACCCCTTTAGAACCGCAGTCCTGTTTTGGGGACAAACTACTTGAAATTTGAGTGGTTTGTCCCCAAAACGGGACTGCGGTTCTAAAAGTTATGTTCGTCCATCATTTCGATGGACTCTAGAACGATCGCCTCGGTGGTTCAAGTGGTTAACCTCGTATTCTACTTGTTTGAGTCCTGGGTTCGAGCCCCAGGTGGGTCGGACTTTGACTTTGTTTGCAAAAAAACAAATCCAAAGGAGATTCAATTGTTGAGAGCGCCTTGCAGCGTGGGTAGGCACAATTCGATGCGAGTCGGCGAGGGAAGCAAAGGCTGAAATATTCTCGCGATAAAAATGAAGGCACGTACCGTAGCGGGAAGGGGGCAGAAGAGCCTGATATGTGACCCCGGATCTGAGTTACGAGTTGGAAGGAGAGAGAGAGAAGAAGATGGGCGAAGAGAATAAATGGGATGAGCGAAAAAAAAACAAAAAGAACACATACCACAGACAGTCAGAAAGACATATTCGATACTCTAATCTATTTAAACTGCTAGAAATTAATAGGTACCAGCGGTCGCCCCGGTGGTTCAAGTGATCGACCTCGAATTCTACTTGTTTGAGTCCTGGGCTCGAGCCCCAGGTGGGTCGGACTTTGACTATATTTGCAAAAAAATAAATAAAAAAGGATTCAATTGTTGAGAGCGCCTTGCAGCGTGGGTAGGCACAATTCGATGCGGGTCGACGAGGGAAGAAAATACTGAAATCTTCTCGCGATAAAAATGAAGGCACGTACCGTAGCGGGAAGGGGGTAAAAAAGCCTGCTATGTGACCCCGGATCTGAGTTACGAGTTGGAAGGAGAGAGAGAAGAAGATGGGGGAAGATAATGAATGGGATGAGCAAAAAAAAAAAAAAAACAGCGTCCGACGCCTTGCATGGGAGTGCAATCCTGGAGGGGTGGTCCGATGTATTTGCTGCCAACTCTACTCCTTTCATGCATATATAAACAAAACTATAAATTCGTTTTCCCTGGTCGGTCGCTGTGGGGGCGTTTCGCTGGCCTTTCGCAAGACTGTCAGCCCTGATTCGCGAGAGCTTTGTACTATTATTCGCGAGTGGAGGGACTTTTCGGGGATAATATATTCAACATTACAGGACTGCCGTTGATCCCAGCTGCTTTGGCCCGAAGAGACCGGCTATAAGACGGCATACATACGATAGTAGTAGACCGATTATTTTTCTATTTTGTTCCGGAATAGTTTCAACAGGACTACGGGTCATTTGATTATTTGCGTGCGTGGGCACATGTAGCGTGGACAGCATAAGACGCGCGTCACGCTGTTGCTGCCTCTTCGTATACCGCTTGGCCAATTGGCTTCCTGCTAGCGTTGCTCCTGCTCGTGCCGCTCCTGCTCGTGCCGCTCGTGCTCGTGCCGCTCCTTCTGGTGCCGCTCCTGCTGGTGCTGCTTTTGCTTTCGCTGCTTCTGTTGGTACCGGGTGCTCCTCCCGCTGGTGCTGCTCCTGCCTGGTAGATGGCATCGCCTGCTCCTGGTGGTGCTGCTTCTACAGAGTGGACTGCACTTTTTCCTGCTGCCGATATTAAAGGTGCTGCCTTCAATACACCTCTGCCTCGCCCTCTTCTGACGGATCTTGGAAGCCCATTTCGAACAGAACCCCCCTGTCCAAGTCAGTGCTCAATCCCACTGTGAAGTGCAACCGCTGCATCTCCCAGCTATATGATGGAGACAGATCTTTGAAGGCAAGGTCGATTTTGCGACCTGCGACCACGACTGTTGACTGTGCTCAAGAACACGATCCGTAAGATCCATCGCAGATTGAGGAGTTCCATGCTGAACAGGGGTTCTGGTGGTAGAGTATTGGGATGTAGGGGTAACGTGTACCCCACCAATACCGCTCGTTAGATGTAGCTCCATATGAGGCGAGTCAGCTCGACAGCTCGGATGTATAATTTAAGATGAGTTCCGTGTTATTGTCTCGAGCAACCACGCGTTCCCGTGCTAGCTGCGTCTATACCTTTAGAGATCAATCAACACACTAGTGAAGAACCGGTGATCTTCTATTGGCAAGCGTAGCCCAGGCCAACCTAGAGAGGTGGGAACCTTCCGGCATGTCTGGTTTAGATGGCGTGTCTAGTCTGGAAGCCAACGTGGGAAATTAGTAGAATATGCATGTATATGCATGTAGAGAAGCTGCTGCTGCTGATGATCCCGGAAAGGATCGAGGTCCTGGTGGAAAGAACGTAAGAGGAGAAGAAAAAGATGCCGCACCAGAAGCAGCAGCGATCCCAGCAGGGCCAAGTTTGAGCCGGACCTGGTAGATTCGCTTGGCACTGGTGGCGAAGGCTCTGGAGAGCAGCAGTTGCAGGGGCAACAGCACCTCCAGTAGCACCGTCGCAACTGCAGCAGTCAGAGGACTGCTGCGCCTGTTGCGACGATGAAGCGCACGCAGCAACCACCGTCACTGCCGCCGCCGTCACCACCGCCGCCGCAACCGCCGTCTTCGCTACCGCCGCTGCCGCCGCCGTCGTCTCGACCGCCACGTTACCGTCGATGCTGCAACACCCCAGGAGAGCCAGGTATCTGCCTGAATCTATCTGTGGGTTCGTTTCGCGCTGGCGAAGTAGGAGTAGAAATGAGTAAGAATATATGAGAGGGTGAAGGACGCGTATGTGTATCGCCGGGAGGAGCCGGGCGGAAGGTGGAGACCGCGGGTGGAAGCTGAAAGTATTTTTGGGCAACATCGTTTTCCTGGACTGCTGAAACACAGCGCCCCCAGGTGGTTGATGGAGGGGGGACGTTGCCCCCGAGGAAGGAGATGAAGGAGAGTGAGCATGGGCGCAGGGGGGGGAATCTGCATCTGCTGTTCGGGATCAGCGCACGGGCGCGACAGGATGCACTGCCCCAAGCGAGAGAGGGTGAAAGAGAAGAGACCGAGGCGCCACCAGCAAGGACTTACGTCCGCAACAGGCACGTTTGACTTTGTTGATTGTTTGCTGTCGGTAATTTCCGTTTTTAGATTTATTTTATATCGATTTAAGAGTGGTAGATAATATCCGAACATTGCGATAGAGAATTGAGAATGTTGGAATTAGAATGAAATGCACGGACGTGTTCGTATATAGCTTCCCTCACTGAAGATATTATGTAGACGATTGCAGGACAACGACGTCTGTCTGTTTTATAGTTGACTGGTCGAGGGCTCTGGTTGGGCATCGATGCGAGTGCGAGTACGAGATGAAAGTAAAGTATATGCGAAATCGTAAAATTCGAGTTGTGGCTGAGAATTCGGGGGAGAATGAAGTATCGAAGAAAAGTGCACAAAGTTGGCGCCGAGTTAAGTTGCATTGATGTACTGGGCATGGAAGCCGATACGCGCTGATGCTGGATGTTTTTTTTATTGAGTTGTTTGCCCAGCACAGGACTATCATGCCCATCGCGTTGCTCGGCCTGCGGAGCACCACAATGTCAAGTTGTATCTGGTACAAGCATCTGTCTGTATTTTATGCAACTATTGAAGAATGAACAATGAAGAATTTCGTTATGATATTCATACTGCTGTATGCCTGCGACCGATGCATGGCGTTCATTTTATATGGCGTAAAAACGTATGTCTTTCAGCTCTTCCCTATCCAACCCTTTTTCCCCCCATCTAGCAGTGACTTGAGTAGCTCAGTGGTCCATTCCTTCTAAGTTACGCGGAATGCGGAATGAGTGGTCTAGCAGGTAGTGCTGTATAATTCCCAAGGGTGGGTCGGGGGTTCGAATCTCGCCGAATTTCGTAATTTGTGCTTTTCGAGCGTGCGCGCTGGAGACAATACGAATGATTATGATAGTGTGCCTCCAGACACCAGTAGCGTTTGCCGAGGGGAGGGCCCCGGAGATCACTGTTACCTAGTTGGGCAAATATGGGCATGAGATGCAGGTTACAGTATTGTCTGAGCATCTATGTATGTGTTGAACCCTTGAGCCCAACTACGTACAGCAACACGTTAGTTGAGACTCCGTTAGTTTGCGGCATTCCACATATTTAGATCTTCATACGCGGACATCTCGTTTTTAAGTTTTTAAGTTGATGTGTAGGACCACCCATGTTACTTGATACGTACCAAAAGGCGAGATGCTCGTATGCGAACGGGGTAATATTCAATAAGAGTACAGCAGCAGAAGTAGAATGGAAAGAGAAACATCCGGGTATGTTGTTGTTGTTGTTGTTGTTGTTGTTGTTGTTGTTGTTGTTGTTGTTGTTGTTGTTGTTGTTGTTGTTGTTGTTGTTCTCACATTAACTCACAATTCAATGCAGTCCGTGGTCGCAGGACAGGCTCCAATAACTCTGGAGTGGAAGAAATACCTCAAGTAAAAACAGAGGCAAAAAAACAAAAAACAAGCATACGCACTCCACCACTGCGGACACCAGGGAAGCAAAAAGGAGACTATTAATAGCAGACAAAAACCTAAAAAAAGATGAAGCTAAGCAAAACAAAAACAAAAACAAAACTAAAACAGACGCAAATAGCAAAACGCAAAAAAAAAGGCAAAACGGACCATACTAACAAAGACACAAAGAGGTACAGACGGGAATGAAAGAAAAATGAAAAAAAAGAAGGGACAAAAAAGCGATAATCACGGGCGGGGGGGAAAGAAAATACCAAAGGCAGGCACTGGAGCATACAGACACGCAAAGTTGCCCAGATGGCACCATGCTAGTTACTTGGGTCCCAAAGAAAGGAGTGCATCATGACGATGATGGCCATAACCAGGCTTCAGTCTGTTGGGCAGACCGCCTCCCCTCCCCCCCCCCCGCCATTCCCCCTCGTCCCCCTTTCGCCCCCCCCCTCTTCCCTGCCATTCTGCACACTCGCGTTGGCGTCAACGGCTGTGGTCGTGGTTGCAGCTATTATATGCCGTTCTGCCGATGCCTCCTTCTCATCTGTATGCCATTTCCGCATGAAGGCCTCCGCCCCTTCCTCGACCCGTTGGAACCATCTGCCGGCTTTCTGTGCTGCCTCGCGCCACCCTTCGAGCTTGATGCCGAAGTCCTTGAGGTCCTCCTCAAGGTACCTCATCCAGTCCCACTCCTGTCCTCCGGAGTAACCCTTACCCCCAACCATCTCCCCAAACATCACCATCTTCGGCAGACGCTCCTCTCCCATTCGTGTCACAAAGCCCGAAAACAAGAGCCTACGTCTGCGTACCGTCGTCTCAACGCTTTCAGATGTTGTCCTGAGAAGCGCGCTAGCATAGGATAGAATGTGGTCTTCGCGCTTTCGTTTTCGCCACCCGATGCATCGGAGGAGCATCTTGTGGTGGACCTCCCGTAGCCTACCGTAATCAGTCTTGCTCGGGCTCCAAGTAACGCAACCGTAGAGCAACGTTTCGATCACCTCGGCTCTCAGCATTCGCACCTTCAGGCGTAGGCGCACACCCGGGCGGTCATAAATTTCCATCTTATACCGTCCGAAGCATGCCCATGCCCTCTGGAGTCGACGCGTTACCTCGACACTTCTGCCCGTCCAATCTGCGCTGATAGCCCCGCCCAGATACACAAACTCGGTCGTTTGTTTGTACACTTGGCCGGCGGCGGTGACGGTGAACGGCACGTTCCCCCCATCTTTCGTTTGCAGACACATTATCTCCGTCTTGGCCTCCGAGACCGTCAGGCCGAAAGCGGCACATGCAGACACGATCACCGTCATCATCCTCTCCAGGCCGTTGGGTGATCTCGATACTATGCCTGCATCGTCGGCATAGAGCATAGCCCACAGTGTCTGGGTCTCTTTATCATTCCCCTGTCCGTCGGCGTGCCCGACCCGTGCCTTCCCCCTCTTCTTTTTCTTCTTCTCCTGCTTTTGTTGGAGTTGCACCAAGCTGTCCGTGATGGCTTTATCAGCAGCGAAACGTTTCTCCGCCACACGCAGCACCGCTGTAAAAAACATGTTGAACAACAATGGCGCGAGCACACACCCTTGCCGTAGGCCCTGTTTCACGTCGAACATATCTGAGCTCTCGCCGTCATCCAGCCGCACGCATGCTCGCATGCCGTCGTGGAATTGGCGGATAACGGTGAGCATTCTAGGTGGCACCCCAAAGCGAGCCAAGACAGCCCACAGGAGGGTTCGGTCGACGGAGTCGTAGGCTTTGGTGAGGTCGACAAAGCACATGAAGAGCGGAGTGTCCTTCTTCCTTGCCAATTCCTGCAAGCGTCGCACCACGAACATCATGTCGACCGTCGATCGTTCGGGCCTAAAGCCACACTGCTCCTCCGGCAGGATGCCTTCCCGTTCGCAATAGTCGCTGAGTCGGCGCGCGATGACTTTGAGGAGCACTTTGCCGGCATGCGCGACTAGGGAAATGCCACGATAGTTACCACACTCCGTCCTGTCTTTCTTCTTGTGCAGCACCTCAATCGTTGCATCCTTCCATTGCTGCGGCACGACCCCTCCCCTCCACACAGCGACGATAATCTCGTAGAAGCTTCCCAAGATGTCCGAGTCTCCCTCGTCGGCCAGGACCTTCAGAAGTTCAGCTGGGAGACCATCAGGCCCAACCGCCTTGCGGTTCGCCATCGCCCTGATCGCGCCTTCCACCTCGTATCTAGACGGGACGTCGTCCAGCGGACTGCACGAGGGCCAGACCTTGAGCTCATCGACGATAGTCGGATCGAGGGTCGATGACCTTGTGTTTAGCAGCTTATGGAACCACCTTACCCATCGTTCCCGGATGAGGCCTATGTCTCGTAGTAATCTACCTTCCTCGTCCCTGATGTACTGCGAATGGAAAGTCCTCTTTCCTTCCACATTCATCCCCTTAAGGTGCTTGTAGAACCCAAACTGATCACCTTCTTGGATACGCCTTTCGAGTTGACGGACGTATTCCTCGAAGAACGTCTGCACTCCGTCCGTCCTCGCACGTTTGAGCTGTTTAGTGGCAATCTTCACAGCTTTTCGCAGATGTTTGTCTTCCGGGTTAGCACGTAGTTGCGTCCTCGCATTTTCCTTCTCCTGCCATCGTGAGTGCACCTCTGCGTTTACCTCTTCGGGCGTACACCAGCCCAGCGGCCCTTGTTTTCGACTGGTATGAGGTGCTAGTTTAGCAGCAGTCGACAGCACGGTCTCCACTAGAGCAGTTGCCTTATCATCGACACTCCCAATTGTACCAGGCGGTGGGGGGGTAAGTTTGGTTATCTCCCTATTGAGGTCCGCTCGGAGACCGGGGTCTGCCATCAACCGTAGTAGATTAATAGCTCGTTTTCCGCTGCCTGCTTTTACCCTCCGATTCGGCGCGAACCGACCCAAGAGGCGAATATTGCAGACCACGAGGTTGTGGTCAGATTCATGCCGATCCTCTGGGGGTTTCCGTGCTGTCATGTTGCGGACCAGGCGTCGATCAACTTGCCGAGTAAGGATGTAGTCTAGCCTACACTGACCCTTCCCGGAGTTTGGAGATTGGAAAGTGTACGACACTCCGCGAGTAGGTGTGGCAAAGAACGTGTTGAGGAGCGCAAGCCTGTTGTCATCTGCGAGGAGGAGTAGTCGCTCTCCGTTGTTGTTCGATTCATCGCGCCCTTATTTACCCATCACCTTACTGCCGGCACATCCGCTCTCTCGCTTGCCGGTGCGAGCATTTGCATCCTAGAGTACAAGTGATACGGGAGGCTTCAACCCTCAGACCCTAGAAGCACAAGCTCCTTACACATGTCTCAGGTTGGCTAACCTTTCGTATTGTTGTTCGTGACGTGTCTCGCAGGATGAGTAGAGTTGCTCCTTTTGACGAGTGAATCGCAGCAGGGCAGTAGTTGCAATGACGCTGATGCCGACGATCAACGAAGGGGCAAGAACGATAACGAGCACGACGGGCACAGCAGTGCCCACGGGGCGTGGGGCATAACAGGACGGGTATCACAGATCACTTGGCTTTGCTCTTTCTTTTGTCTCTGGGTGGCGTTGAGTAAACACCGGGTGGTTACGATACCGCTTTACTGGTTTTGTACACACAACCGAAGGCGTTCCCATGCCAGGGATCCTTCCTGCCCCTATAA
This sequence comes from Nereocystis luetkeana, assembly GCA_031213475.1. Taxonomy (NCBI): domain Eukaryota; class Phaeophyceae; order Laminariales; family Laminariaceae; genus Nereocystis; species Nereocystis luetkeana. The sequence goes on along the minus strand of JARUPZ010000026.1, from coordinate 9,592 downwards.
GATATGGCCTCAGGAGCTTGTGAAAGCTTACCCTTTGCTCATACAAATAGACCCGACGCGTGACACTGATCAACACAGTCGTCTCACGTCGTATTATCCTCCTCGTAGCGCCGTCGCGCTGTAACAGTCTCTCGGCGCTGTAACACCCCCCCTGCCCGGCGCAATCTTGGGTCGGAGCAAAACGGTCACTCCAGCAGCCGACTGCGTTTCCCCCCCCCACCCTAACCGATCCACCGCTACCGCTCTCCGCCTGTTGCTGGCGGAGGTCATCCCCGGCCGGCGGCATTCTGGTGCTCCTCGGCTCCGCGGGTCACTTGGCTGCGACTCAGCTCCTCCCAGTCTCCGTCCGGGTACCGTACTCGCCAGTACGGCGTCTGGAAGTCGTAAACTCGCCCCACCGCCACCTGGCTCACCCCATCAGATCCCACGAACGACCGCCTGACTTGTGTGCCTGCCGGAAAATCCTGCAGCGCTCTCGTTCGCAGCGCCTGGTCACGTTCCCCCTTCGCCGGTGGTTCCGGCGGCCGAGGGCGGCAGTCCCTTCCCTTGTACGCTTCCCATAGGGCATGGAAGACGTCGAGTTGCAGCGGGGTGAAGCTGTCCCGCACCTCCTCTTCCGGTAGCCACTCCGATTCTGTCCCACTCTGGTATCGTCCTCGGTATTGCCACTCCCATCCGCTTCCCGTGCTCTCAACGGCTTGCCGGTCTGTCAGAGTGTAAAGTGGCACCGCTACCGTCGAGGTGTCCGCCAACCCCAAGTCCGCACCCCAAGCCAGATGCGCGAATTCGTCCTCGAAAGCGTGGCGTAGACGTTCCGGCCGCAAGTGAAATGTCTTGATGTTGACTGCCGAAACCGTCCTCCTCCTGATCCGGCGGCCGCTCATCGTCGCCTGGTAACTGATGCCTGGCTGTTCGATGGCTGTCATCTGCCACGGCCCCGTCCAATGCTCGTGCGCTAGTTTGGCGTGAGTGCCCTCCCGCGCCATCTTACTGTCGGCCTCCTTTACCAGCATCAGGTCTCCCACTCGCGCCCGCTCACCCGAGGAGTGCCGCCTAATGGCTGCGTTGTGGCGTACGCGTCGCTTATTCTTGTCCTCCTGCCGCTTCTTCAGGATTCCCCGCAGTTCCAGGAACATCTGTTGCTTCTCCGCCACGAAATTGTCCAGGCCAGTGCGAAAGCCATCGCCGTCCAGCGCCGGAGTAAGAGCGTCCAAGTTTGTGCGCGCGTCGCGGCCAAACAGGATCCTGAAGGGTGTTCCACCCGAAGGGAGGCACGGGTCCGGCGTGGTCCTTTGAATCCAGCAGGCCGCTCTGACGTACTCGTCCCACCTCGCCGGCCAAGATTTGCAGAGCTCCGCCAATACCTCCTGGAGCCACCCGCCCATCCTTTCCACGGCTCCCTGACTGCGGGGGTGGTCGGCGGGACCGTGATCCAGCTGTACCCGCAGCCACTGACACAGGTGGGCGACTACCTTGGCTGTGAACTCCCCCCCGGCATCGCTTCTAATCGACAGCGGCACGCCGAACGTAAGCACCAGCTCCAGGAGTTTCCTCGCCACGCCCACGGAATCCTTGGACTCTAACGGGTACGCGAGCACAAACCTACTGGCCCGATCCACCACTACCAGCAGGTACCTGTTCCCCGCGCTGGAGACCTGCTTCATATCCTGCAGGTCCATCTCGAGCACTTCCCACGGCCACAGTAACCGGGCAGGCATCATGGCCACTCGTTGGCTCCGCGCTCTTTTCCTCCTTCTGCACCCACACGATAGCACGTACTCCCTGACATCCTGGGCTACGGTCGGCCATCTGTACTTGCCCTTGACCAGCAGGAGAGTCCGCGCCACGCCAGGGTGGCCGTAGGTACTGTGCACGAGTGCCAGCACGCCCGGCACTAGCGCTCGAGGGATAGCCAACTTCGGGGCCTCCCCCTGAGGCGTGCTCCAAAGTAGGTCGTTGTCGTCGAGAACATAGTTCACCGTCCCTTCTGGTGTCTGTCTGTCGCCGTCCCCTCGCAGTCTTCCCCCAATCGGGCCCAGTCGCGCATCCTCCCTCTGCCGCCGTGCCAGTCGGGGCGCATCACGCAGCACTTCCGCTACCTGATCTATCATGGAAGGAAGCGGCCCCAGGTACTCCGCGCTCGGTGCTTGCCGCCTCAGCTGAGGTTGGGATGTTGACTGCGGCGGCGCGCCTCCTGTGGGTTGCACCGATGGTGGAGGTGGCGGTAGCGACGGCACCGGCTGCGTAGAGAGCGGCGTTGGCCCCTGCGCTGGCTTCTCTGTTGCCCTGCCCCTCCCCGCGCCCGCTTTTGACCTCGTAACCGCCGGCGTGACTTGAGCTAGATCTTCCTCAAAGAGCGCCTGCAAACCTTCAAGCGATCCTGTTCCGTGGAGTTGCCTCTCGCTGGTTGTTTCCGCCAACAGCCCTTTTGCCCACAACCCCAACAGGACCTCTCTTACCATGAGTGGTACGACAAAGTCTGCCAGTATCGTGGCCGCTGCTCCCCTGCTGACAGTTGGGGGAATCCTGTAGTCCGATCGTCCGGTGGTAAGTCTCTTGTACTCTGCGAGGCTCAGCTCGCTTGCTTGGCCAATCTCGCCTGCGTCCAAGGGGTGGGGTCTGTACGATCCGTCTAGGGGTTTCTCGCCCATGACGTGCGCCCGGGTGATGGAAAGAATGGGATCATGAAAAGAAAAGACCCCTTTCTCTTCCGTCCCCCGCTTGAGGAAATAGGTCCCACTCCTCCGCAAGAATCCCCCTAGAGAAGTGCACTCCGAGTCGCGCCCTTCGAGGTCCCGCTTCCACTCCCTTAATGTCTCACCTTCCCCTCCTGGCTTCCCACTCCTTACGCCGACAGCGAACGCTTTCCTCTTCCCCGACGGAACCCCCACGCTGCTCGCCGCGACTTCGACTGTCTCCACCGTGCACGCTGCTTCCCTCAACGCAGGCAGCACCGCCTGCGCCCATTCCGTCGAACGGAGTAGGTTCGGGTGACATTCCAGCAAAAGCACCCTGGCTGTCGAGTCAATGAAGGCCTTCACCATACTCTTTGCCAAGGTTGCTGCTCCACCGGGCCCCTGCTGAGCTGGCTTTCTGGACGCATCTCCCATCACTACGCTCGGGCTCAAGTCGCTTAGGAGCCTCTTGCAATCCTCCCCCCCAGGTTCCGCTCTCACCAGTCGAACTCCTTCATCCAATCCGTTTGCCCTGACGCACTCGAGTGCCCTCCAGTCGTGGTCGGTTGCCCCCTTGACTGCAACCAGCCCCTTCGCCGCCATGAGGCCACCTCCCCCCCCACAGCAGAGCACCACGGCCACTGGGCGCTCTTCTGTTGCAGACATTATAGCGGCGCTCTCAGTGTCTGCGTCGGCGACTCTGTCTAGGGTAAAAATCACGCTGGCCGCAACCGCCGCATTTTTCCCCGTTGGCTTGTCCACCTCGTCCGCCCCCAGTTCGCTGAGCAACACGCCGTCGAGCACCGGTCCCTTGGGGCCTCGGTATGTGGACCTGGTGGAAGAATCGTCTGGGAATGAGTCGTCGATGTCCGTGCCCGGCGCGTCGCCCAGTGGCAGCCTCGATAGGGCGTCCGGCAACTGGTGGTTTGCCCCCGGTCGCCACTGGAGTTCCATGTCGTATTCCATCAACCTGAGCGCCCACCGGTGGAGCTTCGCCGAGAGGGCCTGACTCTTGAACAGCCACAAGAGCGCGGAGCAGTCGGTGATCAGAACGAATTTCCTCCCCCACAAGTACGGCCTGTGATGCTGGATGGCCCACAACACCGCCATAACCTCTCGCTCAGTTGCGGACCGCTTGGCGTCCGTCCTTGACCATCTGTGGCTCGCGTACCCGATAACGCGCTCTGCTCCTCTGGTGTCCTGCGTAAGCGCGGCCCCAGCGCCCAGCTCGCTGGCGTCCGTGTGCAGCCGAAATATGACCTCCCAGTTGGGCAACACCAGGATCAGTGGCGATGTTAGGAACTCGATCAGCGCCCTCAGAGCCTTGTCCTGCTCCTCACCCCACGGCACTGGGAGCCTCCTTGCCCTTTTTGATGCGAACCGCTTGTCCCTGAGCAGGTCCGAAATAGGCGCTACGAGCGAGCTGTATCCGCGCACAAACTTCCTGAGATAGCTGCCCATGCCCAAAAGCGCCCTGACCTCCTCCACCGTTTTGGCGCGAGAGAGTTTAGCCACCGCCTCGATCTTCGCTTGTGATGGCTGTACTCCCAGTCTGCTGACCACCATGCCGACGAACTCCTGCTGCGGGGCACACCAAATCGACTTGGGCAAGTTCACCGACAACCCAAACTGGTGGAGCCGCTCCAGTACCTTTTCCACAAGATCTACGTGCCCGTCGACGTGCCTGGTGTGGATAATGATGTCGTCGAGCCAGTTCTGAACGCCTTTTCCTTTTAGAGGACCCCGCGCCTCCCCTACATAGGCGGCGAAGCCCGCAGGGAGGGTCTTCAGCCCGAAGCCACACCGGTTGAACTCCCACAGCTCACCGTGGGCGTCGCGAAAAGCTGTCTTGTGCTTGTCCTCCTCGGCAATTTCCAGCTGGGTGAAACCCGACGCTAGATCGATGGACGTGAAGCACGTGGCGCCCTTCATGTTGTCGAAGATACTTGCGATGTCCCCCAGCAACCCGCTGTTGGACTCCAGACAAACGTTCAGCCCTCTAAAGTCCTGACAGACCCTCACCGTGCCATCCTTCTTCGGTACCACCACGCAGTTTGCCGCCCACGCTGACTGCGACCGGCGGATGGTCCCTGCTTTCTTTTGCTTCTCCACTTCGCTCTGGATCATGGCCGTTTCCTCCGGCGAATACCGTCGCTGTTTTGCCGCGTGGGGCTTGCAGCTGCTGTCGATCAGAGGCAACTGCAGCTTAGCGCGGTTGCACGCCGGGACAATCTTCGGATTTGCCGGGAACACGTGGCGGTACTTCTCCAGCACTCGAATAAGGGCTGCTTTCACGGGTGCGCTCGTCTGAGCAATGTTGGCCAGGGTCAAGTCCACCACGTCGGCACCCGCCCCCCCACGTTCCTCCCGAGTCACCAGTGCTGGCTTCTCCTTCCTCCCCGTTGTGCCGTCCGCCGGCACGACGGGGTCTAACAGCATCCGCATGCGTTCTTTGTCGCTCGTGTTGACGGCGTAAATCCGAGCAACGACTCCGCCCTGGATCAGGGTCAAGGGCACTTTCGAACGGTTCACCACCTTGCACTGTAGCGGCGTTCCGGGGTACCACCACTGCGCCCCGCGCGCAATTCCCAGCTCTGCTCCCGTCTCCATGTCATACGAGGCCTTCGGTTCTACCACAACCAGCTGCCTGTCCTGGGGTTGGGCTCCCTTGGCATATGCGTCCACCTGCACGCTGACGAAACCCGGCACCACCGTTTGTCGGGCTGGTCGCAACTCCCACTGCAGGGTTCCATCGTCCTCCCAGGCCGCCGAGCCCTCGCTGGGTTGAGTTGGCAGCTCGGCTATTTCCGCTGGTTCTTCCTCTCCATGGGGCGGCTTGACCGCGCAGAACTGCTCCCACGTTGCCCTGCTCCCGATCGTGTCCGGCCCTACTTCTTCGTTCGGTCGGACTGATGCCTGCCAGCTCACCGCCTTCCGCTCCGCCGTCTTCGAGCTGGAGACGCTCGTTGACGAGATAAAGGGCACCCACGGCGACTCTGGTGCCGGTTTGAAACCCCCGCCGGCCGCAAAGCTGATAATGCTTCCATTCTTTCTCAAAAACGCCGCCCCTATGATTAGGCCGTATGGGAGACCCTCGACTACCCGCACCAGTACTTTGCGCACCCTGTCCTCTGGGCCAAACACCAGTGGGAGCTCACACGACCCCGAAATTTTCATGGGAGGGACGGCACTGCTCGTGGGGTTGGCTGCCCTCAACCACCCCTGTCCCCTCGAGCTCATCACCGACTTCCCCCATCTTCCGCTGCGCTCGACGGAACGTACGAATGCCGCAGAGGAGTAATTCCCACCTCCTGCCCCTGTGTCGACCAACACCTCCACCGGAATGCGGCAACTAGTTTTGGTGTGATGCCACACGAACGCACGCACCCACACCTGTTTAGACCCCACACCTATGGCCGCCGCGTCGTTTGGGTCATCGACGCCTAGGGAAGCTAACGCGTGGTCGCCGTGCTGCTCGTCGTGCTGCTGTGCGGGAACGATACATACGTCATCTGCGGCCCCCTCTCCACTAATGTCCACATGTCCTCCCTTGGTGATACTGCCTCTCTCCTCCTCGCCCTAGGGTTAGGGTTAGGGTTAGGGTTAGGGTTAGGGTTAGGGTTAGGGTTAGGGGTTAGGGTTAGGGTTAGGGGTTAGGGTTAGGGTTAGGGTTAGGGTTAGGGTTAGGGTTAGGGTTAGGGTTAGGGTTAGGGTTAGGGTTAGGGTTAGGGTTAGGGTTAGGGTTAGGGTTAGGGTTAGGGTTAGGGTTAGGGTTAGGGTTAGGGTTAGGGTTAGGGTTAGGGTTAGGGTTAGGGTTAGGGTTAGGGTTAGGGTTAGGGTTAGGGTTAGGGTTAGGGTTAGGGTTAGGGTTAGGGTTAGGGTTAGGGTTAGGGTTAGGGTTAGGGTTAGGGTTAGGGTTAGGGTTAGGGTTAGGGTTAGGGTTAGGGTTAGGGTTAGGGTTAGGGTTAGGGTTAGGGTTAGGGTTAGGGTTAGGGTTAGGGTTAGGGTTAGGGTTAGGGTTAGGGTTAGGGTTAGGGTTAGGGTTAGGGTTAGGGTTAGGGTTAGGGTTAGGGTTAGGGTTAGGGTTAGGGTTAGGGTTAGGGTTAGGGTTAGGGTTAGGGTTAGGGTTAGGGTTAGGGTTAGGGTTAGGGTTAGGGTTAGGGTTAGGGTTAGGGTTAGGGTTAGGGTTAGGGTTAGGGTTAGGGTTAGGGTTAGGGTTAGGGTTAGGGTTAGGGTTAGGGTTAGGGTTAGGGTTAGGGTTAGGGTTAGGGTTAGGGTTAGGGTTAGGGTTAGGGTTAGGGTTAGGGTTAGGGTTAGGGTTAGGGTTAGGGTTAGGGTTAGGGTTAGGGTTAGGGTTAGGGTTAGGGTTAGGGTTAGGGTTAGGGTTAGGGTTAGGGTTAGGGTTAGGGTTAGGGTTAGGGTTAGGGTTAGGGTTAGGGTTAGGGTTAGGGTTAGGGTTAGGGTTAGGGTTAGGGTTAGGGTTAGGGTTAGGGTTAGGGTTAGGGTTAGGGTTAGGGTTAGGGTTAGGGTTAGGGTTAGGGTTAGGGTTAGGGTTAGGGTTAGGGTTAGGGTTAGGGTTAGGGTTAGGGTTAGGGTTAGGGTTAGGGTTAGGGTTAGGGTTAGGGTTAGGGTTAGGGTTAGGGTTAGGGTTAGGGTTAGGGTTAGGGTTAGGGTTAGGGTTAGGGTTAGGGTTAGGGTTAGGGTTAGGGTTAGGGTTAGGGTTAGGGTTAGGGTTAGGGTTAGGGTTAGGGTTAGGGTTAGGGTTAGGGTTAGGGTTAGGGTTAGGGTTAGGGTTAGGGTTAGGGTTAGGGTTAGGGTTAGGGTTAGGGTTAGGGTTAGGGTTAGGGTTAGGGTTAGGGTTAGGGTTAGGGTTAGGGTTAGGGTTAGGGTTAGGGTTAGGGTTAGGGTTAGGGTTAGGGTTAGGGTTAGGGTTAGGGTTAGGGTTAGGGTTAGGGTTAGGGTTAGGGTTAGGGTTAGGGTTAGGGTTAGGGTTAGGGTTAGGGTTAGGGTTAGGGTTAGGGTTAGGGTTAGGGTTAGGGTTAGGGTTAGGGTTAGGGTTAGGGTTAGGGTTAGGGTTAGGGTTAGGGTTAGGGTTAGGGTTAGGGTTAGGGTTAGGGTTAGGGTTAGGGTTAGGGTTAGGGTTAGGGTTAGGGTTAGGGTTAGGGTTAGGGTTAGGGTTAGGGTTAGGGTTAGGGTTAGGGTTAGGGTTAGGGTTAGGGTTAGGGTTAGGGTTAGGGTTAGGGTTAGGGTTAGGGTTAGGGTTAGGGTTAGGGTTAGGGTTAGGGTTAGGGTTAGGGTTAGGGTTAGGGTTAGGGTTAGGGTTAGGGTTAGGGTTAGGGTTAGGGTTAGGGTTAGGGTTAGGGTTAGGGTTAGGGTTAGGGTTAGGGTTAGGGTTAGGGTTAGGGTTAGGGTTAGGGTTAGGGTTAGGGTTAGGGTTAGGGTTAGGGTTAGGGTTAGGGTTAGGGTTAGGGTTAGGGTTAGGGTTAGGGTTAGGGTTAGGGTTAGGGTTAGGGTTAGGGTTAGGGTTAGGGTTAGGGTTAGGGTTAGGGTTAGGGTTAGGGTTAGGGTTAGGGTTAGGGTTAGGGTTAGGGTTAGGGTTAGGGTTAGGGTTAGGGTTAGGGTTAGGGTTAGGGTTAGGGTTAGGGTTAGGGTTAGGGTTAGGGTTAGGGTTAGGGTTAGGGTTAGGGTTAGGGTTAGGGTTAGGGTTAGGGTTAGGGTTAGGGTTAGGGTTAGGGTTAGGGTTAGGGTTAGGGTTAGGGTTAGGGTTAGGGTTAGGGTTAGGGTTAGGGTTAGGGTTAGGGTTAGGGTTAGGGTTAGGGTTAGGGTTAGGGTTAGGGTTAGGGTTAGGGTTAGGGTTAGGGTTAGGGTTAGGGTTAGGGTTAGGGTTAGGGTTAGGGTTAGGGTTAGGGTTAGGGTTAGGGTTAGGGTTAGGGTTAGGGTTAGGGTTAGGGTTAGGGTTAGGGTTAGGGTTAGGGTTAGGGTTAGGGTTAGGGTTAGGGTTAGGGTTAGGGTTAGGGTTAGGGTTAGGGTTAGGGTTAGGGTTAGGGTTAGGGTTAGGGTTAGGGTTAGGGTTAGGGTTAGGGTTAGGGTTAGGGTTAGGGTTAGGGTTAGGGTTAGGGTTAGGGTTAGGGTTAGGGTTAGGGTTAGGGTTAGGGTTAGGGTTAGGGTTAGGGTTAGGGTTAGGGTTAGGGTTAGGGTTAGGGTTAGGGTTAGGGTTAGGGTTAGGGTTAGGGTTAGGGTTAGGGTTAGGGTTAGGGTTAGGGTTAGGGTTAGGGTTAGGGTTAGGGTTAGGGTTAGGGTTAGGGTTAGGGTTAGGGTTAGGGTTAGGGTTAGGGTTAGGGTTAGGGTTAGGGTTAGGGTTAGGGTTAGGGTTAGGGTTAGGGTTAGGGTTAGGGTTAGGGTTAGGGTTAGGGTTAGGGTTAGGGTTAGGGTTAGGGTTAGGGTTAGGGTTAGGGTTAGGGTTAGGGTTAGGGTTAGGGTTAGGGTTAGGGTTAGGGTTAGGGTTAGGGTTAGGGTTAGGGTTAGGGTTAGGGTTAGGGTTAGGGTTAGGGTTAGGGTTAGGGTTAGGGTTAGGGTTAGGGTTAGGGTTAGGGTTAGGGTTAGGGTTAGGGTTAGGGTTAGGGTTAGGGTTAGGGTTAGGGTTAGGGTTAGGGTTAGGGTTAGGGTTAGGGTTAGGGTTAGGGTTAGGGTTAGGGTTAGGGTTAGGGTTAGGGTTAGGGTTAGGGTTGAAAGGGTTAGGGTTAGGGTTAGGGTTAGGGTTAGGGTTAGGGTTAGGGTTAGGGTTAGGGTTAGGGTTAGGGTTAGGGTAAGGGTTAGGGTTAGGGTTAGGGTTAGGGTTAGGGTTAGGTTAGGGTTAGGGTTAGGGTTAGGGTTAGGGTTTAGGGTTAGGGTTAGGGTTAGGGGTTAGGGTTAGGGTT
>JARUPZ010000025.1:8895543-8943043 GCA_031213475.1 Nereocystis luetkeana | reverse complement strand
TTAGGTACAGCGAAGGACTCCAACGTTTCCTGCACTCTGGCCGTAAAATATAATCAACATTAAGCGTCTGATGTGAACATCAATCGTTCACTATTTTAACGGCCATATTGGTCGAAAATAAAAGGATCGTTTGGATGCTGATGTGAACACATAAACGTGTACTATATTCACGGCCCGTGGTACGTCCCTAGTAAGAATGGGATACCCTTCCTCTATTCTCTTGTTGGCGTAGGACACATTTAGCAGCCCGCGACACATGGCTCGGAGGAATCGACGACTAGGCCCGGCGCTTAATCCCACCTCATCCTATATAAAACCCTTACCAAATCAAAACACAATCGTACGCACCACACCACCTCACCCCCCACCCCACCCCACCCCACCAGCCCACCTCTTCTTTCCCAGCAGCAGCACCAGCACCGCCACCACCAGTGACGCCACTCCCCGCCCGCTTAGGTCTACAAACCCAGACGGCATTTCCGGGGATGAAATCGGTCATGCCCTCCCCCTTTCGGCCTCCTCCTCCTCCTCCAACTCCTCCAACCGAAGAAGACGTAGATTTTTTTCGCGACTTCTGCGCTCCACTCCCGCGCTGTTGCTGTTGTTGCTGCTTTTTACCTCCTGCCTGAGCGTTGGTCTTACTAGAAACGCCTCGTCCGACGCCTTCCCCCCTCTTGAAAATCCTACCGCCGCGTTCCGATGATGATGCGAACCGACCCGGAAATGTGGGGTCCTGGAATTGAGGGGGGGGTCAGGGTAAGGGTAAGGGTAAGGGTAAGGGTTGGGGTATTGGAACGGATACTTCAGGGTAATAGTAAGGGTGAGAGTAAGGCTATAAGTAGTGGCAAATGTATTGGTAAGGGTAAGGGTATTGGTATGGGTAAGGATTAGGGTAAGGGTATGGGTAAGGGTATGGGTATGGGTAAGGGTAAGGGTAAGGGTAAGGGCAAGTGTATGCGTAAGGGTAAAGAAATGGGTAAGGGTATGGGTAAGGGTAAGGGTAGGGGTAAGGGTAAGGGTAAGGGTAGGGGCAAGGGTAAGGGTATGGGCATGGGTAAGGATAAGGGCAAGTGTATGCGTAAGGGTATGGGTACGGATACGTGAGGGTATTGGTAAGTGTAAGGGTAAGGGTAAGGGTAAAAAAAAGGCCAGGGTGGGGGTAAGGGAAAGGGCAATGGTAAGGGTAAGGGAAAGGGTAACAACAACACCCACCACTACCACCACCAACATCTAAACACAGTACGAAATAGAGACTACCCCCCTCCCCCCCCCCCCCCCCCCGAAAAAAACGACGACAAAATGAACTCACCCTCAAAACCTCCACCGCCTCGGGAAAGTGCCGGATAAGAGCGGCCTGTAGCCATCTCTCCCGTGGCAGCCTTGGGCTCAGACTTAACACCAACCCAGCCACCGCCTCTTTCCCACTGAAAACCTGTGTCAGAGGTCGAGGGGCCAAAAAAATTGTGAGAAGTTGTCCAGGTGTGAGAGATAGCATTGCACAAGTCGGGCAGAGCGATCACGATCTATCCGATCTATCTGATCCCTCTGATCTATCTCTAGACCATCTACATCTTAGCCGGCCGTTATGATATGTTGTGGAGCATCATCTGTACAGTAAGAGGTCCAACCCAGGAGACATGTCCTTAGATCTTGCTTAGGGTCATACGCCTCCCGCCGGTAACGTGAGCTACATCCTGGACAGATCACACGTATCATACAGATCCTACAGATCAGGGACAGATATTTCCTGGGAGGCATAGATCGTGACGCCGAAGTGTGGCATGTTGTTAGAGAGTAGAATGGCATGTTTGTAGATCGTAGCCCCCCGCGTATAGGGGCGGGCACTACCTGGACCAATAAAAAGGTACGTAGAAAGATGAGCGCACGTCGGAGAAGACATATGAAAACTCCAACTTCAACTTCAACTTCAACTTCAAATGAGCACTCCAACATCAACTGCAACTCAAAAGTCAACATGAGCTCCAACCTCAACAGAAACTACAACCTCAACCTGATGTTCGACTTGGACCTCAAAACGAAAACCACCTCCGACATGAAAAATCAACCTCAACTAGAACATCAAACTCAATCTCGTCATCAGCTTCAGCTCCAACAGAAGCGTTAACACCAACTTCAACATCAATATCAACATCAAATATTGCTAACAACGCGAGAGTAAACATCAACTCCGACATAAAAAAGTAACCTTTATTTTACCAAAACGATCAGTCTTGCCATCAACAAGAAATTCAGTTAAATCAGTTTCGCCACCAAAATCAACATCAGCCTGAACTTACACATGAATCGCAATACAAACGTCAACTTCGACACTAACTTCAACGACATCTCCAACTCGAACACCGAAACAAACGCCATCGATGACACAAAAAATCGACCTCGACTCAACGTCAAAATCAATTTCGTCATCAACTTCAATTCAACATCATCCTCCATTCAACCGCCAGCTTCAACATCAACTTCAACATCAACTAACAGCGTGATACCGAACATCAACTCCTACATAACAAACACACCTCAATGTCAACACCAACCAAGATCAGTTTTGGGAAAAACTCCAACACCAATACAAACATCACCACCAACTTCCAGCACAGCAAAAACAAAAATCAACGAAACTAATCACCTTCCACACGCCGGGCGAAAATCCGCCACCAACTCCAATCCCGCCTCCGGCTGCTGGGTCGTCCGGTTCAGTCGGCTGCACGTAGACGCTGAGAGGGTCGGCCGAGAAAACAAGGTACTGGTAGTCCAGACGGTCTGTCCCCAGCGGCTGCAGAGAAGGAGGCGGGAGCCAGGCGGGGTAGGGGACGAGGGAAAGATGCACATTTGGGGGCAATGGTGATGCTTCGAGTATGAGTAGGGATGGGGGTGGGGGGGGGGGGGGGGGGGGTACCTTACCGTTTATTCGACACTGTATGTAAATATTATATATATACATACTGGGGGTTAGGACCGGCCCCTCCGCCTCAATGGGGGAGGAGCTATAACATGGAACAAACGGATCAATGTGCCAAAAGCTTGCCTGGCATAGTGCAGGCTCCGTTGCTTACCGTGTGCTACATCGCTCTCGCACGAGGTGTGCTATCCCAGGCTATCTCCTAGGAAAAAAAACCTTGTAAAGAACCGGTCGACATCCTAGCTACCATAGATTACTGTAGTACAATTTGCGTAAGTGTCCACCCCATTTACTATATTCGTCGTTCCACTCCAGCTACCCCGCTTGCCGAAAAATCAGATCCGGGGTCACAACACAGGCTCATGATGTTCGCCCTCCTCATTTTCTCCCTCTCTCCCTCCCTTCTCGTCGTAACTCAGAGCCGGGGTGACATAGCAGCCCCCCCCCCCCCTCCTCCCCGCCTTCCCAATGCCCACACGGTGCGTGCCTGGCATTTTTATCGCGAGAAGAGTCCAGCCCTCTCTCCCCTCGTGGCCTGTGGTTGGTCGAGCACCACTGCGCACGATACGAACCTAAACTTGCCCCACCTCCGAAAGCCAGACTGACGCAATCGACCTTTGTATGGGTTTAGGCATCTCCATCTCGTACACGGTACTCGCAGTACACTGCTGCGGACCGTGGCGTCGAAGCGGTGATGAACTTGTACGCACCGGGGGGGTGGGGGGCGGTACTCCCTCTCATGCATGGCTGAGGTCATACGACTATGTGTAGACCCTAGCATCAGCAGGGTTGACCTTGGTGTTGGATATATAATCGACAATGACATTCACCTACGACACTACCGAATTATCGTACCGCGAATTATCGGACGTCCGAAACAGCGTTTCGAACGCGCGCTGTCCTCCACCCCATCGTGTCACCGTACCCGTGGTTTCTACGCTGTTACGCAAAAAAGAAAAAATTCGACGCATATATATGTAGTGCCTGGTATTCACACACTTAAAATACGTCGCGAAGTCGGAACATATCGATTTTTTTGTTTCGCTTGGCGGGTATCGCATCGAACTCGATTCGCAGCCGATGACCAGGATGACGGGACGGCGTTTTTGACCCTTAGACTGGCCGCCCCCGCACCCAAACTATATTGTAGTAAGGCCAAACAAGCCCTTCACTAGTGATAGCACCTTTACTACCAGCGGTGCTCCCCCCCCCCCCCCCCCCCCCCCGCCGCCACAATGCCTACGCCGGAAATCAGATCAACTCATTGAAGCTGTCATCCATACGCAAGTCCGCCTCACAAGCGGTTCCTAGTAGGATGCAGCTCACCCTTCATGCGACTCGCCAGACACCTCACGGCGCTTCACGCTTGGTGCAAGCAATGTCTGCCTGGTTGGTGAAAAACCGACATACTCCGTCCCGGCATTGTAGGGATGCGAGGGCCTACGGTCACACGACTACGGCCATGCACGAGATCGAGTGCATATCTCCTGTCGAGTACACGCAGGACTTCGCAAAGGAAATAAACTCATCCAACTACGGTAATAAATAACTAGTCGGCGACTTATGTTCAGTCAGCCCACATCACCCACCCCCCACCCCCTCCACCACCCCACGCTGACAACAACATAACTGTAAAGCAATCCAACTGATAACTAATAGTCGGCGACTTATACTCAGCCAACTCCCACCACCAACTCCCCCCCCCCAATCCCCCACCCCCCCCCTCCCTAGAAAAGCCTCCAGCTCACCAAGCTCCTGCCTCCCCAGCGATTAGTTGCCGCCATGGTCAACGCCTTCCTCCTGACCCTCTCCCTCGCTCGTTTCCTTGCCGCGGCCCTCAACGACATCATCCCCTCCGCGCACACTTCATGTACTACCAGGCTGCCACGCATGACCCTCGCTCCTTCCCTCGTGGCTAGCCCATCCTGCGCCTGCGGCCGTGGAGCAGACGATGATAAACTGCCTGCTGCTGCTGCTGCTGCTGCTGGAGCTTCGGAAGCCTGGGGTTTTTAGGCAAAGGGTGGATTGTTTTTGGTGTTGGGGAGGGGGAGAAGGAGGGTTATAGGGGGGAGGGAGGGAGGGGGGGGAGGGAGGGAGGGGTAATTGGGAGTAAAAGGAGGGGTAAGGGGGGGGGGGGGGGGGGGGGGGGGGGGGGGGGCGGGGCGTACTTTTTTTTTTTTGCCTTAGTCATTTGACAATTGACCACGCACGCATCCCTTTCGAGGCTCACACGTGCTTGCTTTCGCTGCCCCCTGGTACAGACAAGAAGGGGCGAGACGGTTCTCTTCAAACAGGAACAACGACGCCCAAAACTTGACGCGACAAAATACGCACAACCTCACCTACGTCGTCACCATAACGCCTCCCAAACATTAGAGAACACAAACCTTCCTAGAGGCTGTACTGTATGGGTCAGCGGCAGACTGTCGCCAATGCTGGCGGGTGTATCGCTATTTTCTGATGCCCTGAGTTTTCTTCCGTCCCCCACAAAGTGCCGAGAGAGCGCAGGTTACGGCAAAATTCGATGAAAATCGACCGGGCGGCGGGAATGCTGAACCCTAGCAATGTGCGATAAAAGAGAAGGCATTGCTGTACCGGGGAGGAGAAGGGGCGACACCTGTGACCACGGTTTCAGTCCACAAGGTCATTGAAGGTAACTGAATGTTATTACGGGGGGCCATATTAATAGGACCTACGCTACACACAAAAACCTGTATGTTTACCTATTTTTACTAACAAAATTTGGTCCTATTTACTATGGCCCCCCGTAATAGTATATAAATGTTCAGAACATATTTCGGTACTTTGTTACTTTGTCCCCAAAACGGGGCTGCGGTCTCAAAAGGGGTATAAAAGCTGCACGTAGATAACGCAGACGAGGAAGATTTTGTGCCCTTCTAAAGACCTGGTAGACCATGAACTGCAGGAGCAGAATGATCTATCTGATCTGTCCTAGGTATCCACCTTTTCCTCTCCGAGAGATGAAACGGTCGTCGGTTGGAGCTCCGCCGCACGGAGGCTTTTGTCGATGGGGAGCCACTGGCACCTGCATTGAGGACGGCAGACCCATTGATCGCGATGCATGCACACAAAAGGAAACGGAGTCAGGCCGCGACAAAGGGGCTGGCTACTGTAGTTCTTATCGGGGTCCTACGTGACACGAGGTGCTCTAGAAAAAGCTCGACTCGTGGACTTGATGCGGTAGATCGTGTGTGTGGGGATGCCTCGGTGGGGCCAGCTTAAGGGGGAGGGGGGGGTGCGTACTCATTTGTTGCTTGCCTTAGTCATTTGACCACTGACCACGCATCCCTTTCGAGACGGAGCACCGTTCCTACTCCTAATAGATACACCTCCAACAATTGGGCACTCATTACGTTGTTCCCATATATTACATAGAAACGTTTTGCTAGTCTTTTTCCCTTCCTGTTTGGCCGTCTGTGGCCACCATCTATCTCCTAGGTTAGCGATCGTTTTTTCGCTAACGTCTAGCGTATCAAACTCCTCCATGTCACATATCACCCCTTTCGAGACGGAGCGCCGGGGGGGGGGGAATAATAATGTCCCCTCCCCGAGGAAAATCGCCTTCCATACAAACGGGAACCCCAAAGCAGGATTTATTTTATGTCAGGCATTTGGAGAAACACGAACCCGCCGCAATCTCCGTAGAACAAAGGCAGGTACACAAATCACACAAACCAGATTTTGATACACGAGCTAATCCAACACTATAAATCAACCCTACAAACAGGCTATGAGAATACTTGTACGAGCAACTCGGCTACGAAGGCATGGCTTCTACAGGTAATACAGATAGATCCTCTACAGATAGGTCATCTAGACCGTCCATCTTCCAACCTGCCGCTACGAGATGTCGTGCAGGAGCTGTGCAATACAGATCCAACCCATAAATATGTCCCAGATCATGAAGGTTATCCGGCTCCCGCCCGGCAACATGAGTCAGATCATATAGATCATACATATCACACAGATCATACAAATCATACAAATCATACAATTCATACAAATCATACAGATCTTACAGATCATACAGATCATACAAATCACACAGATCATACGTGTCAAACAGATCACACAGATTATACAGATCAGGAATATCTAGATCACTCAATGGGGATCGATGATCTGTCCCATCCGTGAAAGCGTCCTCACTTGACCCTTCTAGTGCCGCCTGCATGAACTGTCCAAATACACCGATCTGACTCTAATTAATTACGAGCAATTTGTCCCCAAAGTGTCCCCCCAACGGGACTGCAGTCCGACAGGGTTAAGGAGCGCTCAAGGCAAAAAAAAGCGGGGCTCAAAACCGTGGCTTCGCTCGCTATTCCATGCCACTCAGTAGGGCGTCTGCGAAAAAATTGGTTAGGTCAAGTTTGTTGTAGTCTGTTTCCTACCTACCAGGTATCAGGTACGAACGTAACAGCGATCCCAATCCACGAAAAGTCAATTGCTGCGGTGAAAAAAAAAAAAAAAAATGGCGTTTCTTGCCCCAAGTAAGTATTCTTGGGTTGGGTAACGCCGTGGGTTTGTAGGCAAACGGAGCAACTTCTGATTGGCTAGGCTAGCGCCTTCGGGTTCTCACCTGTTTCAACCAACCAGCTCCTCGTATTTGTCGATTTCCTACAGTACGCGGGACCGTAGTAATAAGTAGGACCAAATATTGTTGGTAAAAATAGGTAAATGTATAGTTTTTAATGTGTACCATAGGTCCTATTGAGTATGGCCCCCCGTAATAGTTAGTCACCCAATCAAACTGAATAATACTGGCAGCAAACACCCTATTACTAGTGAATGAATTATGTACCTCACCAAGGGCTGGAGTTATTGAAGTGGCATCATAGCACAACAGCAGCGTCAGCAACGATGGCAACACCACCACACAGATCATACAAATCATACAATTCATACAAATCATACACCACCACCACCACCCCCACCAACACCACCAACACCACCACTCGCCTGTTGAGGTCCATGCAGGAGCCATCGGCAGCATTGAGGCCTCCGACTATCCCCATGGCGTGCAGCCTGCGCTTCACAACGGCCTCGATGCCCCCCCCCTCGGCGCCACTGCTCGCCATTCGCACCTGCCGGAAAATCAAACGAAAACGCCCGGCTTCAACATCATACAAAACCCACTTTCATACGTACAGCTCCGCGGATAGCAAGAGAGCACAGCTGCCGCTCAGAAACTTGCGCGCGCACAGTACTTGAAACGAACCGTCGGTAACTTGTTGCGTGCGTTGGGACGTTTCGTCAGAGCATACCTGAAAAATAGACAACTGTCGGAGAAGATTCCGCGCGGCTACTTACGAATATTTGAGGCTTCGTCGATCTCGAAAAAGGGGCTATTACTAGTTGGCGGCGTTATTCAGGTGGAATATACCGGCCGCCGCGGTGGTCTCGTGGCTAACCTCGAGCATCACTAACGTGTGCGTTCAGGGTTCGAACCCCGGCGGGTTCCCCCCTCCCTCCACCCAAAAAAAAAAAACAAAAAACTACTCGATGTGTTTTTTGTTTTTGCACATCGCGGAAAGCTACGTCATACGGCGTGAGAGGGGACCAAAAAAACGATGAAACTCGACGAGCAGTGGGGGGGGATGCTGAATGAACCAACCCTCTGCAGCGATAAAACTGATCAACATGGAAGGCGTTATTTCTGCTGTGTACCGGGGGGGGGGGGGGGGGGGCAGAGAGACACACCTGCGAACCACGTCCACAGAGAGCTGAAAAAGCAAAGTGATGCCACCCTTATCCATTTTGTGTGTTATTATTCAGTGTAAGCGTTGTTCATATTTCGGGGCAGAGTGGTCAGCTGCGACAAATAAATAAATAAATGAACTCGCCCTCGCTCTTAGGGAACAATAGACCAATAGACGTATAAATATACACCAGTAGACGATACGAGCACCACACCACTCTCGATTAAGAACCTTCAGAAGCTGATATCTATATACGAACAGTCCTCATGCTCCCGCCCAGATCGGTGAGCGCTATTTTTCATAAGGCTCCCCGCCGACTGGTAACGATAAGGCTCCCCGCCGACTGGTAACGAGCTGGTTCGGTGTTGCGGTTCGTTTCGTGCGGAAAATCAGGGAATTCTGCGTTTTTTTACCGATACATACTACGACACCTCTCTGGACGAGACTATATAAGCACCGCGTGGTCTTCCTACAGCAGTGGGGTGTCCGCCGTCAAGAGACATCATGTTGACAAAAATGGGCTCAGATCGGCACGAACGATAGAAATGACCTCAAACGGACTCCTTAACCGTTTTAGAACCGCAGTCCCGTTTGCGGGCAAAAACACTCAAATTCTAAGTAAGCTGTCCCCGAAACGGGATTGCGGTCCTAAAAGGGGTAAGAAACACGGCTCAACAGTACGACCACAACTCTAAATCCCATACAATGGAGTTGGATCGAGGTCGGGCGGAAAAAAAATAAGACATTCCTGAGCCTGGACACCAAATTGACGTTTCCTGACGCCGGACATCCACTGCCGTAGTCACGTATAAACGGCCCTATATACTTCCGCCGAGCGTGGTGAGTCACAGGTACTTGGCTCGTTTCGCCACCCCAGTTGAAACAGTGAGTAGCCGTCAACTCCAGGCAAAACCGCGTTCCTAGCGTTCGGTACCGCCCTTCTAGGACCGCAGTCCCGTTTTGCGGACAAGCTACTGCTTAGAATCTGACGTGTTTGTCCCCAACAGGGGATTGCAGTCCTAACAATCGTTCCAGTACACCTTGGCGTTCTTGGTGTAGATGACACAATGTGTCAGGTACCAGGCACCAGGTATCATGGAAGAAGCGATTGAAAGAACAACCCTCTTTTGTTTCGCCTGTGAAGTGATGGCCCACCCGGCGCTAACCACCAAGTGGGGCCCTCCCCGAGCGAATACCCGCCAGCCAATCAAAACGTCCCCCTTCCAGTGACATTAAACGGCAGCCAGTGCAACCCCCCCCCCTTTGCCAAATGAAAATACACAGCAGCCAGTGAAAAATCCCCCCTTCCATTGAAAACCCCACATTTTTAATAAAACTACCCTGCAGAAATGAAAGCGCCCCCATGCCAATGAAAATATCCACCAGCCAATCAAAACACCTCCCTTCCAATTGAAAATACACATCAGCCAATCAAAACACCCACCCTGCCCATGAAAACAAACGTCAGCCAAGCAAAAACATCCCCGCCTGCCTATGAAAATAAACGCCAGCCAACCACCCCCCCCCCCTCCCCTGCCAACGAAAGTAAACGTCAGCCGATCAAACTACGGGATCCCCCCCCCGAATCAAACAGCAGGGCAGTTAATAAAAACGATTCCATTTGATTGGCCTAACGATCCCCCCCGCGTGGGGCCTTCCCCTAGCGAACAACCCATGAGCCAATCAAAACCTCCCCCTTACAATGAAAACGCACGGCAGCCAATGTAAACGGTCCCCCGGCCAATAAAAACACTCCCCTACCGATGAAAATAACCGGCAGCCAACGAGAAACGAAGCATCGATTTTTCACCTCCAACTGCTGGCCCACCGATTCCTCCCACGTGGCGCCTTCCACAAACGTCGAGCAGAGGGAAAGCTCCGTGTCTCCGCAGAAAGCGCACCTCGCCGCCTGCAATG
Organism: Nereocystis luetkeana; assembly: GCA_031213475.1. Classification (NCBI taxonomy): domain Eukaryota; class Phaeophyceae; order Laminariales; family Laminariaceae; genus Nereocystis; species Nereocystis luetkeana. Next base: position 8,932,489 of record JARUPZ010000025.1, on the reverse strand, counting down.
ACAGCAAGTTCAAGTGCAAGCACAATTATTACCGGGACCATAGTAAATACCTGGTAGGACCTACGGTACACACAAAAACCTAAACATTTCGCCATTTTTACATCTGTAACAATATTCGGTCCTACTTACTCTGGCCCCCCGTAATACAATATTCAACCTCAACCTCAACCTCAATTTGATTTTGAGGTCCTCAAGTTCAACTTGAGGTTCAAATGAAATATCAACTTCAAGTTCAACGTCAAGTTCAACTTCAACTTCAACTTCCCAGGCTGGCGACGATGGGGGGTCGCCATGGTGCAAAGGGAAGCCTCGCTGCCTCCTGGCTCCTACGTATGGGCTGCAATGTCTCCAGCCTCCGTAGGGTTGGATAGAAAGTTAAATGTCAAGTTCAACTTCAATTTCAGCTCAAGTTCAACTTCAACTTCAACCATAACTTCAACCTGAGTTCAAGGTCAAGTGAAATTCGCCGTAAGCACAACTTCAACTTCAATGGCGGGGTATGGAATAAGTATATGGTGCGATTAGAAGTGCCGTTTTAACATGTATCTTCCATGTGCGGGCATGGTATCAGCTACACGTTCAAGTGCAGTGTCATAATACGGGGGACCTTATTAAATAGGACCTGCGGGACACACAAAAACCAATATATTTCGCTATTTTTAATAACAATGTTTGGTCCTATTTACTATGGCCCCCCGTTACAGTAAGGGCAAGTTCAACATAAAGGTCACAATCAATTCAAGAACAAAAACATGGTACAGCTTATGGGCAAAATCCAAGTGCAAAGTTTGACGTAAAAACAAAGTGCGCTACCAATTTCAAGTTCAAGTTAACCTGTAGCTAAATGCTCAGAGTGTGCGTTCAATCACAAATTCAAATCAAGTTCCAATCCCAACGCGAAGTTCAAGCTCATCCTAAAATGCAAGTTCGAGGGCAACTTGAAAGTCACGTTCAAGTCTATATAATGGGATTACATCTGAATTACGAAGAACAAAAGTGCCGGAGGGAGCGATCAAACGTACATTAAACATACTATCAATACCTGTACTACACTGTAATATTACGGGGAACCATAGCAAATAGGACCTACGGTACGCACAGAAACCTAGATACTTCCCTGTATTTACCAACAACATTTGGTCCTATCTACTATGGCCCCCCGAAAATAGTAGGTTCTGGCAAGAAACCAAAACAAAGCACACAAAGAAAAGACACCCCCGCCCCTTTCCTCCAATTTCCCCATCGCCTCCTCTCTCTACAAAACCCACCTCCTTCTGCTCAATCTTCTCCGCCGCCGCGTCCCCACCACCACCACCACTCGGAACATTCTCGCAAATTTCTCCACCTTCCTCCTCTCCCGCACCCCCTCCCCCGTCCCCCTTCCCCACCAGTCTCTTCTTGGGGGAAGAAAAGCCTCCTTCTCCGACAGCGTTTCCCCCCCCACCGGGGGAAAATTCTGGGAAATTTCTGGATTCTGGGAATTTTCGGGACGGGCTGGGGGGCGGAGAGGGAACATCCGCCATGGATGGCATGGCGTCCTTGAGCATGCGCCTAGCCTCTTCTTTGGAAGATATCCCCGGCAGTCGTTGGAGTTCGGCGTAAAACGCCTGTTGGGAAGGGGTGGGGGCTGGGGGGGATCAGGGGGGGTGTTCGTGATAATGCATGACTGCGGTCGCATGGCCAGAGACAGACCCCTCGCATCCCTACGATTCCGGGACGCAGCACATCGGGTTTTCACCGGGCCAGGCGAGACATTGCATAACCTTGCCTCGTTTGCACCAAGCGCGAAGAGAAACGTGAGGTTGTTCGGCGAGCCGCAGGAGAGGGAGAGGGACGAAATCAAACCAAACCGAAAACCAAGCGAACCAGTCTTCACACGAAATCAACTTTTACTCCAGTTGAACCAAACCAAACCGAAGGAACCCAACGAAATAGCCATCACGACGTACTGCACTGCAGTATATACGTACGCATTGCAAGCTTGCCAAAAACGAAACTCCTATCCAACCGGAACATGTAAAACGCGAAACAAAAAAAAAACAAAAAACGAAAAACAAAAAAAGCACCTGAGCCGAAATCCTCTCTTCTCTCTGTCGTCTCCACTCCTGCCTCTGCAAAACTCCGCCATCACCACCACCACCACCACCACCACCACCGTCACCACCGCCATCCCCACCCTCTCCACCATCGCCGCCGCCACCGCTGCTACCCCCAGCCGCGGCAGAAAGCGGAAGCTTAGTTTCCACCCCCGAACCAGCATCACCACCAAGGCCGCTGCTGGCACCTCCACCACCCCTAGGAGTCGGCGGCTGCAGCACAAGCTTTAGCTTGATCACCCCCGCTGTGCTGGAGGCGGGGCTCTTCTTGGCCCCCACTTGCTGCAAACATCGGAAGCGTTCGTAGACGACACCGGTAGCATCGGGAGACATAGGAGGAACAGCAGGGGGGGGGGGTGCTCATTGGCGTGCCTTACCCAATGGACCATTGGCCACGCAGGCCTTTCAAGTCGGGGTACCGTTCCTACTCCTAAAAGACACCTTCGACATTAGGGGGCTCAGTGCGTGTTTCCATCTAATACGGGGGACCATATTAAATAGGACCTACGTTGAATACAAAAGGCTATATATTTACCTACTTTTACTATTAATAACAATATTTGGTCCTATTTACTATGGTCCCCCGTAATATTACATATACAGGTTATTCTTATGGGGGGAGGGGGGGGGCGGGCATCGTTTTCGTTGATAAAGAGTGCGAAAAGAAGGGCTGTGTTTTGGTCGGGCGTGGCGAAAGGGTGCACTGTAACTTCAACGACAGCCACATTGCAGTCGGCGCTAAAACCAGCCCTACCAATCAACACCAACGCCCGCCACCAGCCTCGTGCAACATCCCCACCACAATAACCACCCCACCCATTGCCCCGTCTCCCCCTCCCACGACATGCCTGCCAACTATGAAACCATTCCGCCATATTCATCTCCATCCCCACCACCACCACCCACAACCTCTACCACCACCCCCGCCCAACCACCCCCACCCCCATCCCTGCCAACCCTAACCCTAACCCACCACCTATAGCACCACCACCCCCGCACCCCACTACCATCAACTTCGTACAAAACGGCCACGACAGTACCCCCCCCCCCCCCGTATCTCCCCCTCCCCCCCCCTCACGAAAACCTACCTGCCATCCTTGAAACCCTTCTGTATGATCCACCTCCGGTTCCTTCTCCTCCTCTTCCTCCTCCTCCTCCTCCTCCTCCTCCTCCTCCTCCTCCTCCTCCTCCTCCTCCCCCTCCTCCTCCATAGCGTATAGCCCATCCACGCCAAGCCCGGTTTGTGGAAACCCAGCGTTCGAGACAGCCGTGATTCGCTTTTTCCTAGGAAGCAAAAGGTCCTTCGGGAGAGAGAGGAGAGGGTGTTCCTCATCCTGGTTGGGAAGGGGGGAACGGGAGGGAGGGAGGAAGGGACGGGGGTACTCATTTGTTGCTTGACTTAGTCATTTGACCTTTGACCACGCATCCCTTTCGAGACGGAGGGGGGGGGGCGGGGGTACTCGATAGGAGAGATGTAATCGATCTCGTGCATGACCGTAGTCGTATGACCGTAGACCCTCGCATCCCTACAATGCCGGGACGGAGCATGTCGGGTTTTCACCGACCAGGCAGACATTGCTTGCACCAAGCGCGAAGCGCCGTGAGGTATCTGGCGAGTTGCATGGAGGGTGAGCTGCATCCTACAATACTAAGAACCGCTTGTGAGGCGGACTTGCATATGGATGACAGCTTCAATGAGTTCATTTAATTTCGGGTGTAGCCACTTCCAGAGACAGCAATGAGAGTACTATGTAACTGCCTCGTGGGTGCCTCGCCATATACACACTACGTGATACGATCATTCCCCTTGTGCGGAGTAAAGGTTCTTTACCCCGCACAAATGATTCAACTCGAACACCAGCTGTGACCCACCAAGAAAAAAAAAAAAAAACACAACCATGGTTGTCTAGTTCAAGTAGTGAGCGGCATGTTTTACAGTGTCGTTGCCAACCGACGCCAACCCAACCTATATAAGATAGTGTAGGGGGGGGGGGGGGGCGCTGGTACTATTTGACACACAGGACAGATCATATCAGATCATATCAGATCACACAGATCAGATCAGATCAGATCAGATCAGTTCACACATCCGACATAACAGATCATACAGATCAGATCAAATCAAATCAGATCACACATCCAACGATATATCCCTGACGTATACTTCGTACACCATATATATGTAAATGTATGTGATTTGCTTGCTCTCTAGATAATATCCCCGGGGCAACCATATATAATCTGCATGATGTAGACCACGTTTGTCCAGTGGGATATTTATGACAGTATGCTCGACAGTTCACCCGGTGGGATCTGTACGACGCAGCTCTTGTACAAACTTTTAAACGGCAAAAACAGGACCTAGATGGCACAGATCGTGACCTGCCCCGTGTGTATAAAACTCGAAGAAACAGGAATTGTATACCGCTGTACAGTCAGTAGTGTTATTTCAGCGTTATTAATAGCGGGATCGTTTCTATTACAGCTGCTGAACAACCAACGAAATGCTCTCTAAAAAAAAACAGGCATTTTTTTCTGATTTCAGCATGCCCCCGTGTCTAGACATCATATTTATTGTTGATAGCACCAGAAATAATGGTACAGTTCCGTCGTGGGCCCGTTTTTTTTTCCCAATGAAGAACACGTCTTGAAACAGAAAAAAAGGTATGTTTCGGTACCGCCCCGTGTTGATAGACATTGTGCACTGCTTACTGCAGCTTTGATATTACCATACCTGGTATCTCAGAAACGTTACAACGATATTTTTGCCCCGCCAGAGATACCGGTCACAGAGTAGACGGTCAATCGCAATAGCAACCTACAGACAATAGGACTGATGTCTATTGTCCAGGGTGTGCTTGTATATAGACCAGTAGTGTCGGTCCCGCTATAGTGCCGGTATTTGTCATCATCTCTCTTTCATAGAATGTGTATGTCGCGCCTGTCGTATCCAGTACGATGGCATGACATTGCACTGCCGTCTATTCTGCTTAATGCGCAACTCTTCACTGTAGTATCCCTGTGTCGTGCTGTAGTTCAGTGACCACAGAGCTAGCATCTCTTTACAATAGGATCGAAGAACCGGCACGGACACTAGCTGTCCTGACACAACGGTTAACGTGAACACATTAATAGTATTACGGGGGACCATAGAAAATAGGACCTACGGTACGCACAAAACCCTACATATTTCGCTATTTTTACCAACAATAATTGGTCCTACTTACCATGGTCCCCCGTAACAACAAAACGGCTTACAGAAAGACTCCTACTAGGCTTTTTTCTCCGAAAAGTATTTACTGTCCTACCTGGCGAGAAGCAACACTTGCGCCGTCAAAATTGCCACCCGACGAGGCCGACAGCAAAGCAGAAGAGACGGCGCCGCCAGCACCGATACTCCCCACCCCCTGCCCCCCCCCCCCCACCACCACCTCCGCCTTCCAGGTCATCGAGCGAGGTTTTCACGGCGTCGGCGGCGTTGGTGTCAAGGGCGACCAGCTGCTTCTGCACCACTTCAGAGGTGTTGCAGGCCACCTGGATGGCGTAGAAAGCAGGGAGGAGGGGGGGGGGGGAGGGGGGTGTAATTATCATCAGACATGACCATAGTCGTATGACCAAAGACCCTTGCACCTCTACAATGCCGGGACGGAGCACGGGGGTTTCTTCGTTATCACCATAAGTCCGGAATGGGGGGGGGGGGGGTGGGGGAAGGTGTGCTAATTGGTTGCTTGCCTTAGTGATTTTACCGTTGACCACGCATCCCTCTCGAGACGGCGCCTGCGCGTCCATACACTCGTGGAAATACACGCATGTTGAACAGTCTGATGTGTGACAAAAAACGCCTGCAGACACAAGCCAGCCATACAACAGGAAACTGCCCGCGAAAAACGTCCTTCCCTCCGTACACCCATAAAGGCCTGCAAATACACACCTGTTAAGACGTACCAGGTATGCTGTAAAAAAAAAAACGCTTGCAAACAAGCCTGCATTTTTTTAAGAAACCCACCTGCAAAAACGTCTGCACACACATGCCGGCCTGCGAGTAGACACCTGTTGAAAAGTCTGCTTATACAATTAAGCTACGAAACGCCTGCGAATACACCAAGAAAACCGCCTACTAAAATGCCTGCAGCCACAGGCCTGCAAATATACACCTACTGAAACCCCTGCCGTAAAAAAACACAACGCCTGCTGAAAGCTCTGCTATTGATAGCAAGCCTACGCCTGCAAACAAGCCCGTAACACACTAGGAAGCTCGTTCCGCTCCAGAAACGCCTGATGAAACATCTGCGACATATATTATATATATATATATATATATATATATATTTAAACGACTGCTAGTAAAAGCCTCAGATAAACTGGGAAACCCGCAGAAGAGACGTGGTGAGTCTCCCATACGAGGGAGCTCAGTGCGGCATCGGAACACACCTGGTCGCAAAAGGCCGCGCAAGCACACAGGCCTGCAAATACACACTCGCTGAAACGCCTACAAATCAGCAATCAAACCCCTGCTGTAACCAAACAAACCGCCTCCTAAAACAGCTGATAAATAATAAAAAAAAACTTCCGAAACAAGCCTGCAATACACACGGAAACCCAATCCGCTCGATAAACATCTGATGAAACGTCTCATGTGCGCGGTACACTAGGGAACCCGCTCCGCTCCACCCTCGCCTGCATGAGCGCGGTGAGAATCGTGAGCCATCCGCTCTTGCCGCGGCTCTCGCCGCTTCCTCCCAGCCCACCCAGGGCCCTCACAACGCAGTCAAGCTCCGGGTTGATGCCCTTCAAAGCAACGGGCGAGAGAGGGTAGGGGGGAGCAGGAAAAATGAGCAATTTGAAAAATACGTAAATAGACTATTGACTCGAAGAGTGCTACTGTACTATGACACATACAGTTTGTAAATAAATAGGAGCGGGGTGTTATTAATGTTTTCTATTAGGACATAACCGGCGCGCGGGGGGAGAAGGGGGGGGGGGGGGCGTACTCGATATCATGCATGGCCGTAGTCGTATGACCATAGACCCTCGCATCCCTACAATGCCGGGACGGAGCATGTCGGGTTTTCACCGACAAGACAGACATTGCTTGCACCAAGCGCGAAGCGCCGTGAGGTGTTCGGCGAGTCGCGTGAAGGGTGAGCTGCATCCTACTATATACCGCTTGTGAGGCGGACTTGCATATGGATGGCAGCTTCAATGAGTTAATTTAATTTCCGGTGCAGGCATTTTCAGAGACAGCAATGGGGGTACATGTAACTGCCTCGTGGGTGCCTCACCACAGACAGTAAGCGATGCTATCATTCCCCTTGTGAGGATTAAAGGCTTTCCCCCTCGTGGGTGGGAGGGGTAGGGTAGATAGACGGGATGTCCTCCAACTGTAGACAAGCAATACCACAACCGCCAACACCACCAACGACAACAATGACGTCGGCAGAACCAACGACCAACACCACCCTCACCCCCACCACCACCACCACCATCAACGCCACCACCAGCACCAATACCAACAGCAGCACTACCAGCAGCATCACCATCATCAACAACAGCAACAACAACAACAACAACAACAACAACAACAACAACAACAACAACAACAACAACAACAACAACAACAACAACAACAACAACAACAACAACAACAACACTAAAATACCCCACCACCATCACCACCATCACCACCAACACCCACACCACCAACGCTAACACCCACACCACCAACACCAACACCACCCCCACCCCCATCCCCACCCCCCAGCCCCCAGCCCCCAGCCCCTACCCCCTACCCCACCCCCCCTCCCCCACCACCCCACCCCACCCCACCCGCCACCCCAACCCCGACCACCCCAACCCCCCATCCCCTCCTCCCCGACTCACCTGCAGTTGGCGAGCCTTCAACGACACCGATGGGTCAAGCGCCGGAGGCAGCCCCCCCCCCGCTTCCCCCTCCCCCACCCCCCACCCCCGGAAGCCCTTCGCGCCAATCTCCATAGCCACCGCCTTCCTAGAAGCAACCAACGCCGCCGCCGCCGCAGCAGCAGCAGCAGCAGCCGCAGCAGAAGCAGCCTTCGTTCCCCCCTTACCCCCCCCCCGCCCACCCCCCCCACCCCGTCCTCCCCCCGCCGCCCCTCCCCTACCCGGAGAGGATAAACCGGCAGCGGGTTTTGCCGGAGATTTTGCGGCGTTTTTCTTTGGGGTTGTTAGGTCCGGGGCTAGGGAGAAGGGGTCGGTTCTCTCGGACACGCAGGAGAAGCAGAACCAGTCCCCATCCGGGACCGAGGTCAGGTCGAGACAGTGGATGTGGCACTTCGCGTCGCACCTGGTGGCGTGTTTTAAGTGTGTGCGTTTCAGCTTGTGTTTTAAGCGTGTGCTCAAGCGTATGGTAGGATAAGATGTAACACGATATAAAACGATACGATATGATATGATACGATATAATATGATACGATATAATATGATACGATATAATACGACACGATATGATATGATACGATATGATATGATACCATATAATACGATACCAGAAAATATCATACGATATAATACGATACGATATGGTACGATCTGATGTGATGTGATGCGATGCGATAGGATACGAAATGATATTATTTATTAGCTAACCTGTCACACATGACACCATACATGACATGATATGAGACGATACTACATGATATTATATTGGCGTATGATAGAATCCCACCTGTCACACATGATGCGGAAACTATCGACGGGAAGCTAGGGGCCCCTCCTGCACATGCTGCTGATAAAAATTGTTTTGATCACATATCATATCATATCATAGCACAGCATATGGCACGATACGATATGATATTATCCGATATTATCCGATATGATATTGAGGTATGATATGACACAGTCTCACCTGTCACACATGATGCGGACGTCATCGACGGGTAGCTTGGGGGCCTTCCTGCATATACTGCACCGCTCGTCGTCCAGCTCAGACACGGGTGGGGCCTGAAAAAAACACACACAGGCACACACGATTCAAACAGCAACAAAATAACAGGACTGCTGTGACGTGGCTTGCCCATCGAAAAGCACCAAAACAACAGGATTGCGACTTGGTTTGGATATCAAAAAGCAACAAAATCACAGGATTGTGACTTGGTTTGCCTGTCACAAAGCAAAAGCACCACAGGGTTGTGACTTGGTTGACGTATGCAACAGAAAACAATACCAGGGCTATGCCCTGGTTTATCTACAAGTCGCCAACTAATTATCAGTCGCCAACTAGTTATCAGTCGCAGCTTCAATAACGTTGTGGACTGGAAAACAAACACACGTCATTCAAAGACAAAAAACACAACAGGGTTGCGAGATAGACAGCGGGACTCAATCAAAACCAAACTATGGCTTGAAAACATATCAATCAAAACCAAACACGGCTTGAAAACATATCAATCTGGACGGCAACATGAGGTACGTTTGTTCATTAATATGAAACCTAAGCGGCCCCTGTATCATTAGTACTATTACGGGGGGCCATATTAAATAGGACCTACGGTACACACAAAACCTATACATTTCGCTATTATTACCAACAATATTTGGTCCTAATTACTATGGACGGGCCCCCCACTGGAATAGGCAGCTGGCTTAGGATGTATAAGTCAGCTAACCGACTGTACAACTGTGCTTCTATGCGAAATACAAAACTCGAGCCACGAACGCGGAATGCCGAGACATTTCCCTGCATCTAACCGCAACACCTAGTCAACTAAAAACTACAGCAGTTGTCCGTGACTTACCGTCAGCCCACTCAAAGACCGGCAACAGGATTAGTGAGGGGAGGGGGGGGGAGGGCACAGATAAACTTTGGACCCAGCACTCAACCCAGCGGCAGCAGCAGCAGCAGCAGCAGTAGCAGCAGCAGCAGTAGCAGTAGCAGCAGCAGCAGCAGCAGCAGCAGCAGCAGCGGCAGCGGCAGCAGCAGTAGCCTCTCGAACGTCACCGCCAGTCAAAACAACCAAAATACCTTTCATTTGTTAATTTATTTTGAAGACAAACAAAAGCTAAAACAAACGGATACTCGTACGTCGATCCAAGAAAAAAAATAATCACTAAAAAAATACCAGTACATGAATAACGAAGGCGCACACGGCACCAGGACAGGCCTAAGAGCACGATCGACGGTACTATAAAACCCACACCTTTGGGTCAAGCACCCAATCCAGCAGCAGCCTCTCGAACACAGCCCCGAGTTTCCTCCCCGCCAGCCAAGGCGGGGTCAGGGGAGGGTTATAACCCGCCGCATTGAGAAAAACATGCCTTACCCCGGCGGTGAAATCCCTCACAGTCTCCTTGAAAGTATGGGGCGATCCTGAGATGGGTAAGAGGGGGGGGGGGGCGGTTGGGTGCGTACTGATTTATTGATTGCCTTTGTCAGTTGGTCATTACTGACCACGCATCCCTTTCGAGACGGAAGGGGGGGAGGGGGGGGGGGTAGTGATTTGTTGATTGCTTTAGTCATTTGATCATTATTGACCTCGAGACGGAGGGGGATGGGGGTAGGTGCTTGGGGAGCTCTTATCTACTGGTGTACTGGTGTACTGGTGCAGTTCCTGGCTTATACTGCGCATTCCAACTGGAAAAATATGGGACTGAATTGAAAGGTTTGACAGCCTCCTGCATGGGAGTAGAGGGTTACGGTGGATGAGGGAGGGGACGGGGTATTCATGTCATACATGGCCGTAGTTAGGGGGGGGGGGGGGGGGGGGGTCCTACTTTACTCCAACTCGAAAAAGACGGGACTTGGCTGAAAGGTTTTAACAGCCTCCTGCATGGGAGTAGGAGATTGGGTGGATGAGGGAGGGGACAGGGGAGGGGTAATCATGTCATGCATGGTCATAGCCCGGGGGGGGGCGGGGGGGGGGGTCCTACTTCTAACATGGGTGCAGACGTAAAAATGATTCAGGGTAAGGACATTAAGGTCTAGCTTTATAACCCTAACACTGGTGCACTTTACACGACGCTTATATACTATCACGAGGGACCATAGTAAATAGGACCAAATGCTGTTAGTAAAAATAGGCAAATATGTAGGTCTTTGTGAGTACCGTAGGTCCTCTTTACTGTGGTCCCCCGTAATATAGTAGTGCTCTTTACGTAAGCCTTCTACTATTAAAAGTGTACTTTACACATGAAACATAAATGTACTTCTACCGCAAAGTGCTATAACTAAGTTGTACTATAAACGGGAGGGAGGTCCTACAGGTACCAACGTGAAGGATAAGGGGCTATACACGCTAGAACCAAGGTCGAGGCTAAATGAGGGTCAGGCTAAGGTCCAGTACAAGGTCAAGCTCAAGACAAAGTTCAAGGTCAACTTCAACTTCAACTTCAACGTCAACGTCAACGTCAGGCTCACGTTGTCGTTGAAGTCAAGGTCAATGTTAGGGTCAAGGTCAACTTCAACTCCAACGCCAAGGTCATATTCACCTCCAAGGGCAACATCAAGGTCAAGCTCAAGCTCAAGGCCAAGTTCCACTTCCAGTTCGATGAAAATTAGCCCGTGTTTTCGGGGGGGAAATACTTGATTTAAGAGTGGGATAATGTTAGCAGTGTTCATAAGGATAACGTCAAGGTCACGATCAGAGTCAAGGTCAAGGTCATGGTCAAAGTCAGATCAATTTCGACATTCAAGTCAAGTTCATGTTACCGTCGAGGATAAGCACTAAGGTCAACATCAACGTCAAGGTGAAAGTTCAATTTCAAGGTCAAGGTCAAGTTCAACTTCTACTTCGGACACAAACGGACTGGCTTCGCTTGCTTTGGACTGGCGCTTGCTTTGGACTGGCGGGTGCTGTTGTTCTTCTTGGCTGTTAGGTTTGGCGCTGGCATTGGAATCTCGGGACTACGCCCTGCTGCCGTCTGCAGTCGTTGTCTGCGATGGCTGATGAACCGAAGTCGGACGAGGCCACCGGTGCCGGGATGCCAATGCCAGGGCCAAACCGAACAGCGAATAAGAACAGCAGCACCCACCAGCCCGAGGCAACCTGAACCGGTGTTTATCCCACCTTGGGCCTGTCTAGACGAGTCAAACTGCAGCTTACACTACAACTACACGTGCTGACCTGATCTCTACAAAACCTCATAAAAGCCAAGCTTCGGGGACAAACTGCTTGGATTTAGAGCGGCATAATGTCAGCAGTATTACCAGGGTCAACGTTCAGGGCAAGGTCACGGTCAAGGCCAAGGCTCAGGTCAACTTGAAGGCTATGACCAACGCTAAGTCGAGGTCAAGGTCAACTTGAAGGCCAAGATGAACGCTGAGGTCAAGGTCAGTATCATTGTCACGGTCAAGGCCAAGGCTCAGGTCAACTTGAAGGCTGTGACCAACGCTAAGGTCAAGGTCAAGGTCAACTTGAAGGCTATGACCAACGCTAAGGTCAAGGTCAGTATAATTGTCAAGGCCAAGATCGAGGTCTTCAGGTCAACTTGAAGGCATGACCAACGCTAAGGTCAAGGTCAAGGTCAAGGTCAACTCGAGGGCCACGACGAATGCCAAGGCGAATGTCGATATCGTTGTCAAGGTCAACTTGCAAGCTGAGACCACTACCAGGACTACTGCTAAGGTTGAGGTCAAGGTCAAGGTCACGTCTATTACATCAGCCTCACCTCTCGCCGCGCTTCGGAGACGTCGGGCCAGCTGCGAAAAAGCGAGCGGCTCGGCGACGGTTTCGTAGTAGCTCACGTACTTCCCAGGGTCCATTGGCTCGAGGAAGTACAGCGCGCCCGGCTGAGTTGACAGGGCAATCAGCACCTTGAAGCATCTGCACAGCATCCCCCGCCCCCAGCCACCACAACCACCATCCAATCGCGAACGAAGAAAAAGAGACAAAAAAAACAGATCAGAGGGTTTGCGATTGCGAGAGGGCGTGGTAGAGATAACGGTGGGAGGATGGGTATGGGGGGGGGAGGGGGGGGGGCTCGATATCATGCATGGCCGTAGTCGTATGACCCTTTTAGACCCTCACATCCCTACAATATCGGGAAGGAGCACGTCGGGTTTTCACCGACCAGGCAGGCATTGCTCATTGCACCAAGCGTATTGTAGAGACAACCAAGGGTGGATGGATGTGGGGGGGGGGTGAAGAACAAGGGCTGTGTTCGATTGGGCTGGCGTATGGTGGGACAGATGCCGGGTCGTTGTTTAAAAAGAATAGGGGCGGCAGCGCATATGGTGGGGCAGGACTACCTATATTGAGAGAAAGCAGCCGACCAACTAACCACCCAACCCACTGATCGATCAATCAACCAACTGACCAACCGACCGGACAGCCCCCCAACCCGAAGCAAAAACCGACCAATCAACATATCACATGTCGGATCGATCAGATAGATCATGATGTAGATCATCTACAGTAATTCTAACCTGCCGTTGTGATGTGTTGTGAAGGATCTGTACAGTGCAGTTCCCACCCAGGACACAAGTGCTACTGTAGATCACGCAGGCTGTACGGCTCTCACCCGGTCAGCATGATCTGTAGATGATGCAGATTAGGAATATACCTGCTCTCAAAAATCTAGATAATTTAGTGGGAATGGTCTATCTTGATATATCTGATGTGTCCGAAGCGTGCAATATATCAACCATCCCATCCAGCCAATCAACCAAACAACGTACCAACCAACCACCGAGCGAGAAAGAACCCAACAAGTCCTCAAGTGGGAATGATCTATCTGATCTATCTGATGTGTCCGAAGCGTGCAACCCATCGACCATTCAACCCAACCAATCAACCAACCAACGTACTAACCAACCATCTAGCACAAAAAGCAGTCGTCAACAAAACGACCGGCAGAAAAACAGCAGACCCGCCTCACGCCAAAACCCTACTCGTACCCTCCCTTGCCCTCTGAAGCACGTCAGGTGCGCGCCCTTCCGGGGCCCCTCCCGCCATCCGCTCACCACACCCACCAACAAACAGCCACAGAACCGTAGCAACAACCAACCGACGAAACAACCAACCTATCAGCCAGGTGAAAAATTCCCTACTGCGCCCACGCGTTGGAGGACAACATACCACTACACAGAACACACAGCGGGCAAATCATCTACTCGTACAGCTATTAATAGTCGATTCCCACTATATTATCTAGCTCATGTTGCCCGGTGGGCGCCTGCTCTATGATTGCGAGTAGCACATGCTTCCTGGGTTTGATGCGTACACTAAACGCCCTGCCCAACATATCAACGGGCCAATCAACCAGCCAACGAGCCAACCAACCGATATATTCAACCAACCAATGTACTCTACCAATCATCCAGAAAAAAAAATCCACAGACTAGCCCACCAGCAAACAACCCGACACGAAACCAGTCAACAGAAAAAAATCACCCCGACTCTCGCGCCGAAAACCCCACTGTACGTGCACACCCTCCCTTACCTCTGGAGCACATCAGGAGCGCCCTTCCTCAGCCCTCTAGCCATCCACTCGTCATACTCATCATCATCATCATCATCATCGTCGTCATCATCATCGTCGTCGTCATCATCATCATCATCACCAGCACCATCATCATCATCATCACCAACCCCCTCCTCCGCCGTGCCCCCATCTCCTTTCGGGGATACTCCACTCCCATCCCCCCCTTCCTCCTCCTCCGTATCGTCTCCGCCTCCCCCGTAAGCTACCGCCACTTTCCCAGGAATTATTTTAGCCTGCTGCCACCCCTGGGCCGGGGATGATCCTCTACCATCCCCTACTTTAGGGCGTTTCGAAGACGGGCTTGTGGAAGCCGAACTCCCCTTCACCGCTGCCGCGGCAGTGTGAGAGGAAGAGAGCTGGTTGGCTTTCGCCTGCGCAGCGGAAACCCGGGGACGTTTTCCTTTTTTTCCCTCCTTGCTTCGACCGCCTCCTCCGCCGGGTGTGGTGCCCGAAGTATTTGCCTCCGAAAATTCTGTTTTTGGTTTGACCCATCAATTTGAGGCGAGAGAAAGCGGGGGTCGGGTGGGGCACTATTACGGGGGGCCATAGTTAATAGGACCAAATATTGTTAGTAAAAATGGCTAAATGTATACCTGGTAGGTTTTTATGTACACCATAGGTCCTATTAACTATGGCCCCCCGTAATAGTGCCTGCGGCTTGACCCGGCTTTGACAAAATGGTTCTTCATTCTGTATTAACTCCTCATTACATCCGCACTCTGAGAAAATTCCCGAGAAAATTCTCGAGAATATTCTCAAGCGGTCGAGGTTGGGTTAGTATTTACCCGCAGTGTATTTACCTGCAGTGTTCACGACATGGCCCAGCTTCGACAAAGTGGTTGATTGTCCACACCAACTCCTTCATGCATATTTTTCCGAGAAATTTCCCATAAATTTCCCGGGGGGTCGGGGTCCGGGTTAGGGCTTTGAAGTCACATATGCTTCCACTATTTTTCTAAGCTGATGGGCCAAGGTCTAAACAGCCTACACAGATCAGATAGATCACTATATATCTACTGTAAATGATCTATATCACCTGCCGTTGTGAGAGGTTGTGCAGGGTCTATCTATCTGTACAGTGCAGATCCAACCCGCGAAATATACGCTACTAGATCATCCCGATTGTACGGGTCCCACCCGGCAACAAGAGCTAGATCATACAGATCATACAGATCATACAACATCAGTAATGGCTATGCCTTGAAATGAGAAATCATGAAGGGGGCATCGGTAATCTACGTTGTGATCTGTCGAGGTGCGGAACATTTCTTGAGTCATCAGCGGTCAGGGGTTCAACAGCTTCCTCCGAGGAGGGGTCTACTGTTACTTCTGCTACTGCTGCTCTTACTATTACTGCTGCTACTGCTGATGCGCTGCTGCTATTGCCACCGCTGGTACTGCTACTGTGCTACGACAACAACAAGAACAACAACAACAACAACAACGACAACAACACATTACCTGGTCCTACTACTATTACGGGGGCCATAGTAAATAGGACCAAATATTGTCGGTAAAATTCGGTAAATATATTGGTTATTGTGTGTACCGTAGGTCCTACTTACTATGGTCCTATATACCGCTACTATTTACCGCACTACAAAAAACACGACATACCGTACTGCTACCAAATAATGTATGACCACCACCACCACCACCACCACCACCACCACCACCACAGCCACCACCACCACCACCACAGCCACCACCGCCACCACCACCACCACCACCACAGCCACCACCGCCACCACCACCACCACCACCACAGCCACCACCAGAAGCAGCAGCAGCAGGCCCTATTTACTATGGTCCCCTACCGCTACTAATACCACACTACAAAAAAGACGACATAGCGTACTGCTACCAATTAATGTATGTCTCCACCGCCACCATCACCACCACCAACACCACTACAGCCACCACCGCCACCACCACCACAACCACCACCACCGCCACCACCACAACCACCACCACCGCCACCACCACCACCAGAAGCAGCAGCAGCAGCAGCAGCAGCAGCAGCAGCAGCAGAATTTTTACAAGCGAAACTCACCCCGAGAAGGAAAGGGAGGCGACAGTGCGGGCGACCCCTCTAGGCTGGAAAGGATGGCCACAGCAGAGGCATGGCATGACGGCACGTCCACCTTGATCGGACGAGGTCTAACCGATAGTGAACAGCACAACACAACACAACAGACATTGCGGAGACGGGAGAAGGGGGGGCCGGGGGGCGTACTCATTTGTTGCTTGTCTTAGTCATTTGACCATTGACCACGCATCTCTTTCGAGACGGAGCAGGGGGGGGGGGGGGAGAGATTACGCAAGATGGTAGTGAACAACGTCTCTGGAAAGATGGCCACATCAGAGGCATGGCGTACACACAATAACAACACAACAGTACAAAAAACACGCGGCTAAACGTACCACTCGAAAGCATACAGTACAGCCCCCCCCCCCCCCCTCTCACGTGTCGTCCTCGCCAGGTGTAGGAAACCTTTCCGGAGCCCCGTCCAGGATAGCCTTCAGCGTAGAAAAATACCGCATTCCCGTCACTGTTACCGCCACCTCCGACAGAGCACCCCCACCCTCACCCCCATCCCCATCCCCACCCCCACTGCTACCACCGCCACCAGCACCACCACCTCCCCCAGCGTGACGAGCTTTCTTGTCCCCTCCATCCCGCTTCTTTTTGTCCCCTCCGCGCGGAGACCCTGCGGCGGCTAGGATGAGCTCTACCGCCGAGCGAAGGTTATTGACGATGGCCACTCGGTCGTGGGTCCTGCGAATACGTGTGCACGTACCGGACAGATGGGGTCATCTACAGATACATCTACAGATAGATCCTTGCCTGCCGCTGGACATATGATAGGTAGCGCAGGATTTGTACCCGTACCGGTAGCAGGTAGTACAGATCCTACGCAGTAAATGTGCTAGATCATGCAGACTTGTGCGGCTCCCACCCGGCCGCATGAGCTAGATCATACAGATCATACTGATCAGATCACACAGATCATGAAAGACCAGGGATGTATCTGCTCTGAAATACCTAGATCATCGGAGTAGGAATGACCTGTAGAGGATCTGTCTAATCTGTCTGCTCTATCTGATATGTCCGATCTATCTCATATATCTTATCTGCCCGATCCATATGACCTAACTTATCTGTCCGATATGTATGATCTATCTGATTTGCCCGATATGTCTGATATATCTGATCTATCTGAACTGTCCCATGAAATGTGGGTGTAGGGGTGGCTCGCGACTTATTCCACGTTCACACCCTGTACACGAAACGAATAGGACAATTTTTGAATCCCTGAACCTAAGCCAATCACACCTGAGCAACTAATGCTTCGGGGTTTGAGCCAATCAGGCCTAATCAACCAATGTTCGAGGATGTAAGCTAATCAGACCTAATCCAGCATTTTAAAGGCTAAGCCAATCGGATCTAACCAACCGCTTTTTGAGGGTAAGCCAAATAAACAGGCCCAATCAACCCACGTTCAAACGACAAGCCAACCGGACCTTACCAACCAACACTTTGACGCCATGCCAATGACACACAATCAACCGACGTTGAGGGCCGGTCCTCTCAGCCTCGTACACAGGATGTCAAACCATCGCATCGAAAAAGCGGTAACCTCTACTCGGGGTTGGAGGGGTCGGTGGTACTGGCGGTATTGGTGTTTGTGGTGGTGATGGTGGTGTTGGCGGTGTTGGTGTTGGTGGTTTGGCGGTGGTGGTGGTGTTGGTGGTGTTGGTGTTGGTGGTTTGGCGGTGGTGGTGGTTGTGGTGGTGGTGGTGGTAACGATCTATTTTGTTTTAGTTTCTGTTGCTGCTGTAGCGTTTGGCTGTGCTGTCGTCTCCTTTGGTGACTAAAGGGCGAAGCGATGGCGACCGAAAGGGAAGACATCAGCAACAGCCACCGCGTGACTGGGTGATGACGATGATACAAATCGGTGCCCGAGGTTACAGTGCAGCCGGTCGTACAGAACACGGGCGCGACACCGCCCCACCCCTACCGCTGGGCGATGACGCTGCTCCTACATAAACGGTCGATCACAGCGCAGTTACCACCCATTGTTATGGTCGCCATCAAAGGGGGCGACACCTTTAGGGATACACGTACCCCTTATAGAAAGGAGCAACAAAAAATATGAGTGTGATATCACCAAGCAGTACCAATGCGAGTATCCCCCAAGCTACGCGCGCGTTCCACGGCTCCTTCCGCTTCGCTTCGGACGCATCTCCTACCCCAGCAGCCCGGACTATTTGAAACGAAAGAAAAAAATGAAAGAAAAAAACGAAAACCAAACACGAAAAACAAAAAACGAAAAACGAAAGATGAAAAATGAAAAAAAAACAAAAAACAAACACGAAAAACGAGAACACAAAAACAAAAAAAAACAAGAAAAAAACGAGACAACCGAAAACGATAAAAACAAGATCAGAAAGATGATCAGAAAATAAAACATGACGCATTGAACTCACACGTGTGGGTTCAAATCCCGGACGTTGAGCAGATGAAACCGCCAATCCCCCCTCCCACACCACGCCTCGCCAGGTCTGTAAACCCTCGTGCGAAACGCCCCCGCTGCAGAGTAGGGGCAGGTGTGCAGACAAGCCGCCACAGCCTCAGCGGGAGTCTGCCATGGCGTTGGCGAAGACAAGGTGGCGGATGGGGAGGGGGGGGGAGGGGGGAGGGGGGGGGCGTACTCATATGTTGCTTGTCTTAGACATTTGACCATTGGCCACGCATCCCTTTCGAGACGGAGCACCGTCCCTACTCCTGATAGAGACACCTCCAACAGTTGGACGCTCAGTATGTGTGCTTCCGCCAGAATCTATTACGGGGGACCATAGTTAATAGGACCAAATATTGTTAGTAAAAATGGTTAAATATATAGGTTTTTATGTATACGATAGGTCCTATTAACTATGGTCCCCCGTAATAGAAGAGCTTTGATAAAGTTATCTCCTTCCTTTAGGGAAAGCAGCACACACACACACATAACTTGGCAAGAGGATTTTATGGGACAACAGAAACGATATCAAAGGCTTTGTGTTGCAGGGCAGCCCCCTGCAAAACAACCAGGGAGCCGCATCGCACGCCTCACACCCCTCATATCTGAGTTATTTATGCCATGCAATTGGAGGAGGCAAACGGACACAACAACAACAACTACAACAACAACAACAACAACAACAACAACAACAACAACAACAACAACAACAACAACAACAACAACAACAACAACTATTACGGGGGATCATAGAAAATAGGACCAAAATATTTCTTGTAAAAAAATCGAAATATATAGGTTTTTGTGGGTACCGTAGGTCCTATTTAATATGGTCCCCCGTAATACTACCACCACCCGTACTACGTCAACAGTGATCATGTATACACAAAAACCTATATCATCCAGTACTTTGCTACTATTACGGGGGACCATAGTTAATAGGGCCTATGGCACACACAAAAACCTACCTGGTATATATTTACCTTTTTTTACTAACAATATTTGGCCCTATTTAATGTGGTCCCCCGCAATAATAAGCATGATGATGATAATGATGAATGTTCTCGCATTACCTCACTTCCCTGCAATACTGCCTGGAGTGCTCACAAAACAGGCTGCAACAAAATGTATCTCGATCGGAGAAAACAAATGAGTACGAAAAAGTGCGCACGGCAGTATGAAAAAGTGCGCACGGCAGTATCCTATGTACCAGTCCGTGAGGGAAACGGTGCTAACGAGCTGTGGTATACCATCCCGTATGTCATTTGCAACCAAAAAACGCCAGGAACCTATCCATGGTATCATGCGTACACTCGAAAGCATATTGGGTCCTGATTGCTACTGTAGTTCCACTAACTACCCATCAACCCCAGATGTAACCGTAACTCCTGGAACCACACCAACACAAATCATAACCCACCAAAGGACCCATCAACTTTTTCCTGGAACCACACCGACACAAATCACAACCCATCAAAGGCCCATTAACATGATTTTCCTGGAACCACACCAACGCAAATCACAACCCACCGAAGGCCCCATCAGCTTTTTTCCCTGGAACCACACCGACACAAGTCACGACCCATCAAAGGCCCGTTAACCTTTTTTTCCTAGAACCACACCAACAAAATTCACAACCCACCACGGGTCCCGTGGACAACTTTTTCGCCGCCGTTGCCATCTCCCATCGGTACTCGAGCCTCATGCGCAGGAGTTTCACTGTCTGCTCGATCGCGGTGTGAGGGGGGGCGGGAGGGGGTGCTCATCTCATGCATGCCCGTAGTCGGGCGGGAGGGGACACGTGTGATTCGTCGGTAATGCCCGGGGCTTGAGTTGATACTACTGTAGTAGTAGCAGTGGCAGTATCGGGAGCAGTAATCGTAGCAGTAGTCGTAACGTATGTATCACCAATAGTGGTTCACAGAACGTAGCAACAGCAACACCTAGAATGTGATAAAAACAACATCCAAAAACTGCGCTAGACAACGCTGCCCCTTGCCCCGACCCCCAACTCCCCTCCCGAAGCAACAACTAATTCTGAGTTGGATGGAGAAGTGTGCCAACTAACTGAGTGAGGACGTAAGCCAACTAACTGACTGTAGTCTGCACTACCAAAGGACAAATCGCGCCAGTCAGATACGCAAAACACGCAGAGCGCAACTAACTGGAATATCTAGCCAACTACCGACAGGTCGGCGACTTTTTAGAGGCAGCCAACCCACACCCCTACAAACTGCCGCACGCGACTACGTAACTACTAAATACCAAGCCAGCTAGTAACAACAATTACTACGCGTTGTGGGCGATTGTTTTTCAGTCGGCCAGCTCACAGCCCTAATCTTTGACGCCCAGCCAACTAAAGCCAACTAAAAAGAAAGTCGGCGACTTATAATCGGCCAACTCGCCGGCGTATGGTGCCATAGAAACTGACCTTTCTGTCAGTCTCCGATAGCATGGCTTTGGGGTCCTTGTTGTTAATGGGGTTGACGCCCCCCCCCAGTATAAGCTGCTGGAGGTCTTTGTCGTCCCGTCCAACCTCCCTCAAAGCGTGGAGCGACAAAGCGGTCCTCGCCATCTCCGCCCATGCAAAGGGCTGTGTGAGGGGGCGGTGACAGCAGGCAGAAACATAGGGTATGGATAAGGGTGAGGGTGTGGGTATGGGTACGGGTAAGGGTAAATGTAGAGGCATGGGTAAGGGTATGGGTAAGGGTAAGGGTAAGGGTAAGAGTACGGGTAAGGGTAGGGGTAAGGGTATGGGTATGAGCATGGGTATGGGTAAGAGCATGGGCATAGGTACGGGTATAGGTATGGATAATGACAAGGGTACGTGTAAAAGTACGGGAACAGCGTTGGTATAGTAAGAGTAAGCGTAAGGGTAAAGGTATGGGTATAGGTATAGGTACGGGTAAAGGGTATGGGAAAGGGTAAAGTGCCGGAACGGCGATGGCGCAGTAAGGGTAAGGGCACGGGTATGGGTAACGGTAACGATAACGGTATGAGCACAGGGTAAGGGTAAGGGTGAGGGTAAAGGCGAGCAGACCGACACACCGGAAACGAATAAAAACACCAGCACCCAACAAGAACGGGAACAAACCAAGCTCAAATCAACAAAAGGTCATACCAGGTGCACAACAACCCAAACTAGAATTAAATCACAACCCAAGACGCCAAAAACCCAAAAACTCCCTCCATGAGCGGGGGGTCGGTACAGAGGGGATCGACCAGTCCAAACTCCGTGTCATCCCGACGACTCGAACGGCCCCAGGTTTCAAAAATCAAAGCTCAACGAACGGAAAAGCAAACCTCCAATACCAAAAAACGTAACTTGGTCCAAATCAAACTCACTCAAAAACCAGACCGAAAAAATCCCGACCCCCGAAGTCAATAAAGAAATCAACCTCAACCTCAACTTCTAACTCTCAAAAATACATATTGCAACAAGAAAATCTCACCCCATGGAGCGCCCCAATGATGAGGGGATCCGCCGCTTCCACCCCCGTCATCCCCAAGATTCTGACGGCCGAAGGCGCAGCCAAGCCGGCAAGAGAAGACGCCACGCTCGACAGAAGGGCCACCGCTTCTCTCCTGGTCATCACCCCCTCGCCACCTCCGTCTTCTTGGTCCCTGTCGGTACTAAAAAAGCCGACGGAAATATGAAGAAAAAAAAAAAGAAACCAACGGATATAAAACATTGAAAAAAAAACGGTGAGATAAGAAAAAAAAATCTTGAAACTCATCTTTGCAAGCTTGGTGTGATATTGTTGTTAATATTAATAGTGATATGCGTGCCAGGTACGAATAAAGCTAAAACGCGATGTTATTACAGCGAATCTACAACTTCTTACAAGCTATGTTCGTGTAATGTATTACAACTCTGCTGAAAAATATGACCAGTGATATACCAGGTACAACATCGATATCGGGTGGAGTACTACCCTTATATACATTGTTCCAACAATATACCACTCAGTGGTCATTTCTTCACTAATATTCGACACAAACGGCATTATTACCCGAACATACAGCAGTAGTAGTACCAATAATATTTCTGGCATGTAGACCACTCGATAATATCATAATATGGATAAGGTCGATAGGTACCATACAGTGAGTAGTTGCTTCCAAGCCATCCTCACGTGTTCGAGAGGTTGGCGGGACTATCGTCCACGGAGTTGAGGGCTTGTGCTAGGCGTTTTAGTGAGGGGGGACGGCGGGGAGTTAACCCCGCGTCCGCCAACGGCTCTCGGAAGCAGAAAATGAAGTCCCAAAGCTGGAGAAGGTCGGCCACCTGTCGGAAAAAAAGGCCGGATAAAAAAACGGTTGAAACAACACGGTTGACAAGAAAACGGGAAAAAAGATGGTTGAAATAAAATGGTTGAAAAAAACGATTGAAAACAAATGAAGGGGTGAGACAAATCGCTTGAGGAAAAAAAATATGTTGAAACAAATGGTTGAAACAAAAGGTTGAAATCGCTCCCCACGGTTGAAAAAGGCGGTTGGAAAACAAAAAAAAGCCACAGTCAAAACCGTGAAAAAATAGACCCGTTTGGCAGTTTCGTTTCCACCAGTTTCGAACACGTATCAGAATCAATCACGATGCTTGATGGCCACTAACTAGGCTATCGACCTAATCTTTTTAGATGGTCTCCTCCGATTCAGCTACCAGTGTCATGATCCCTTACTAGGGCTGTTAGTAGGCCAAACTTCACGACCGGTTGTTTGCTGTGTGTGGCGAAGTAAGCCACCTGACCTAAAAGGGCGTTGAAATCACACGGGGACGGGCGCTCGTATTTCAGCGCTCTTTTTCTCGTAACGGCAGTCAGGGTGATAAAAAAAAGTCCACTACTGTATTACATTCTCAGAAAGGCTCTCGACCAGATCTTATTCCCGAAAACACCTTTTGTTCGGTTGTTGTTCGGTTGTCGTTCGGTGGAGCCAACATTCCCTTACTTCCGAAAAAATCGAAGTCTCTGAAATACGATTGCACCCCGCTCTGTGCGCACTCAACGCTCTTCACAAATGCTATACCTGGCTGTTTTAAATGGGCTTTGCTATCGATCAAAAGCACAATCCGAGGCAGGCACGCGCCAGTCGAACGCAGAGACGTAGACCTCCTCCGCGAGTTACCTCGCGCAACCTACAGTGCAGCGCCTAAAACACCTAGCCAACTGAAAACTACTCAGCCACTTAAGAGTCAACCAACTCACGCCCCTAACGTTTAAACGCAGACGAAGTAAATACAGGTAGCAGTACTGGATATTCGTGCAGTGCGTCGCAGTAATACTATTAGAAGATAGATCGGAAAAAGAAGTGGTAAAAACAGATAGACTACTCTTGCTAGCGGCCGCCGCCGCTGTCGGCGCTTCCCGACAACTTCCCCGGAAAATTACAAGAAAATTACCGACAAATTACGCCGAAAATTCGCATTGTCCTGTAAACAATGTTCACGGAATTTCCTCGGATTTTTCCCGAATTTTCCCCCCAGCAATTTCCACGCGCTTCACGTCATTCTGACAGTCCCCTTACCTGCTCCTGAGACAGCCCGAGCTCGCTCAGAACGACCTCCCCCTCCGGCACCATGGGGCGTGGCTCGTTCTCGTCGACTCCATCCGATCTTTTACCCGAATCCCTGGCCGATTGTTGTTTCACCGAACTCGAGGCCGAATTTTTGGCGGATTTTTTGGCGGGGTCTTTGGCGGGGTCTTTGGCGGAGTCGCTCGCGTTCCTTCTGACGTTGTCGATCGCCGCCTGAATCCGCCGGTGGTCCTGATTTTCCGCATTTTTTTGCTGCAAACAGACGGCCAAGTGTCCGAGAAACCGCCCCCGAGGACGGAAGGTGTTAGATCAGTTCCGATCAGTTCCGATCAGCCCCGGCTGCATGCTGCCATAGAGGGGCGAACCTTCACAAAAAAAAAAACGGCGCGCTCCTCACTTGATTGATGAAGCTCTCCAAATGTATCGTACAGAAGAAAAACGGCCACTTAGACCGCAGTCCCGTTTTGGGGAGAAATTTCTTAGAACTTGAGTAGTTTGCCCCCAAAAACGGGGCTGCGGTATTGAGAAAGGGTTGACTTAACCCGATGGTCGTACAACATTAAATATATATATATATGTTAACCCTTTTAGAACCGCAGTCCCGATTTGGGGACAAACTACTTGAAATTTGAATGGATTGTCCCCATAATGAAACTGCAGTTCTAAAAGGGTTAAAACGATCGATATTGGGTGTGCTGTACGTAGTTAATATAATAGTTACGTCCTCGGTTGAGAAGCCCCTTCGGGTGCGGTACACGTTTAATTTTGTTGGGGGTTTTTTCAATCAATCCTTCTTCCCTTTCACTGTTATCCTCGCCCTTCTTTTCTCTGTCCCCTTCATGTTTGCTTCTTCCCATCCAATGTGATATTCGTCCTGTCTTTTTTTTTCTCTCTCACTCCCTCCCATGGCAGTCGTAACTCAGATCAACCATTGGGTCACACAGTAGAGCCCCCCCCCCCCCCCACTACGGTTTGTCGCGAGAAACACTTCAGGCCCTTTCTTCCCTCCTCGACTCGCGTCTTATGCCGCCTCTACCCGACTCGCCACGTACGCCCTCTCACCAGTTTTAGTGGGATTCCTTCTTTTTTTTCGGAAAATAAATAAATTATCACCACGGTGAGATTTGAACCCACCGAAAACTAACTCTATACGTATACATACAGCTTTTGAGGGTGCACCACTATTACGGGGGACCATAGTTAATGGAACCTATGGTATACATAAAAACCTATATATTTCGCCATTTTTACTAACAAAATTTGGTGCTATTAACTATGGTCCCCCGTAATAGATCACCGGGGCGACCTGTATCGAAAAATGTTGGTGAAAACAATCGATACTGGGGGGTTCCTGCGTTGTGTGAAAAAGCCCCGTCAGGCAGAAATATTGCCTCACAATAAGGCAAAAAAAATGTTACCACCTATCGTAGAACGCGTCGTTTCATAATGGAAACCTTTTACACCTCGGACAAAGCAGATAGACTATGGTCTAGATCACCTATTAATGGTTTCTCAGTTAAAAAAAAAGCTTCATCAGGCAGAAATATTGCCTTATAAGGCAAAATAAAGTATTGCCCCTATAAATGCAACCCCTCTCGAGGCAAGGGTCTCGGACAATAAGGGTATAAGGGTGGGGGACAGAGTGCAAGCTGTAAACACGGCAGCAAACAAACCCTTTCGAGACCAAAACGGGAACGTGAAAAAAAGCAAAAGGTTGAAACACGACAATCACAACATCTGGAACAAAAAAACGGAAACGGAAACGGAAACGGAAACCAGGAGCAAAACGAAAACGATTCAACATCATGAGAAGAAACGAAAATTGAAAACGAAAGAAAGGAAGAAAGGTTACAGAGCAATTTGAGCAGGACGAAGGCAACTATTGAGATAGAGTCGAGAGCAATAACAGCAACACCGCTGAACACCCACACCAACGACACAGACACCAACACGCTGATAGAAACCAGCTCGTGCGACGATCGACGCTCGATCTCAAAATAGACTCAGCGCACGGCCAACCCGCTCGGTGTCCGGCAATGCCAATGAATATAGATGACGGCCTCGAATGAATCAGGTGGATCCATGGTCAAGGGGGCGAAAGCTTGCCGGCGGCGTCCTGCGGTATCCTCCCAAACCCGAAAAAAAAAACTATTTTTTGCCATTCGAGACGGATGGAGAAGTTTTGTCTTCTGTTTTGTGCAAATCAGCGGCTAAATGTGTTTTCATCATACGCCTGGTCAGCTCCCGCCACATGACACCGGCCATGGCGTGAAGGCGGTGACCCTAGGGTGGGTCGGAGCCCCTAACGAGCGCACTCTGTTCAAAATTCATTACGCAGTCATTGGTTTCTTCGATCGATGTCTGTCAAGGACTCGGAATCTCGCCGCTTCGAACCAAACATCCGCCTGAGTTTTTCTCAAGCCGACCTTGGCCCAACATCGGCCCCAGTTTTGCTTTTTTCGGGTTTTTCCGAAAGTTTGGAACCTTTTTTTTTTCTAAACGTGCCCATAGCAAGCGTGTACTAAAAATATTTGGCGGGTATCTCTGAAGTTCAAAATTTTTAGTGATACTTCGCTTTCCCATTGGCATAGGTCTAAACAAAGAAACAAATATATAAACAAATAAATAAACAGGCAAATAAACAAATAAATACCATAAAAAAAACAACAGTGACACCAACCAACGCCATCACCACCACCAATAACACCAACGAAAAAAAGCACACACGCAAACACACACAAGAACGCACAAAAACGCACGCCTCACCTCTTCTGTGTGGCACTCCAAACCTTCGCAGGCGTCGTCCCTCAAGATAGCCGACAGACCTTCCGCCTCCGCACGGGTCTGCAGCGTGGCCTTGGCGAACGTCCTCCGCTTAGAAACCTCCCCGTCGAACATGCGTCGAAGGGCCCGGGAAAGCCGTTCCTTCTCCCTTGCTTGCTCGCGAAGCACCTTCCGGGCGGACGAGGAGTATAGGCCAGGACAGAAGTGGTAGGGGAAGGAGCCGGGTTTACAAATTGGAAACAAAAGGCCTACTGCTTCGACAAAGTGGTTGATATGCAGTTGACTCTGAACCCTAACCCAGACCGTAGCCTGAATAGGCGAAGAGCATACTGGTACTTCCCTAGTATACTGGCAGCATACTCAGTACCCAGTATACCGGTACTGCGCTAGAGCAGTATACTGCCAGTATACCCAGTACTCAGTATACTGCCATTATACCCAATACTCAGGATACTGGTGCTAGCCCAGTATACTGGCAATATACCCACTACCCAGTATACTGGTACTGCTTCAGTATACTGGCAGTATACCCAGTACGCAGTACACTGTTACGACCTACCAGGTAATCTACTGTACTCGGAGGGTGAGGAGAGCTTACCAGGTACTCTCCAAGGATCTTCCAAATGGACGAGCAAGGACAACCTTTCGTCGCGATTCTTGTTGTTATTTTCATTCTTGTTGCTGTGTTCACATTAACCTGCCTTTCCTCACCGCCAAAAAATATATATCTACGCCACGGGCACAAGAACAGGCAGACCTCCAAATAAACCGTACTGGAGTGGAGGAAAACACTTGAAAACAGGACAAAAAAAAAAAAAGTACATTACCTTGACCCCTTCGAATAGCGACCAAAACAATGGTTGGTAACTTTAGAGTTATCAACCATTTAAGGGTGAGGGCCCGGAGGTACGGGCAGCAAGTAGGACCATGCTGCTGCCTGCGCCCGTGCCGGACGACTCCTTGCATTCAACCATTGTCACTCGGACACACCAACCATTGTACATGTCATCCCCCATCACGCAGTAGCAGTGTGGCTGTCGCTGTAACCCGTCTTTCGCTCTTTTTATCGCCCATTTTCCTCTCCGAAAAAATCGCTTCTCATCGTCCATTTTCCTCTCCGAAGTTTCTCAGGAGGGACGTAAGAGACGGATGAGGCATATTAGGAAAATGGCAAAAGCAAAAAAAAAACGGATACCAGTACGTATCGCACGTCTTTTGAGCTATCTGTAAGTACACCGTAGATATATTTGATAATCTTATCGCGTCGTGCTGCCGGAAAAAAAAACAACAACTACGAGGTACTGACATAAAAATACCCAGATACGGAAATTTGGCAAATAGGAAAAACGGGGAACCGGGCTTTCAGGAGCCGCGTTTACTGCGACTTGGGCCAGCTTCCACAAGGTGGTTGGAAAACAGTTGACTTTGAGCCCTAACCCACCCTAGCCCTAGCCCGCGAGAGGCGCTCCTTCTCCCTAGCTTGCTCTCGAAGGACCTTCAAAACGGACCAGAAGATACAAGAAGGCAGTACGTACAGTAGTGGCGAAGCGGGCCGTGGTCAGGGTTGGCAAGAGTCCCAAGCTTAATCCCAACCAAGCTGTCGAACTCCGTCCAAGAAGTGACCAGCGAGCCGCATAGCCTACCAGGTGTATGACTTGGTCAAGAATCGACATAAATGGTCGACATGTACATATATTGACTCTTAGCCCTCCCTTCAATATTAGCGTTGTAGCCCTACCTACTCCCTTTGTACAGACATCCAAGAAAAAAATCGGAAATTTCTGACAAACATATCGGGGTTTTCTCGGAGCGGTCTCTGAACTTCCGTTAGCGTTTTTCGTAATATTCTCCGAAAAATCTCAGGCATCGACATTTCCTTGGAAATTTCGAAAAATCTCACTCGTCCGTCAATTCTAGGATTTATCTCCCTACATTACCACCCATCAACAATTTACATAATCATCAGTCATCAATCATCAACCATCAATCATCGAACACGATACAATCCATCAGTCATCAATCATCAACCATCAATCATCAAGTCATCCAACCGCACCTTGTCCTCGAGCTTTTTGTAAACCCTCTCGATCTTCTTCTCCTCCAGCTCTGCCTTTTTAGCCACCGCTTCGAGGACCTTGGCCTCCTTTTTCCGTTCCCGTTCCTCCTCGATCATCCTCTGACGCCGCTCTTTCGCAGCCACCTTCATCTCCCGCTCCACCTGTAAAAAATACCGTTTTGAAAACCGTCTTTTTAGGCAAATCGAAGTATTTTATCATCAATACTCTGAACCCATCAAATATTTGCCCTTGTGACGCGGCTCCTTTGCAGCCACCCCTCATCTCCCGCTCCACCTGTAAAAAAAAACGTTTCGAAACCGTCATGAACATACTTACGTTTATTTTTATTTTTTTTATTACTTCACTATAAGCGCCTGCCTCACGCTCCGCGAGTCTACCAGGATTTTTTGTCGCCTCTACGTACGATCTTTTTGCTTTCTTCGCGTTCTTTGGTTTATTTTCGTGCTTGTTCATCGTGCCATACTTTTTTCCCCGAAAAAGAAAAAAAAAAAACTCAAAAAAAGGAAAAGGCGATTTTGTTTCTTTTCAGCAGTTTTGGCAGGCTCTCTTTCCCTTTTTTCCACCGGCTCGTTGAATTTTTTTTCTGCACTTTCAGTTATTTTTTCCTTTTTTCTTCTTTCGTTTCGGGTGCGTGCGTGTACTCGGAGCACGGCACCGCGGGCGAGCCCGGCGCCGTCGCGGGTGTCAGCAGGTGCTGGCGGGTGGAGGGGGGGGGGGGGGTTGTAAGGAGCGCGGTTGTCGTTATCGTGGCTAGGCGTCGTGTGTGCCTCGAGACACGAGGGAAGCAAGAACGGGCTCCGTCTGGCCTCCATCTGAAAAATGATATTGAGTGTGAACGAGTCCGTAAGGTTCGTTTAGGATTGCAAGCTAAGATCCAAGCGGTCCATTTTTTTGCATACCAAGCTGGAGTTCACCGAGAGACGTACGCAGTCTGAGCACCAACATTGTCGAGCTGGTGGGCGAGGGTCACCGTGAGGACCGGGCTTCACGCGGGGCGGGCGACGGGGCTCACTGTGACAGAGAGGGAGGAAAACTTTACCCGGACCGCATCGGTAGCGAGGCGGTCGCGAGAGGGGCGGGAGGCGTACGAGGCTTAGAGAGAAGCTCTGCTGTTCGATTTTTTTCTTTCCTGACTGGTATGGTGCAAGGTGTTCCAATCCCGCATAAAATTACTACTTAGACCTATGCCAATGGAAACGCGAAGTTCAAAAGTTTTTTTTCAAATATATGGCTTTCAAAAAACAGCTGAAAAAAATCTCGTACCGCCGCTGTGGGGAAAAAAGAGAAAAATGTTTGATTTTTTCTTTTTTTTTCCCCAACGGCTGCAGGCGGCGCAATTTGTGTTTTTCTGGTCGCAAATTGTCAACACGGTGATCGAAACCAGCTCGTGCGACGATCGACCCTCGATCTCGACATAGACTCAGCCCACGGCCAACCCGCTCGGTATCTGGCAAGGCCAACGAATATAGATGACGGCCTCGAAGATATCAGGCGGATCCATGGTCTAGGGGGCGAGAGCTTGCCGGCGGCGTCGTACGGTATCCTCCCAAACCTGAAAAAAAGACTATTTTTTGCCATTCGAGACGGATGGAGAAGTTTTGTCTTCTGTTTTGTGCAAACCAGCGGCCAAATGTTTTTTTATCACACGCCTGGTCAGCTCCCGCCACATGATACCGGCCATGGTGTGAAGACGATGACCCTAGGGTGGGTCGGAGCCCCTAACGAGCGCGCTCCGTTCAGAATTCGTGACGCAATCGTTGGTTTTGTTGATCGATGTCTGTCGAGGACTCGGAATCTCGCCGCTTCGAACCAAAGATCGGCCTGAGTTTTTCTCAAGCCGATATTGGCCCAACATCGGCCCCAGATTTGCTTTTTTCGGGCTTTTCCAAAAGTTGGGAACTTTTTTTTTTTTAGGTGGCCCATAGGAAGCGTGTTCTGATTTTGTTTGGCGGGTATCTTTGAAATTCAAACTTTTTATTGCAACTTCGCTGTACCATTGGCACAGGTCTTAAGAGGGGACGGGGATTTTTTTTTTATTTCCGAAATTTTCGGTTTCATTTTCATTGTTTTTGCGGTGCTGCTGCTATGCCGTGCTGTGCTTTCTCTCTCGTACATACCAGGTACCAGGTACATACAGCATATCAAAAGAATAAAATAAGTACCCTACATGGGGTATGTACGTACGTTCGGCATGTGATCGAGCGTAGCGGGCGGAACCGCCCGCGACGCGAAGCGATATATGGCGTCCGAGCTGTTTTCTCCTGAAGCATGGCGGCGGGACTCTTGGTATTGTCAAGTAGCCAGTGTGCAACTACAACAATCATAAAAAAAAAAAAAACACTATCGTATCAATATCGACCTTTTGTCTGCTTCGCATAATTTGATGCACTTTTCCTTCCGGAGCGAGCGTAGCGGGCGGCGTAGGCCGCCCGCGGAGCGAAGCGCCTTGTATACCATACCAAAATAATCAGCTGTAGCTAGAGTATCGACCGATTCTCTGGAGGTTTTGACCAGGATTTACTGTGCGATGGCACAACTCGCGGTACGATAGGCGGCACTTTTTCGCCCAAACTATTCCTGGCGGATGGGGCCTTCACCCTTTCATTGACAAAAAAAAATGCAGTCCCGTTTTGGGGACAAACCAGGTCGAATTCCTAGTAGCTTGTCTCCAAAACGGGGCAGCAGTCCTAAAAGGGCCACCTTAAGAGACACTCAATATCGCTGGAAATGAAATTTACTTGTCGCACTATTTTTCGATACAGCAGTACATACATGCCCACAATTAGACGCCGATCAACGAGGGAAGGTTAGGCCCGAAGTCTTCTCGCGATAGAAATAGAAGGCAAGAACCGAAGTGGGGAGGAGGGAGCAGAACCGCCTGCTATCTATAGGTGACCCCGGATCTGAGTTACGACCATTTCGGAGGGCCCTGGTAATCAGGACCCATCATACACTCAAAAACCTACATACTACAGTATTTTTACTGAGAAAATTTGGTCCTGATTAATGTGTTCCCCCGTAACACGAAGGAGATAGAGAAGATGCGCGAATATAAGAAAAGGGATGAAAAACACACACACGCACACACACGCACACACACGCACACACACGCACGTGTTCATCAGGCTGCAGTTTAATTTATCCCTTAAGGTCGTGTGCTCCCTCAACCCTTTTAGGACCGACCGCAGTCCCGTTTTGGGGACAAACTACTCAGAATTTGACGGGTTTGTCCCCTATACGGGACTGCAGTCTTACCAATGAAAAGGGTTAGGGTCGGGTGGATTATCAAGGGTGTAGTGCTCGTCAAAAAAAGGAGCTCCAGAAAATACAAAGGGCATTCCGATCTTATAGCATGCATGACACACATCTTAACACTACTGTAATATTATACCTGGTACCCTACTATTAATAGTCTATGATTGCTAACTAGGACGTCGACCGATTCTTTGAAGGGTTTTACCCTGGTACCTATTACGGGGGACCATAGTTAATAGGACCAAATATTGTTAGTTAAAATGGTTAAATATACAGGTTTTTATGTATGCCATAGATCCCATTAACTATGGTCCCCCGTAGTAGGAGACAACCTGGAATAGCGCGCCTCGTGCGAAAGCGATGCAGAACACGGCAAGCAACAGAGCCTACGCTATGCCAGGTGGGTTTTGGCATATTGATCTGTTACTACTACTTCCAAGTTATGGCCCCTCCTCCATTGGGACGGATGGGCCGCGGGCCTAACCTCTACTACAGAGTAAAGCTGTGCCTAGAAACTCGTGCAGCGGGCTATTGTGTAACTGTCGTCAACTTGTGTGCGCTGCCGGATCACGGTCGGTCGGTGGCTTGAGCCATCTCCAAGGGTATATAATAACGAGTTGACCAACCAGCAGCCAGCATGTCTCTCTCACCACAGCGTAGCTCGAGGTCCACACCCCGGCGAGCTCCGCGGTGAGGGGATCCGACCTCCTTTCGAGCTCCGACAGCTGCTCGATCATTGTCCTGCCATCCAGCACGTTCCTCCTGCAGAAACGAACATGGGAAACAAACAAATAGGGGGGGAAATATATATAAATACATACCAGGTATATATATATATATATATTATAGGGAGGGAAACATGAAAATGAAAATGAAAGCTACACTGAAAAGAATGCAACAAGGAAGAAATAAAATGACACTGGAAAAGAACACAAAAATAAAACAAACATGAAAAAACGAGAGCGGAAAGAAAACGAAGAGATCAAAATGAGCTACACGTACGTACAACATCAACAACAAAAATAAAACAGCTAGAAATGGAAAAGAACACGTATTATTACCAGACACAAGTTGAGATGAAAGAACGCAAACGATTACCAAAAAATGAAAACCAACCGTTCATTCAACTGATGTCACTCAAAGAAAATGCTGCACGTCTCGGACAGACAGATCATCTACAGATCGTGTACAGATCATACAGTTCATTATCTATATATCTATCTATCATATATCTATCTATCTGTCTACAATAGATCATCTGTTAGTGTTAGTAGTTTCTCACCTACCGTTGTGAGGGGTTGTGCAGGATCTATCTATCTGTACAGTACAGATTCAACCCAGGAAACACGCGCTTAAAATATCATGCAGAACATCCGGCTCCCACCCAGCAACATGAGCTAGATCGTACAGATCATACAAGATCGGGGATCGATCTGCCAAACTTTGAGTCTTCCGACGCCAGACCTTTCCTTTGTTACCTCGGCAAATAAAAACAATTGCGTTTCGTTTCACGCGGGCGGTTTTCGGCCTTTCTGCTGTGTCTGTAGTCCGATTGAAAAAGTCTTCGAAAACACTCTCCACCGCGTTCGACCGCCTCCACCCCCCCCTACGGTGCTCTGTCTCGAAAGGGATACGTGGTCAATGGCCAAATGACTAACGAAAGCAACAAATGAGAACGCCCCACGCCCCCCCCCCCCCCCCCCCCCCTCCGCCTGCTCCCCATGGGCATACGACAACGGCCACGCACGACATGAGTACGCCCCCCCGCCCCCTGCCCCCCACCCCCTCCCTATGGTCTATGGCCATGACATACGACTACGACCATGTGTGTGTTCCTCACATTATACCAACCAATATTTCTACTGGTCGACATCCAGCACAACCAGAGTGCGTGCCGGTTTTTCAGTCCTAGAGAGATACAAGGTCTGTTCACAAAACCACGACGTAGAGATACTACGTTGTTATGCAGTCAGCAGAGTAGTGGATGTGCAATGCCATGCCATGGCATCGTATTGGATGCGACAGGCACGACATACACATTCTACGAAAGAGAAAAAAA
This sequence comes from Nereocystis luetkeana, assembly GCA_031213475.1. Taxonomy (NCBI): domain Eukaryota; class Phaeophyceae; order Laminariales; family Laminariaceae; genus Nereocystis; species Nereocystis luetkeana. The sequence continues at coordinate 8,897,700 of JARUPZ010000025.1, read as the reverse complement.
GGCGGGAAGAAACAAATAAAAACAAATCGAAAGAAAACAATAAAAAAAACTAAAATTAAAAAAAAAAAAAAAAAGAGTCGCACGCACCTCCTCGAAGAAAATGTGGCAGACAATACAAAACAAGCAAAAGGAAAAACACCACCAAATATGAACAGAGTAAGACTACAGTCAGAACGAAAGGAAAGAACATGAAAAAGCCGAAGCACTCTAAAAAAGCACTGTTAATACGAAAAAAAACACCCTCCAGGCAGCCGCAGCAGTTAGCGGTACGAGTGGCATATATAGGCAGGTTCTAACCACTGCTGTATTCGGTCTGGAACCTTGCTACCCTGTCAGCCGTCTCAGTCCTGCTTTCGTCAACCATGCCGTGCGTGACAGTGAAAACCCCTCGCCGCGCAAGGTATACCCATTGCTGTCTCTGGAGGTGGCCACACCAGCAAACATTTCGACGAGCTCGACGCTGCCATCCACATGCTCGCAAGAGAGTCCGTCCGCCTCACAAGAATTTCCTTTCTGAGTAGGATGCAGCTCGCTCTCCATACGACTCGCTAAACAACCTCACGTTTCGCCTCGCGGTTGGTGCAAGCAACGCCTGCCTGGTCGGTGGAAACCCGACGTGCTGCGTCTCGGCACTATGGGGATGCGAGGGTCTATAGCCACAAGACTGCCCCCGTGAATGACATGAGTACACCCCCCCCCCCTCCCCCCCCCTCCCTTCAATATAAACAGGGAAAAGAACACGCATGCAACAACAAATCCCATTTTTTGAGCGCGGTAAGAAATTGGTTATTGTTACCCGTGGCCAAATCGAGAAAAAAACACACACACGCACACCCACCCAAAATCTCGATAATTAATATGACTCCCATCTCCGCCCCCCCCCGCCCGTTGTCCTCCCCGGCCAGAATTCGCCTCCGAACCGACCTGAAACCCATGGCGGCGAGCTGAGCGGTCGCCCTGGCTGTGACGTTCCCCCCCCCCTTAACTCGCTTGAAGGCCTTGTCCGCCCTGTGGCTCTCGAACACGTAACCCTGTAAACATAACATTGTCGGCGGGGGCATAGAGATCAGGACCCCAACCTATTGACCCAGAGACTGTCAACACTTCCAAGCGTGTTTCCCCCCCGCAACGCGAGCTAACCCTTTTTAGAACCGCAGTCCGCTTTTTGGGGACAAACTACTCATATTTCAAGTCGTTTGTCCCCAAAACGGGACTGCGGTTCTAAAGGGGCTAACCCTTATTTTTAGGACTGCAGTCCCGTTTTGGGAGATAAACTACTCAAGCTCTAAGTGCTTTGTCCCCAAAACGGGACTGCGGTCCTAAAAGCCACACTTTTTCCACCTTATGGAAAAATATCGTGTAACCTAAGGGCGTTGACTTCGTACAGGGCTGTGTGCGATCGGGTCTTTTTTGCAGCAGGGTGGGAAGGCTAAGGTTGCTGCCAACACCAAGCAACAAGGTGTTTTCGGACGTAAGATCTGGTCGACGGTCCTTCCGAAAAAATACGCAAAATGGGCAACCACGTGAAGCGACGGCGAGTGACGGGCTTAATCCGGGGACACACACGAGGTGTCCCCGTTTGAAGTTTTTTTCGATTTTTCGTGTGGTACGATTCTTTTTCTCCGCGATTTTTTGCCTGCCTCGAATTTTGCTTCTTTTTTTTTTTTGGCGCAAGACCACGAGTGCACGCACGTCTGTGTATCCCTGACCTGTTCGTCCGACATGTGCTTGCAACTTGGTATTGCGGATGGGCTTACCTTGCACTCCTCCACCAGAGGCATGCCCTCCAAAAGCCGACAAAGAGAAGGAGGGAAAAACCCCGCGTACCAAACGCTTCCGTCCTTCGAACTCCCCACCTATTAACACAAAATATGTCAAAAGCGGCGAGGGGGGGGGGGGGGGGAGGGCGGTGTCCATTAGACACCTCCGGTGGCTAGGGAGAAACTTCGGCAGAACGCGTGGAAACTTGGAAGAAAATTCTGGAAATTTCGGAAGAAAAATGAAAGGGGGTCAAGGGAAAACGGGGGTGGGGGGGGGGGGGGGGGGGGGGGGGGGGGTATAAAAAAGGCGAGGGGAGGAGGGGGGGGGGGGTATAAAAAAGGCGAGGGGAGGAGGGGGGGGGGGGGCGGGGGGGGAAGAGGGTCGAATAAGCGCCCC